>JANBPK010000706.1:0-417461 GCA_027579435.1 Candolleomyces eurysporus | reverse complement strand
AGCGCTTGTTGACTTAGCTGATCGACAATCAGGTTCTCGAAGCTGTCGGCTACTTCATGAAGACTTCTGCTTAGCGATGTCAGGGCGAATTCCCTTGTAGTACGCATAACTCCCTCTGATATCGTCCCTCGCCAGGTCAGGCATATCAGATAGCTTCGATTCTTGTTATAGTTGTTTCGGATACGTTCACGAGGTCTTCACAAACTTAAAGTACCATCGTTGAACCGTCGTACTCGACTTCATTATCTCGTCTGGGGAGTCTGCTTAGTTGGCAGTCAGGGAAAACTCCAACTCTATCGTTTCCCAACTTCATGAAGATCTTTCTTATTTATAAGTCCATTCGTGAAGAACATGAACAAGTTCGCGAATTTTGTAGGGTGTTCGCGCAGATGGCGCATCATCGGTTTGCAACAATTATATCTTCATGAGATCTTTGTAATTTCCTCCAATTTTTGGCCTGTAGATACTTTATTAGCCCTCCTTTGACACACAGTTTTAATTTTGTCTAAAGTCTCAACCATTATGGGTCTAGATCTCGAGCGCGTGTCATGATCTTCCGCAAACTTGACTATTTTGGTGTAATCGTCATTGTTCCACACCTTTCTCTGCTCCAAAAAAAATCAAATTTGGGGATCAAGATCTACTAACATGCTACTAATGACGTGCCAAATTTTGTAGGATTTGGAGGTGATTTGACAGTGCAATGGCCAAGTGTCCCAAGGAGTGATGGTGTCCCAAGGAGTGATGGTATACTGTATGCGCGATTCGATTTTTGAGCGCGCAAGCTAGCCGGGTCACACACCAAATGCGGTGGAGTCAGTCACCGGATCTCAGCTCAATGTTCAACGTTCAAGTTCAATGTCTCTTATTTTTGCAAATATTCATCTACGTCATACCAACTCTGCCTCGAAGCACTAGCACTAGAGCGTGACATTCCTCATCACTGGTCACATCAACCTGTCAAACGACGAGAGGAGAGAAAAAAAATCGCGCAGATTATTATGCAAACGACTGTAACGCCCAACTTTCAGCGCCCATCACGCAATCGATGCAGTGGGAAAGCGAGTCACACCCGTGCTCTCTCATGGACACCCATCTCTCCCAGTTCTACGGTACCAACCATGTACCCTCCGACACTGAACTTCTCGAAATCGAGAAACTGCTCGCACCACACAACGCCCGGCTATCGCAGCTGGGAAAAGACCTCGAGGAAGCCGAGGCCAAGATCGCCAGGCTGAAGAAAGAGAGGGAAGACGTTCTACGGGTCATCAAGCCCCTCAAGTCTCTTTCTTCCCTCATCCGTCGCTTCCCTCGAGAGATCATGGAGCTCATTTTCACGTATTGTATGTCAGCCACAGCCCCCAACTCAAGGCCTGCCTTCAGCATCTGCCATGCACCACTGGCTTTGCTGAGGGTGTGCAAATTGTGGAGGGAGATAGCATTGACCACGCCACAATTGTGGGTACTGGTGGGACTCACTATCCCTCCTCACCTCTGCAATTCATTCGGAAACATTCCGGACCCCAGAAAGCAGCAGCGGGTGGCATTGTTTATCGACCAGTTCGACCGATGGCTGGAACGATCAGAAAGCCACCCCCTTTCGATCATTGTACGCGGATACCACCTCGATGAAGGTACCACCGTACGAATTCTGGCCTCTAAACTCGCGGTTCATTCACGCCGATGGGAGTCCATTGACTATAGCATTTCCCATGGGCCACACAATCCCTTTGCCGACATCCCGGCTGAATCCTTACCCAGCCTAAAGTATGCGCGATTATCCGCATACTCCTTTCCTTTTGGCGCACACAATGGACCTCATTTCACTGGCATTCTTTCCGCCCCCAATCTGAAGGGGCTGCAGATCCAAGTTTCCCGTTCCTCTCGCGGATTCTCAAGGATGCCCGTCAATTGGGCCAACCTTACCCACCTATTCCTTGACGGTATACACATGTTTCAAGACAGATCGTCACAGGAAAACCAGCTCACGGCCACAGAGATGCTGCCTGTTCTGGAGAAATGCCGGAATTTGCGAATTTTCTCCCTCCTACTCCACTCCACTCGCAATCTACTGCCGGAACCGGAGCTCCACGCCACTCTGTCGAAATTGGAGGCTTTGAATGTAACCGGATGTAGATTGCAGATACATCACCTATTACAGTCAATCACGACGCCACGTATCCGGGAGATAAACTATCAACCTTTCTTCCAATCCTCTCTACCGAATGAAGCGCCCCAATTCAGCCCCGCACTTCCCCTAACTTCCTTCCTCCAACGGTACGGAAACAGGACAGAAGTTTTGTCAGTCAACCTGCCCACCGTATCAAGGGAAGATCTGCAGTCGTGGCTGGAGTGTATGCCAGCTCTGAAGCAGCTCACTCTCGGACAAGGATTCCAATTCGCAACCCCTCCTCCTGTGATTTCGTTATCAACTGACTTCGAAACATCATCCGACGACTCTTGCATCGATTTATTAACACCCAAGCAAGACCAACCATACCTCTGTGCAAACCTCAAGATATTCCGATACTCCATTAAATCTCGCATCCCGGTAGACACCATCCTCGCGTTCCTTACGGCCAGAACCGATCCCTTGTTGGTGGGTAATGGCGGGATCGTCGAGGAGGTGTCGATTCACCAACTTCCATATGATTTTCCGTTCGGAGACTCGAGCGACGCAGAGGACGAGAGGATCAAGTCGATTAGAGAGGCAGGCGTCCGACTTTCGTTCAAGAAATCGGTTTATTACCAATCCAACCCGGCGCCTAGTATCATCGATGGACCTCCGGGTGCTTTTATCCCTGGACCGGGATACGGAGTTGATTTTAAACTCTTTTGAATTGAGGGTGGAGAAAATTGGCATGTATGTACCGTGCAGCTCAATTGGTCGAGTGGTTGATATACTCCCTGTCTCGGGGTTGAATCTCTGATTTGACGATTCACCGAATCCAAGAGCTCATCACACCTTTTACCTAAAATCGTATCGTGGCGGAGAAAACCACATAATTGGCTTTACTGAGTAAATGATACATGGCGAGATGCGAGAGGAATATATTACAGTGTCTTTTGGGAGAAAGAGACGGAAAATATGACTATAGCCCATCCTACAACACTCGAATTTCTTTCTGGTCCTTTTCATCTTGAATGACATCGAATGCTTTTGCAGAAGCGCCACAAGCTGCTCTACATCATGAGCGCGATATCGGTGCCCAGAGGGACGAATGACAGGGAGATCGTGACAAAGCGAGATAGCTTCATCCCAAAATCAGGAGTTCGGACATCAAGACATCTGACTAGGTGATATGGCCAAGCCTTCCTTCCCCGACACTCCTCGACCGTAAACCACGGTAACCTCGTTATCCAACCTTACCACTGACCTTCCAACGTTCGTCTTCCCGCCAACTTTGGGGAGAGGCTTGAACTTGTCTGGCTTCTTTTTGATGACCTGCCTCGAGCCCAGCGGTCCTACGCTATTAACGTGGCCGAGCGGAGAACTGCTGCTATAACTGGCACTGAAGCCACTGCTGCCGTGATAACCACCGACTTCTGGGCCTGGATCGGTCTGTGGTGAAGAAGGATGGGATGGAGGAAGAGGAGGATGAGGATTATGGGTACGAGAAGTTTTGGATTTTATGGGTCTCGGATCCACGTTTACCACTTGTGGTATCGAATGAGGATTTAAACTTGGTGCGGGAGGACTAGTCACTCCTATCGCATGGTGAGGGCTCTTGGTACGCCTTAGCACCGGCGGAGTCGGAGACGAGCTCCTCTGCGGCGTCCTCTTCGGCAGTGGCAAGTGGTCCTCGAAGCTCGCGCGCTTGAGGACCTTCCGCTGTCGGTGATGATGTACAACTATAGTTGTAGGCTGTGGGACCGGGAGAGGGCTCAAGAGAATTACTCCAGTCCTCTTTGTCAACCGTGAAGGAGATACGGATCGATTATGCTGATGATGGAGATCGGAAGCTGATGGGCGCCTGACGTGAATTGGGGCGGCAGGCCTTGGAGGAGAAGTACTATACGACCCGTTTACCGCTGATCGATGGGAGCTGCTGGAGCTCTGGTTCGGGAACTGGTTGTATTGAATCGGTTTCTGCATGCTGGAGTTGGATCCTGATTGAAGATAGGCGAAGCGGACCCGTTCGGAAAACCTGGGTGTCAATCCTCAAGGCGAGCTGAATCCTGAGCCAGTAAGCCCTTCGAATCGTTCTTATCCACGAACCGAATCAGCCTGACCTTGAAAAAGGAGGAGAGTATCCAAGTGAATCAAGCGCAGGAGCTAATCAAGCGACACTCACAGAAACCCCGACCTAACCTCGAAGCTAATCACACTTCACATGGCCACGCTGGATCATTTAGTCCGAAATGAAATCAAGATGCAAGTGAAGAAAGGGTGTCTCAACCAATTAAATATAGTGTCCAAGTAAATTAGAACAAAAGATCGTGGTGTGGCGGGCGAAAGACCTCGCCGGTTATATCAATTATCGTATCGAGTCCGTAATGGAGGAAAGTCCGAAGTGTCACAAGGAGGGTGTCGGCACCCTGATCTAAATCTGTGTCGTGTCGTCATATCAAGCCTTTTCCTCGTCCCTTCTCCGGGACTCGGGTTTGTAAACGAAATAGCCGGGGTGGATGAAATTGAGGGTATAAATGGCCAGTACAACCATAGCACCGTCGAGGACATCTGTCGATGCAAGCCAGCAAATCAATACAGTGTCTGGGAAAAAGGTAAAATGACGCACTGAAGTACACCTCGGTGCTGATGATCCTTCCATTCCACCCATCCGCGAGCTCTATCAAGCGGTAAACGGCACTAGATATTCGGCATCCTCAGTCAGCAAAAGATGAAGAAGTGATGGATTGTAAGACTCACCGGATGAATAGGACAATCGTGCTGAACGTCAACGCATAGAGCATCACCTTCAACTTCGTTGTGAGTTCTCCTCGCTTCGAAAGCACAAGAGAGTCTTGCGAATCGACCGTTTCTACGGCACGCAGTGGCAGGTCCTTGACATATCTCACAATGAACTCGGCTCCGCAAATGCAAAAGACAACCATGACCGCTGTTGATAAGTGCATGTTCTTCAGCAACAACCCAATGGAAATGTAGGAAGTCCACGAACCTAGTTGGAATGCGATACCACCGAGCATGACACGGCCTCCCTGGAATTACGAGAAAACTAGGTGAGCAGTAGTTGGAGGTAAGCAATGTGCAGCGAACTCTTACAGTCTCTGGGCTGCGTCCGTTTGTACGAGGATCGGCAGTGGCAGCGAGGCCGCCTCCGACTCCTTGAATGACAAGGGAGACGACATCCTGGCATCACGGTGGTCAATATTAACACCTAGATCTATCCGCGTAAACGAATGGCATTTGAGTCGATACTCACAGCTGTACAGAAGAAGATCGTATCTGCAGGATGAAGCCATCTTCATTAGTATATAGCTCGACTGCAGACCAAGGGGCAACGTACAGTTCCTCGGCGACAATCTACTGTAAATTTGTCCGGTTCGCCGAATGATCTCGCCAAATATCACGAAAGTAGCGGCTAGGAGAGGCGTTGGCGCGAGGATGGTGGAGACGATTCTATCATGGTTCCACGGGTGAGGATCTGCCTAGCGACGACCACCACTTGCAAATGACTCACTGTATCTGGAACGGTACATCGTTCAAGGGCTCGTAATGCGACCAAAGGCGAGCGGACCACCCGAGTACTTCCATGACACCACAGAGGACAACAGTCGGGAAAAGCCACCACATCCTGCGATACACGGCTGAACCGGTGTGCCACACTAGACGTAACAGGTAGCAGGTTAACAGAAAGTCAAGATTCGACGGTGGATTACTCACTCGTGGAGACGCCAAAGAAGGAGATCATGATAATGGCGACAACCCTGGAGGGAACATAATTGTAGGGACCATCAAAGGCAGAACCTAAGCCAGGAAGTATATGCGTAAATCGAAATTAGGTGAGTAAACCTTTAGAAGAAATTGGAAAGAAAAGTGGAGACGCACTAGAGTGGCTGTCAGACATCCTTCTGGTAGATGACGACTTGAGAGAAGACTTCGAAGGAAAAAATTAATGAGTTATCCCTATCTCAGCCTACTGGTACTTATAACAGAGACAGTGCAGTAGCCGCAGTCAACACCGCCGTATTTCTGAATCCGGGTTCAGCGCTCTCGGACACGGATGCACGGATATGCAGGGTCGGCCGCATGGTGGCGAGCGTTTGGAACTCCGAACTCCAAGGCATCCCATATTCAAGGCCAGGCATTGATAGCAGGACTCGGTTGACCTGTAACCGGAGGCTATTCTGAAGGCTGCAGCTACGAGTACTTCGCCAACATATTCACTCGATGTAGGCCATGCACTTGCCTAATTGAATCGCGCGCTCAACGCCCAACTTCGAATGTACCATTTGCGGGAACGAAATGAGTGCCAAGCGAATGGAAATGATGTGCGCAGTCCTGGCGCAGTCTGATTCAGCTCACTGCGCAGTTCAGTTGAAACGAGGTACGATCACCTAGAAACCCAATATAGCTTTGCAACGGCTGCAACGCTTCCGACAGCACACAGCCCGTCGCGTTCGGAGCGGTCGATGAATGTGGTCCTGGCTTTCAATTGGGAACGGGGTGACCGTGGCAGTGAACGTTATCCGTCATGTTACAAGAGGCTCGTGTGCGGCAGTGCATGCCAATCCTAATGTCGAGTTTGATCTTGATCGTTGCCTCTCGTCACCTCCATCCGCCGGTCCACAAAACTGCTGGAATAATTTCGTATACGGTACAGTTCTTTCATCTTGGGATCAAGCTTCAAGATGGCGGCGGGAGGTTCTACTGCGTTTCCCAACGAGATTCTGTAAAGGTATGTCAGTGATCGATTTTGGAAAATATGCGATAGAATTAACGTTACCTTCCGAAGGTTAGCGCTAGCCGCGGCCGCGGTCGGAATGAGGTGAAACCTAATGCGAAAGATGTTCAAAAGCGAGGCAGTAGAACGATCTCGTCTTCCACCAAGACTCGGTAGGAATGAGAGGACTAGTTTGGCGGTGACCCGTGGTGGAGAACGCAGTAAATACCTGAGCGCGTCGACGATCGCGAGTGACAACATTATTGTCTTGGTTCATGCCCACGTCGACACCATATGCGACTTCACGACGCTCTTAGAAGCTCAAGGCAAGGCTGCCATTGAGGAAGTCTTTCTCTCTGCTCTCCAGACCCTTCGCATCCAGGTACTCACCAAAGCTGACGGAGGTTCCTCAGCCTCTTCGAATCCCGAGCACTTGCCGTCTGTTTGGCTCTGTTTACCCTACTCTTCCGGTCCACAACCGTGCCGTTGTGGACCAAACGCAACAAAAANTGCTTCATAGAGTTTCAAAGCAGAACAAAGACATTGTTAGAAGATTTGAAATAGAAGGAGGCTTAAGAGGTGTGATGTCCGTATCTCGCGTCCAGGGTTAAATTTTAAAAGGTCCGTTAAACAACGGTTAGATATTCGCCATAGAAATTGACTGAGTGTGTTCTGTAGCGATTGTTCTCAGGATGTGTACGTATACCATGAGCCTCAACACCCTGTTCCGAGTGCATCGCTGCTCATTTTAGTTGGTTGATGGCACTCAGGTCTGATGTATGGAACCTTGTCCTCCGACGTGAAATAGGGGATCCTTTTTAACTCATAGAATCCTCGAAGTTATCAAGAGCTCATGTAACCGCGGTCTTTAGAGGGATTTCCAGGTCCCATATTTCCAAATATCGCACTCGTCGCGGTGCGATCATGGAAATTATCTTGCATGCCGGCCACCCTTGTCATCGGTCACCGGTGAAGCTTTGAAGCGGGTCATGACGAAAAGAAGAGCAAGTGTCCTGTTGCCTAACAGTCAGCATCGCCCTTTACGACCGTGCTGGCTCCCATCTTTTTCAAGTGCAATGCCAGATCTGCACCAAAGTTGTCCCCACCGTTCCCGATGTTTTCTGTGGAGGGCGGTCTAATGAAGTTCTCCCAGCGGACATTCGATGTAAATCATGCAGTGCCACGATAGCTGGATGAAGAACAGCATGAGGGAACTCGGCCAATATTGGATCAATATGTCAAAGTGTATGCACTTTTTTNCGAAGAAAAGGTGTCTCAACCAAGTAGAATGTTCAAACAGTACAACTTGTATAAAAGATCGTGGCGTGTGCCGTTGCGAGGTAATTACAAGGTCGCGATAAGCTTACTAATTGTGGCATCAAGTCCGTAATAGAGGAAAGTTCGTAAGAGAGGTTTGTAGTAGAGTCCGAAGTGTCCCATGGTGCGTCGGTACCCTGTTCTAGAGCTATGCTGTTCCGTCATACCTAGCTATCAGGCCTTTTCCTCGTCCTTGCTGGTATTAGACTCGGGTGTGAAGACATAACAGGCAGGATGGATAAAGTTGAGGGTATAAATGGCCAGCACAACCATAGCACCGTCGAGGACGTCTGTCGATGCAAGCCGGCAAGTCAATATAGCGTCTGAAGAAAAGAAAAGTAAAATGGCGCACTGAAGTACACTTCGGTTCTGATTATCCTTCCATTCCACCCATCTGCGAGCTCTATCAAGCGGTAAACGGCACTAGAAATTCGGCATTCTCAGTCAGCGAAAGGTGGAGGAGCTATGGATTGTAGAACCCACCGGATGAATAGGACAATCGTGCTAAACGCCAAGGCGCAGAGCATCACCTTCAACTTCTTCGTCAACTCGCCCCGTGCTGAAATTTGAAGAGAGGCCTGCGAATCGACCGTTTCTACGGCACGCAGTGGCCAATCCTTGACATATCTCACAACGAACTCTACTGCGCAAATGGCAAAGAGAACGATGACGGCTGTTCAATAAGTGCACTTGCTTGAGTGATGCTCTCGGCAATGTTAGAACGAAACACTACGAACCTAGCTGGAATGCGATACCGCCGAGCATAACACGGGCTCCCTGAAAGCGGCGTAAGTTATAGTTGTGGGGGTAGTATTAGGCAAGGGTTCTTACAGTCTCTGGATCCCTGCCGTTTGTAAGAGGGTCGGCCGTAGCAGCGAGACCGCCTCCAAGTCCCTGGATGACGAGAGAGATAACGTCCTGCAGCCCCACAAGTCAGTGTCGGCGCTTCTGCTTATATCTGTAGCATGGGCTGATCCGAGCCAATACTCACGAATGAGCAGAAAAGGAGCGTATCTGGAAGGATACAGTACTTGTTAGCCTGCAGCTTGATCGTAGAGTCAAACAGAGACCTACAATTCCTTGGCGACAATCGACTATAAATTTGACCAGTTCTCCTAATAATCTCGCCAAATATCACAAAAGTCGCCGCTAGAAGTGGTGTCGGCGCAATGATAGTGGTAATAATCCTAGTTCACCACCTCGGATGAGGATTTCCATCGTCCCTGGGCTACTGAACATGACTTACTGTATCTGAAATGGTGCTAAATTATTTGGCTCGCTATGGGACCAATTGCGGGCTGACCACCCAAGGGACTCTAGGGCGCCACAGAGGACGACACTCGGCAGAAGCCACCACATCCTGCGATACAACGCCATACCAGTATGCCAGACTACATGGCAGGTACAGAATGAACAACAAAATCGGACGTTGAGTGGCGAGCTACTCACTCGTGGAGACGCCGAAGAGGCTGGTCATGATGATGGCGACAGGCATTGAGGGAACATAGTGGTACAGGTTGTCCATCGCAGGATCTAGTCCAAGAATATGTGGGTAAATTATGCAAGTCAGATAAATATATCCGCGTAGAAATGAAAATGAGCCAGGACTCACCGGAGCTACCGGACATCCTTTTTATATACAACAAGTGGAGAACGGACTTCAAGGAAAAGGTTGTTGGGTAATGTCCTCTTCCACCTGGAAACAATGGTACTTATACCGTGCCTACGTCGGGGCGCAGGAAAACGATTTTTGCGAACCTATGCATTTTAAAAATAGTGCAGCTGTGTCGACTGCGGCAACTGTAGACTGACGTACAACAGCAGAGGGGCCAATTGCTTGATAGTGGTCCTTTAGAACCCAAAACACAAGGCGTTCCAAGTCGCAGGCCAGGTATTGGTAGCAAGACTCGTTTGGACCGTGAGCAATGGCTATTTTCTGAGGACTTCAGCCATGAGCCCTTGGATTCGATCGATGTTTTAGGCCACAGGCTTGCCTAATGAAATCATGGATGCAACGTTTGAACATTGAACATTGAACACAACGCGGAGATCTTGATGTGCGCAGTCCAGCCGCAGTCTGAATTGCTTCCACTTTTCGTAAAACATAAATCCAGCCAACTGCGCAGTTTTGTCGAAACAAGGGGTGACCTGGACGCATGGGCGGTATAGCATATTGCAACAATTGGAGGTCTCGATGGGCTCACAATCCGTCACGTTCGGAGTAAATGTTGAATACCACCCGAGCTTTCAATTGGGAACGAGGTGACCGTGACAGGTTCAAATCGACACGAGGCCTGCGTGCGGCGGTACGTCTCGATCTAAAAACGGCGAGCCTGATCCTTATCAAATTCAAAACTTGGTCTTCACAGGGTTCACTTACATCTGTCTTCCACTAGTCAGGCCCTGGAATCACTTCGTATTACTATACGTGTTATCTTGGGGTCAAGAAGGCCGGGATGGCGCCAGAAGCTTCAACCGCATTTCCAAACGAGATCTTGCACAAGGTATTGTCAGTCGGTAATCCAAAAAATATGCATGTGGTATTAACGGTACCTTCAAAGGGTGAGCTGATGCGAGTGGGAATGAGGTGAAATCTTACGATGTTTCAGTGTTCGGTTATGCCTTTGAAATTCCTCAAAGGAAACCTACGAATCTCCTTCAGCTCTCGAAAGGCCTTCATCGTTGGCTCCTCCCAATTCATTATCACAGCATCTGTTTCAAGAGTATGAGCCAAGTTCGCCGTTTCCTGGAGGCTCACGATAAGCAGGATGAGGCCGCATCCTTCCGCCTCGGCCATGTGCGTAGCATATGGGTAGATAGAATCATGGTAGAACTCGATATCATCGGTCACTGCATCTCGATATGCGGAGAACTCGAACAGTTGACCGTCCTTAGCTCTGCACAGAAGGAGCGCGAACAGTTGACCCCTCTTAGCTTTGCACAGATGGAACGTCGACGGTCTGGCTGGGAGACGGTCATAGCATCCATTCCTCCATCCCTGGTCTACCTCGCTCTTGGTCACGAAGCAACCATGTACTTCTACACGAGAGACCTGAAAAACAATCCGCCGATTCTCCAGCTCACAGTAGTTGACTTCCCATTCCCAATCATGCACGAATTCAATAGGATAATCCGTTACCCTTCTTTGAAAAGAATTCGGAACATAGTACGCAATGACTATGATCCAAGAGGGGTTCGGACCGCGGGGCAGCTCGCCACAATGCGAAGGGAGTCGAACGAGGACACATCGCTAGAATACATCATCAGCAAGAGATGGTTGGGTGGTGATGAAGCAGACAGGAGACGCGAACGGATCGAGGCGATGCAGGCCTGCCCGAACGTGAAGGTGGCGCATTTAGAGTCGGGAGAGGAATCTGGCTGGCAAACGTTCCTATTCCACGAATATCAAGCCAGGCTTTGGGCTTTCATCCGTGAGTTCCATCGACTGTTGGAAGAGAGTCGCACTGAATGTCAGATAGTGTCCTGCATAGACTAGTATCGCGAAACGCGCACCAACAATATATTTTTACCGTACAGGAGCGCAAGCAGTAAACGGGAGAAACATTCGAGGTCCAACATACCGACCAATATTGCAATCACTTTGAGAGGTCCTCTTGTGTTAAAAGCGTACTCCTGACGTAGAATTTGCACAAGCGGGTAAAAGCATGTCTATTTCCTCTAAGGAAAGAGTAGAAGTCTACGAGTCTTCTGCAGCAGCGGCCTTCTGCTTGGCGAGCTCCTTCATCCGACGAACGTAACTGAAAACGCAATGAGCAAAGAAAGTGGCTAGCTAGAGCAGTATTGACATACTCGTCATACTGGCACCTGCGAAGACGTGTCGTTGTCAGTCAATTGCAGACCCCGGTCAACATCCCAGCCACGCACTTCTCATAGGTATGTCGCTCATGCTCGCATTCCCATGGCTTGTATAGGTTCTTCTTGCGACACACGTTGAGGGGAATCAGAAGACTGCCCATTCCAGCCATATTCGAGGTATGCAGAGCCCGCAATGTCCAATGCGTAATTCGCGTTCCGGGATTCGCCAACGAGGATAATAGACTGTTGTCAGTGGTATAGGGCTTGAATTTGAGATGGACTCACGCTGAACACCCATCTCTCCATGCCAGTGGCACTTTGTGTTGCTTGAGCTCTTCTTGCGAAGCAGTCGTCGACGAAGCCATGGTTGGAATGAGCTCGATGCTGGCGACGGCGAACACGGAGGAAATTCTGCTTATGTCATCTTTCTGTTTGTTCTCGCTTGCTCCCGACCCCATTGAGCAACCCGCTCGAGCTCAGATCGGCGCGTGACAATGTCACCCGGCCCAAGGCCAAGCACACCTACCACAAGGAATATGTTGGAAGACAGGAGGCAAGTGGTCACTGGTCAGCAGGCAGCATACATCTGACAGTGATTCATCGCGTTCCAGGGACTAAACAATATTCAAGTTATAATTATCGCGTCCCTGGACTCGGCGGACTCGGAGCCAAAACTCCGAGTCAGAAGCCGTCTTACCAAACCCTCAATGGGAGCCAAAATTCAGATAACTTCCTTCGAGTGAATAGCGAGCGCCTCTGAAGTCTGGCACTCTTTTATTCGAGAATGTCGACCAAGGTCGTTGGTCACGAGCTAACGTTGTGCCTCCCACATATCGACTCGACCGGGCGGTCCGTTGCTTGGAGTGTTGCACGCTTCCCACACATACATTCATCGTGATATCATCATAGAACCACGGGTTCAAATTGGACAATCTCCAAATGTTATTCGGCACGGGCTATAAAAGCAGCTGATCTGGCCTCCTGGACACTCGCTTCTTCCCCTTTATCTCTGCTCAGCAATACCATACCGCGCCGAATGGAACGACTTCTCCAGAGAGACCCTGCAGCAGTTGGAGCTGCTGTCGGCTCCCTACTCGTGGCCTACATTTGCCTTGTCAGAGCCCTGCGATGGAGAAGGTTCCACGACATACACCGGAAGTACGAGGCAAAGTGGAAAGAAGGGAAGCTCACTCCGGCGGAGGCGCAGAGGATTACCCTCGTGTCGAGTATGTACGACATGCCTATGTTGCTTAACAAGGCTGTTTCGTTTGCTCTGTTCAAGACGTACGCTATCGTAAGCGGATCCATAAGCCCAACATCTCAGCTGCCGCTCATTCACTATAACCCGCAGCCAACGATTTCTAAGCTACTTCTAGCCACCAAAGAATTAGGCTCCGCAAAGAATGTTGCTAGGAGATATGCGGATGTGGGTGTCAGGTTACGATGCTACCTCAATGACTGAATAACGCCCTCCTCCCCAGACCGAAATCCTCATTGGTGAGTTTCAGACTCGGGGGAATAGATAAAGTACTATGGGTGCCCACAGCTGACGCTATCGATGTCTCACAGCGACGTGGGCAGGATGCCCCATCAATGGTTTTAACGACCCAGCTGCACAAGCAGATCCCGACACACCCGCGGAAGACCCGAGAGCATGCATAGCGCTCGCTCGGGTAAACTTCTTGCACTCTAAATATAAGATTGTAAGCTATTCTGCCATGGTTCGACTCGAGACTACTCATCCTGGACAACACATCCTGTCAGTCCAACGACGATTACCTTTACACTCTCGCGCTCTTCGTTCTTGAGCCAATCGTACGTGTTTGAAGTTAATTGATCTATTGACAAGTCCGCCACTGAAGCATAAACCAGCAATGGACAGACCTTTACGGCTGGAGACGTCTTTCTCCGATGGAACAGGATGCATTCTTCATCTTTTGGCGAGATATCGGCGGGAAGATGGGAATCACTGATATTCCAGAAACCTTGCAGGACATGAAGGCTTGAAGTAACGTC
Source organism: Candolleomyces eurysporus (assembly GCA_027579435.1). Taxonomy (NCBI): domain Eukaryota; kingdom Fungi; phylum Basidiomycota; class Agaricomycetes; order Agaricales; family Psathyrellaceae; genus Candolleomyces; species Candolleomyces eurysporus. The sequence continues at coordinate 403,467 of JANBPK010000706.1, read as the reverse complement.
AGTAAAATCCATTATTTGTCTAACGTCACCTCTAATTCGGCAACACAACTGCCCGTATGTAGGCTTACGAAGAGAAATGTATGGTTCCGGCCGAGAGCAACCACCTCGTTGCAGGGTTCACCATTGGCGAGCTCATCTACGCCATACCCAAGAAACTCGGGTTGAAATCTTTCGCGGAAAGATTTGTCGCTGCCCTGGTAGAACCTCGAGTGAGGATCGCCATGATGTGAGTGTCAACATTCCTCCTGTCGACGTCCATCACTTGTTGATCCGTGACACTGTCAAATAGGCTTCCCGAGCAACCTCGTCCCATTCACTGGATCGCCCAGAGTCTCTTGTCTGTCAACTGGATAGTCCAACGCTGGTTCTGCTTGCCTCGTAGCGATTCGAATTTCTGGTTTTCGATTGACCCGAGACTGCCAAAACCAGATAGGAATGGTGAAGTTCGGATGAGGCCTACATCAGAGTGAGTCCACGAGACCGTGGACAACCGTTAGGAGATTGTTTGCACTAACTCTCCCACAGGTATAGGTCCACTCCGTGGTACAAGCCCGAGCCTACAGGTATATTCTACGTTTTGAGCAAGCTAGCAGTCAAGTTGGGATTTTATGCCGAGATGCCTGGTCCACGGTAAGCCCAACGTATCTTCAACTGTTGAGCTTCTTTCTTTTCTTCACCTCTAGATTCAAAAGCAATGGATATCGCCTTGAGGAAGCGGTGAGCCCGATTGAAGCATTGCCATCTAGTAATTTGAATACTGACTATGCTGCCAATTGAATGTGCGAATTCCTCGGTTTGTTAGGGCCCGCAATTGTATGAAAGTGGTTAGTGTCCGTCTCTCTGGTCATCCCCCGGTTTACCGTTGCTGAGCGTTACCCTCCTATCAGCTGGAATCGAGGAAGTGTTCCGCAATGCTGAAAGGCTTCAAGGCTGCCCGATTTCTGCTCCGTGGAGGCCACTCCCAACTGAGAAGACAACCTTTTGAATGTGCCATCCCTTCTGCTATTTATAAACTTCTAGTAACAAATACCGAAATCACCTACTCTATGTGGAATGAAGATGGCTGTCGACGTAAAATATCGATCGTTCCTACCGCTCATAACCACAAGTAAGGTTTTGGTGAAAGTAAGCCATTGCTTCCTTGTCCTGCTTATACGACGGGTCAGAGCTTCCCTTTAAAGCCAATGGACCACCACAAAAGTCGTTCTGCAGCTCCAGCCCACTGAATCCTTCCATCGTCATCTATGAAGTTCGAGATCGGCTGTCCCATTAGCAGGCCCAGTAGTACGAAGGTAAAAAGCTGGCAGTTCCGGCCAGTTAAAGAGTATCCCGTAACCGTCCCAAGGCTCCCCTCAGGGTGAATTCGATAATCGTGGTAGCTCATGTTGATTAAGGTTGGTCGCGTTGGAAGTGGTGTTGGGACTGGAGATTCGCATCCGGGATAGTAAACATTAATCGAGCAAACCCCTCCTGGAGACCCATTTCGCAATGGCGCCATCATGAGGGCCAGTATCCAAATGGCTTGGAGAAAATATCAGAACGGGTAGAGGCACAACTCGTTTAGTCGCTACTTGCCTGTGTCAACGATTACCTGTTGTAAGATATTGCCCCCCGATTGGACGCATCCAATCTGCTTGGCGCCCGTCCACTTCCAGTGCGGCATCTCCGAGAACGGTCGAAGGTCAAGGCTAACGGACTTGTCATTCTCGGGGCGCAAGTGTAACCAGATACCCTCGACGACCAAGGCGTGATGGGTAAGAGCCAAAAAGGATCGTATGCCGGGTGCATAATCCAAAGAGTGAAGAGGTCGCTGGAACAAGTAGATCGGTGCACGATTGGTACACTGAGTGAGTGACGGAGGAGCCACCCATGCGTGTGAACCCGCTTCCAACGGCATGCAAGAGGGCTTCTAAGCCTCCTCGAACGAAGGCCATCGGGTTAGTAAAGCTTTTTTGAAGGAATTGTCAAGGAGAGGTCAGCGATTTTTCTGCGAGTATATACTCACTGCTGCTGTTAAATGAATTGGTCGGACAGGGCGGTGCTCGAGCACCTGAATATCAGTTTTAACCTGAAAAAGATAAATGAATTGATATACCAGACGTACAGCAGAATACTGTTTTCGTGATGGAAAAATGTGAAGGAGACCTTTCTCAAGCAAGTATAGAATTGGAACGTGAAACACGAGGTTGACACGAGGTATTCTCTCGGTCATCCGTCACATCACAACACGCTCTCGAATTAAGTATAGATCAAACTTCCTCGGAAATCCAGGCACCTCGCAACTTCTAAAAACAGGAGAAAGAGCAAATAAAGATGCATACAATTTATACGACTTGGCTCATATCGGCGCTATCGGCATGTTTTTAAGGAGCCTCGCGCGTCGAAATACTAAGCGCTGGAGCTTACTCGTTGATGAAACGATAGAGCGGATTCCACTTTGTTCCGCCTTTGATATTTGTTTGGTGGCGTATTCAAACGGGGCTGAATGTCAGACCTTCCAATTGACCGAGGGCGTGTGAAGTGGCGGTTGGAAGGGGATGCCCAGTTCAGGAATCGCTGTTGTTTGCGATGCTCCAAAGTAAACAAATATCAAAAGCGAGGATGAAACGGAATCTTGTCTATCGTTTCCTCGACAACTGTCATAACCACCCCTACCAATCGCCTCGCATCTTGCTCAAGTTTCGAATCAAAATCTTCCTTCTCCTCCCAACAACCTCCCCATCCTGCTTCAATCCGATTGAGAAAACTCCCAGCAGGAATGGAAGAGTTCCTGCCCCCGCAATCGTCACCCAACTGGCTACGATAAAGGCCTGTTGCGTCCACGCAAAGACGTAGACGCCGATGATGAGGCATAGAATCCCCAAGACAAGCATGGGCATTGGGACAAAGAGTGACATAGCAAACCATGCGCAGAGAATCCTGTCCATCAACGTCGTGGGCCCGATATCTGCGTTTGTGCGTGGCTCAGCGGAGGGAACTTGCTGAGGAGACGATTCCTGGCTTGTACCACCTTGGGCGGAATCTCTTCTGTGCTCGACAATTGTAAACTGCTCTTCTAAAAAANGCCTTTTCATCTGGCGTAAGTCGTTGTAGCCATCGGGCTGTCAAGAAGGCGATAACAGCAGCCATGAGGTCGAGAATGAGTCCGCTCAGGAAAAAGGAATTGATAGCATGAAGGGCTATATCTTGATCTGATTTGGGTATCCCAACCGTGGCTCCCATTACTTGCGCTTGAATTGCACAGGCGAAGGTAGCCTGTAAGGTGATTTCATTATTTGAGTACAGAAGGAAGATGGAGTGGCTGACCACAATGGCAAGGATGTCAAACCCCTTGGATAAGGTCTCGAGGTGTGTGAGTTCAGATGCTAATCGAGGTTGCATATGGTTCATGTCGATTCCCAAGTATGAATGAATGCACGGAATTTGGGAGGAAAGCTGATATGGGTAATTATGCGCTGTATTTGCACTTTATATAACGCCGGTTGAGCTTTGAGTCCGGGGTCTAGAAATAGCGAGCTAACAGACGCGAGGCTTGCAATTGATCAACATCTTGAAGCCGGCATGGTGACGTATACAAACTATCACGTTCCTCCATCATATTCTTCTTCACATGTACAGTAACACCGCTCTTGGTCCAGGATCGGCGGAATTAAGTCCCGTTGAGAAGTTATCAGCCCCCGAGGAGTAGCAAATGATCTATATCACACTAGATCGCTACAGTTCGTAATGAATGTATATAAAGTTACTTGAGTTACTAACTTTCGTAAGTAAACATGTCGGGGAAAAACCTACTCAATTGCAAGCTGAACAATGTATAAAAAGTTAGGGAACAAGCTGCGTGCACGGGTAACTTTGTTAACACTGTTCGTAATTGGCATCGCCAAGCGCCAGAAATCGCATTGAAATTCCAATTTTCGGAGTATTTCTACTGGAGCTTGATTTCATATAGGTTGAGCAGTTGAGCAACGAGGATGACGAAGTTGGCCGAGTTTTGAGATGGAAATCGTCAGGATTCGAACTCATGCCGCTCACCGCTTTCTCGCCCTTCAGCCACTGGACTCTGCTTGGGCCGCTCATCGGCGTCATCCACCGCTCGAGGCTGTTCATTGTACAGCGTGTCCCGAGATCCTGACGCCAACCGACCGAACATCGAGCAGAGATCAATCGCAAACGTGAGTAGGAGTAGACCGTTCACGTCAATGATTGCAGTATAACTAACTAACGTTGCCTCCAAAGATTAAGCCGGTCCGGGTTGTAGAGGAATCAAAACCCTGGTGCCTATGCTGCTTTACATTCCTCTTCACAACCGAACTCCGAGCAAAGAGCCAGTTCTGCAGTTCATCGCACGCAGAGCCTCAGTACTGAAAGCACAATAATAAAGCAAAGGTATATTGTGACTGTGGTTCCCGATCGGCAGTACGAATCGCCCACCAATTTCGATTTTGGGAGTATTTTAACCGGAGCCCAGTGAAATGAAGGGTTTAGAGCGAGGATAGTAAGGTTGATCTGAGATGTAAATGAGCGTAAGTGCCGGGACTCAACTCGAAGTTATACACCTTGGCATTCATGATTTTCAAGAATTCGCAGGGGGACTTTGAGGACATGACACCAGAAATGGGGTTGGGTACGTCCGTGAACGTCAGGCGATAGGTTCTCCATCTCAGAGTTACAACCGCTTGTTATCAGGATATACATGCTTCGCATAGGTATCATAACTTTCAAAAGACAATAAGTCAACTTGTTTACGTTGGTGGAACCTGCGATGTGGGATTCTCTGATCGCGGGTGTTTATCTTTTGTGGAGACTTCCTGCTTCCTGAAAGAGCGAGGTCGGTAGAATGCAGCTCCTTGGTTCAGCTGGAGACAAACGACTTCAGTTGGGACATGGGTAATAAAGAAGTGGATCACTCACGTTGCTACCACCAGCAATCTCTGTGATTGGTGCAGAGTATTCCTACAGTGCTGGTGCTGCACAGAGAGATTAACATAGAAAGCTTACTGCAGGCGCAGAATCAGTCAATTGCGAGCGGTTGAGACTCTCAAAATGGGAGTTGTGGAAGCCGTCTCTCACGACGGCTACACTAAGAGATACTCACAAACAAGATACGTTAGATTTATGTGTATTCGGAGGAGGTCTCGAGATGATACAGGACTGAGGAGACGCAGAGACGAAGGAAGGAAGAAAAGGTGATCCAGCAAGAGTCGCGTCTGAGTACTATATATATGGGAGCATCCGTCATGTGATCGTAATATGGGTCCGTATGTAAGGATAAGTTGTGGAACTTTGTTACAAGTTGGAGGAAAACTGGCTATGAGCATGGTTCCCTTCTCCTGCTGGGGAGGTCACGTCATTGTATGGCTGCAGATAAGGGTGGAGGGATGTCGTGGGCGTAGAACTCAAGTGGCTCTTCTTATACTTACGGGAAACAAATAGGAACACTAGCAAACCGAGTGCTAGCAAGGCCAAGGTGCTGGTGATCGCAATGCCCACTATAAGCCCTGTAACCTGAGGTTGACCTCTGCGTAGCTGTGAATAGGTGGAGCTCAAGAAAACCCTTGACAATAACTTACGAAGATGGTGAGGGTGTTGGAGGATCAACGCTGCAGCCTAGATCAATGAAATTGTTCGAACGCAAGTCCCTTGACAGTAACTTACGAAGATGGTGAGGGAGCTGTATTTTCAAAGCTGCAGTCTAGATCAATAAAATTGCCCAAACATAAGTCGAGAACCTATCTCACCTCCCACCGAGAGAAAGCGTCGTGTATATTTCGGCGCAATCAATTGCCAGTATTCCCGATTGGTTCGAAGTCGGCTCCAGCGTCAGCGTGATATTATGATCTCCGGGACCTAGATTTGCTCCATAATACAGTAGCTGCCGTGTGCGGTAGTATTCCTTGAGGGCAGAGTGAGTGCTCGGTGTGTCAGTCCCAACCTGCACTGAATACAAGGCTGCCCCATTAGGTCCAGATGGTCCGTAGATGGCAATGGCATCTCCTGTGGAAACGTTCAGTTACCGGAATGGCTTTTGTAGAGGGTCACAAACCCTAGGATGGGACGAGATTAGTGCTGAAATTGCTAAAAGCTTCTCCGCACTTACTTGGAAGGTCAATCGAACCGAAGCCCCAGGATTGGAGCTGGCACTGTGAAACATGAGTAGGCCCGGAATATTCGAGTATTGGGTGAACGCAACTCACTGCTGGGTTGCCCCCATGAAGGTGCCAACCGATGGAGGATTGGTTGTCCAAGCATCTGCAGGAGCGTAGACAAAGGCGGGATGACTCGCTTGCCAGGTGTTAAGAATTAAAGGTTCATCGTCCCGTCCGACGCTTGCCTTCCACGACACCTGGAATATGAGCTAAAGAAGCAAATTTCGAGGAGAATGCTGGCGAGACTCACAAAGTCGATGTCCAAGTACGCATCTTGCTTATTCGTAATAGTCACAGTATGCATTCCTTTTTGTACCGTTTGGGAGTATAGTGGCATTTGAAACTGTTCCGACCCATTGACCTTACCCGTCGCCTCCGGTGAGGTCATGCTGTCCAATGTAACTTGATAGAGTCCATGGTTTCCGCGTTTGGCACCAAAGATGCTCACTTCTGTGCCGTAGAATTTGAAGGAAAAGGATGCTCCTTGGATGTTTGTGACCGCAAAGCTACTTTCACTATACCTGTTTGGGAAGTCAGCGCCAACACTCACTGCAAAGAAAGAGTTGAAACGAACCGGTCTGCTAAACTGTCGCCCCCTGAGGTGCCTGCTCTCCAGCCCTGGGTGTAAGTAAAGAATGGTGAGGTGTCCTCATAGATAGCCAAGTACGAGGGCATGGCTTGGGCGGGGGAGGTTGAGCGCTTGAATGAACGAAAATAGGAAGAGGAGTGGTGAAGCACGAGGGAGGTGTATTAATGGCCTATATTTGTTTTGGTGATCATCCCGCACTTCGAAAAACAACTTAACGATCCGTAATCGAGTCTCCACGGATAGCAATCTCGGCGCTGCAGCGCAACTGCCATTGTTGGTCATTATCACCGCTGTATAATCGTTGATAAATGCAGCTCAAGACCACCCGGTGTAAGCCTCTGACCATTGCGATGTTGTGGAGCTCGCTGTGTAGCACAGCAGAGAGAGAACCTGATTTGACGGTCGACTGGCCCCCTTGTTGTTGCTCACCAGTATCATCTGATCCGACGTTATTTGAGAACGTCGTCTTGACACCCCAATAAGCTCTTTTTTGGCTGGCTACAAGGTAACTGGCCGCCGTGTCGGCCTAGGCTCTCTTCGCAGTCTGAAAGTTCACGTCATTGTCGATCCTAGTATCCTGAGAGTGAACAAAGACAGGAAGTCCTTTGGGCTTCCCGTCTTTGCAAATTCCATTTGATTGCCATTATTATGTCTATCTTCGAAACTCTTCGAAACAGTACTGTAGATGCTTACCACCCAACTTGCCGATTCTACTGCCACAATCTACATTTTCCATCAATAGAATACCATCCAATGTTTTGGCACGCACAGGAGCGGCAAATGCGAGGCCTGTTGCAAATTCTCGACTGCCAAGGCTAAATCTAATCTTTAGTCAAGGAGCCAAGCGCTGAGATTTATGGACTGTCACTGCCCAAGCGAGGCGCAAAGGCAACTGAATCTGGATCCGCGAGTGTGTGGGACAATTGACACACCAGCTTGTATATGCCATAGTCTTGGACCTGTGTATTTGGGACAGGAAACGAGGACAACGATAACCTGGACTGCCTTCTGGAACCAAATTGCTTGCACGCTGTCAAACAAAATTCACGAGAAATGCTTTTCAGGTCTTCAAGAACATCTATTCTGTTGCCTTGAGTGAAGGCTCTCAGACATGGCCAGAGAAGGAATACGAGTTCGAGACCTGGGCAGTTTGGGTGAAAACGCACATTTGAGAGCCGCGCTTCCCGGGAGCAAATCGACGCGCCGTGATTGAATGCGTCCAAAACGTGTCCTGTTCGTCTTTTTTCCCAAATATTTTTGAATATTTAGATGCATATATACTCTCTACACGCCTGGTTCAGGTTATACAAGAATAGGTGCCAGGGATGTTGAGAAATGAGGCTCAAAACCTGTGAGGCAGAGAATCACCCACCGACTTCGATTTCGACAGTATTTCAACCGGAGCCTAGTTAAATGGAGGTGTTAGAACGAGAATAGTAACGTTGGCCTGAGATGTAGATGAGCGTAAGTGTCGGAACTCGAACTCAGGTTATTCATCTTGGCATTCATGATTTCGAAAATTCGCAGAGGGATTTCGGGGGCATGATGCCATAAACGGGCTTGAGCACGTCTGTCAACGTCAGGCGACAGGATCTACATTTCAGAGTTACAATCGCTTGTTCATCGAGATATACACGGTTCGCATAGGTATCAGAATCTTCAAAAGATAATCAATCAAGGTGCATATGTTGGTGGCAAAGCCGATGATGTGGGATTCTCTGATTGTGGGTGTCTATTTTCTGTGTGGACTTGCTCCTTCCTGGAAGGCCTAAGTCGGTGAAATGCAGCTCCTTGACTCAACTAAGAAAAGATGACCTCAGTTGAGATATGGGTAACAAAGAAGTGGATCACTCACGTTGCTACCACCAGCCATGATTGATGAAGAGTCTTGCTGCAGCGATGGATCTAGGTAGCCTACTGCAGGCACAGAATCAGTCAATTGCAAATTGAGAGTCGTGAGATGGGACTCGCAGGAAAGCGGGCTATGAGCATGGTTCCCTTCTCCTTCGGGGGAAGTCACGCCATTATATGGCCGCAGATTAGAGTAGGGGGATATCGTGGGCGTAGAACTCAAGTGGCTTTTCTTATACTTATGGGAAACAAATAGGAACACTAGCAAACCGAGTGCTAGCAAGGCCAAGGTGCTGGTGATCGCAATGCCCACTATAAGCCCTGTAACCTGAGGTTTACCTCTGCGTAGCTGTTAATAGGTGGAGCTCAAGGAAACTCTGGACAATAACTTACGGACATGGGGAGGAGGTTGGAGGATCAACGCTGCAGCCTAGATCAATGAAATTGTTCGAACGCAAGTCCCTTGACAGTAACTTACGAAGATGGTGAGGGAGCTACATTTTCATAGCTGCAGTCTAGATCAATAAAATTTCTCAAACCTAAGTCAAGAACCTATCTTACCTCCCACCGAGAGAAGGCGTCGTGTATATTTCGGCGTAATCAATTGCCAGCATCCCCGGTTCGACCTTAGACGGCACCACTCTCAGCGTGATAGTATGATTTCCGGGACCTAGATTTGCTCCATAATACAATAACTGGCGTGTGAGGCTCCAAGCTTTCCAGGAACTGTGAGTGCTCGGTGTGTCAGTCCCAACCTGCACCGAATACACTGCCCCATGGAATCCACATGGTCCGTAGATGGCAATGGCATCGCCTATCGTGAAAATGCTCTCAATTACCAAAATAGCTCACTTCACTTTTGGAGAGGGCCACAAACCCTTGCGACGAGATGAGCTCTGAAATGACAAAAAGCTTCTCCGCACATACTTGGAAGGTCAATTGGACCGAAGCCTCGGGAATGGAGCTGGCACTGTGAAGCATGAGTAGACTTTTATAAGTCGGAATATTGGAGCATTGAGTGAACGCAACTCACTGCCCGGTTCCCCCCATGAACCTTCCAACAGTTGGATGATCGGTTTTCCAAGCATTTGCAGGAGCGTAGACGAAAGCGGGATGATTATCTTGCCAGGTGTTAACAATTAGAGGCTCATCGTCGCGACCGACGCTTGCCTTCCACGACACCTGGAATATGAGCTAAACAAGCAAAATTCTAGGAGAATGCTGGCGAGACTCACGAAGTCGATGTCCAAGTGCGCATCTTGCTTATTCGTAATAGTCACAGTATGCATTCCTTTTTGTACCGTTTGGGAGTATAGTGGCACTTGAAACTGTTCCGACCCATTGACCTTACCCGTCGCCTCCGGTGAGGTCATGCCGTCCAAGGTAGCTTGATAGAGTCCATGGTTTCCGCGTTTGGCACCAAAGATGCTCACTTCTGTGCCATAGAATTTGAAGGAAAAGGATGCTCCCTGGGTTTCTGTGACCGTATAGGTGCTTTCACTATAACTGTGCGGGAAGTCAGTGTCAAATACGCACTGCAAAGAAAGATTTGGGACGCACAGATATGTAGAATTGTCGTCCGTTGAGTTATTTGGTCCCCAGCCCCAGTCGTAAGCAAAGAATGGTGAGGTGTCTTCATAGGTAGCCAAGTACGAGGGCATGGGTTGAGCAGGGGAGGTTGAGCGCTTGAATGAACAAAATAAATAGTAAGAGAGAAGTGGTGAAGGACTTGGGAGGTGTATTAATGATATATATTTGCTTCGGTGATCATCCGTCACTTCGAAAAACAACTGAAGGATCCGGAATCGAGCCTCCACGGATAGCAATTTCGGCGCAGCAGCACACCGCTGTATAATCAATCGTTGATGGTTGCACCACCCGGTGTAAACATCTGGCTGACCATCGGGATGCTGTGAAGCTCGCTGTGTAGCACAGCAGAGAGAACTTGGATCTGACGGGGGAATTGCCCCCTTGCTTTTACTCGCCAGTGTCATCTGGTTATTCGAGAACGTCGTCTCGACACCCTAATATGCTCTTGTGAGTTCTGATATTCAAGTTATAACCGATTTTGCCAAGCGATCAACGAGCGACAGTCGGCACGCCAAGACGCTTACCATATCTTTCTCACCTTTCCAACGGGTCCTGCCTACTCATCGTCCAGCATGACTGCGTCCGTCAATCGATTCAACGCCTAGCAAAACATTTGCAAAGGTAAAGATCACGTCAATAAACTGCAAGAATAACTAACTAACTTTACAAAAAAAGTAATTTACAGATAGCCATGCATCGTTCAGTCACCGTGAACGAAGAAAAGGCGGGCTGAGGAGAACAGCCAGAAGTTTCGACGATATACCATACCCATACAAAATAAAGGGATCTCCTCCATCCAATAAACGGAATGCTACATCAAAAGAAGATGAGGCATGAAGGTATCAATGATACCAGTGGGCAGGCCCGGAAGCGTATGCCATCCCGGCATGCGTCTGCGTCGGTCTCGGCACTCCTTCCCAGACCTTGCGCAGCTCAGCGACGCGGACGGCCGCGGGACGGGGCGGAAGAGGTGTTTGGTGGGAATGAGGATGAGCAAGAGGATGCTGTTGAGGTGGGGGATGCGTCCGACGGTGTCGGAATCCATGGTGTGGACTGCCAATGACATGAGGATGAGGGTGATGTGGGTGAAGGAACTGCGGCTGCGGTGACGGGTTATGGTTCTGTCGAGGCGAAGCAGGGTGTCGTGGATGGGCACCGACAATATCAATCGGCTTGGAAAGTCCCGGCGTGCTGATATCGGGATATCGAATGATTTGCGGGAGAGGATCACTCGTCGAGCTGGAACCTGAGCTCATCTCTCCTGAAGACTGCGTCCGACAGCTCAAGCATCCAGGCGCTTCGTGGAGCGAGTACCGCGAGGAGGATGAGGGCGACACCAGACCATCGTCTTCGCTCTCCGTATCGTCCGAATCAGCATCGCTGGGGAGTGCAGCTAGCCTCTTACAGAATTCCACGCCGTAAAATTCCATCGGATCCTCGAGTGCAGGAGAGTAGGACGGTGAAAGGAGTTGCTCCGATGGTATCCTCGGACGACGCTTCACCATCGTCACACGATGTGGCGACGTAGCTGGAGTCTTCGGGAAGCTCGATGAGAACGAAGAATCTTGCGACGATGGGCCACGCGTTCCTTCGATCGACGTCGATACATGAACGGGGACCCTAGCTTCGTGGTCTTCATCGAGAGTAACCGAAACCATACTATCATGACAAGGGGATGTGGCAGGGGCTAATGAGGCGTGATAAGGGGTAGGGTGAATGGGGGGAGGACGAGGTCGCCTAATGGTAGGCGTTCCGATTTTTGGAGAAGCTAGAGGAGGGTCTACGCGTTTGCGCAGGGTAGAGGGGCCGCTAACCTCAACGGGATTGGCCTTTGCCTCCTCGCGGATAGGAGAAACCGGTTTCCTTGGCACTGTTTGTTTCATCGCCGTAGGGGGTGGAACAGGACGCTTTGGAATGGGCCCGAAAAGCCCATCAACCAAGTCTGTCCTCGCTTTAATTCCAACCTCCCAACAGTACCTCGCAAGGTTCCCCTCAAAATGCACATTCACCGAGTAGAACGTCGAAATATCCTGGATGGCGTGCTTGAAATCGTGGAGCGACATCCGTGCCTTCCAGTCCGGGTTCAAGACTCGTACGAGGAGGTTGTTTAGCGGGTTGGAAACGGGGAGGACGGAGGAAAAGAATGTGAGGGGAGCTTGGATGTAGTTTTGGTAGACGGGGTCCTCTTTGGTGGCCGACTTCCACGGATTCCGTCCCGTCACCATATTCACCAAGATGATGCCCAGCGACCAAACGTCATTGGCCACCGGCGAATAGGCATCTTCTCGAAAGTGGCCCGCTTGACATTCTATGTGTCGAGAACGAGACGAAGTGAGTCCGCTTTTGTCTCAAGACTCCTATCAAACCGACACACGCACCTGGACTCATGTGGTAGACGCTACCAGTGCGGAATTCACAGCTCGAAGGGTCGGAGGTGGCTAGACCGAAGTCGGTAATAGCAACACGGTGGCCATCGTCGAAGCACATGACGTTCTCGGGCTTCAAGTCTCGGTGGAAGACACCCATCTTGTGACAGTGCTCGACGCCCTCGATGAGCTGCAGGAAGACGTATTTGATGGTGTCATCCTGTGCCAAGTACCGACACTCGTGGAGGATTTGGTGAAAGAGGTCACTGGAAGTTGCGTACTCCATAATGAAGTACGTGAAATTGTCGTCCTCGACTGCTCCGTAACACTCGATAACCCCGGGGTGTCCCGTTACTTGCAGGTGAAAGTTGAGCTCGCGTACGTGCGCAGTACGACGACCTTTGGCTTTGCTCATGCATTTGACTGCGTACTTGCGACGCCTCTTGCTCGAGATGTCGACACCGAGGAAGACGACTCCGTAACCCCCGTTCCCGAGGACGCTGACGAGTTGGATGGTGTCGTCGTGAATGAGCGTCCCTAGCGGGGGGTGGGCGCCATTGGCAGGTAACTTGGACATGGCGATGATGCCTGGGTGATGAGGGTGAGGCGACATCCAGACCGGAAGAGACATCAATGCTTACTTCGATGATATGTAGGATAATTTTGATGTGTGTCCAATCAATCGTGCTGAGAGTCTGGTCAGTGCGTGGTGGCCATGAGGACCCGGCAATAAACTCACCTGTTACCTTAGTTTGCGAAAGAAGTAGTTAAGGTTGTTGAATAAGGAAGGTAAATGGTCGAGAGGTCTCGACTCTCGGACAAGTCGAACGGTAAGATGTAGCAGATGGTTAAGGCTGCAGAAGCAGAAGGTAGCAGAATTTATGCGTTCTGCTTTCTTACTCCACTGTGTGTCTCAACGCGCTCTGCGTGTTTCAGAGCCCGCTCTCGAGCCATGGCTGATGACCAACCGCTGAGACTTTTCTAGGGTTAGGTCCCCTCTGTTTCGAATGGGCTGTGTGCGCCAGGCAGACTGCGAGTCATTCATCTGTCGGATGCGCGAACGGAGCATGGATGGACTCGTGTATACGGATGGCAATGGAGCGGAAGAGAGAAGCGGAGCGTGTTGAGCGGATTTCAATGGGTGGAGTGTCGATCGCTGCTATCTGTCCATGATCGCCGAGCCATCTTCTCACCGCCGTTTCTTTATATTCAATTCGCCCCAGAACGACGGCTACTGACACGTTCATGCCTCATTGGAAGGTTCGTCTCCGCAAGGCATCGGTGCCTGGTGTAGTCAGCCGGAAGTTCTGGACCATACCTTACATTTTAGTCTACCTTCAGGAGAATGGAAGGGCCGACTTGATACGATGCCTTTGGGAAATGCGATCCCCCCGCGCCTTTCACGACCCTTCTACTTGATATACTTCGAGGATGACATCACAAATTCATTTGTTGGTTCGACTTCCTAAATACAGGGAGTAGGGGGAGATCCAGGTATTAATAGTGTTCAATAAGCAAAGCACGTTTGGCTTCAGCCGTTGTGTTAGGAGAATCGAAACGCTCGTTAATAGCCCTATTCACGCTCAGATAAGAGTCGACAAATTCATTCCCCAACAGATCCCGCAACACCTGGTCCTTGCTGAATGTTTCTTGAGCCTGGAGGAGATTGGACGGCAATCTCCTATCGATGCCTAAGGAATCACGTTCTTCTGTGCTGAGCTGAACGGCGCTGGCTGTTCCTGTGATAGGTTTCTGGGTGAGCTCTTTGCGGATATTGATACCCGCTGCCCATCCCGCGCCTAGAATTCCGGATAGGGTAAGGTAGGGACTGGAAGTTCCATCCATCATCTTGACCTCGAAATTACGGCTGGAAGGGGAAGTGTGGTTACACAACCTGATAGGCGTTTCCCTGTGTTCGACTCCCCAGCAGGCGTAGGTCCCACCTGACCAAATTCCATCCAGCACGCGATTGTATGATGCGTAGAAGGGAAGTGTGAACAGGCAGAGGGATGGGAGGTGATCGATTACCCCAGCTAGGAAAGACGCTTCCGACGGGCGAAGCTCTATACCATCCCAGGCCCAGCTTGCCCCTTCTGGCCGAGAAGAGTGAACCGAAATATGGACATGCGTCCCGCTGCCAGCTGAATCATCAAAGACTCGAGGTGAAAGGGTGGTACGCAGCCCATGTTTGTTGGCAATGTTGTAGATGGTCTCACGGGTATGAATGAGGGCGTCCGCAGCCTGGAGGGGTGGCAAAGGGCCCGTGATGATTTCGTATTGACCTGGCGCTCCTTCGGCGTGATACATCTGCAACTCGATGCCATCGGCGACCAATGCGTCTGCGATCTCTTGGAGAACAACGGTTTCCACGGAGCCTGTGTAAAGGGCGGGAGAACAGGACCAATTGTGCTGGTTCACGGGCTGATGGGTTTTCTTGTCTACCAGGATGAACTCGGTTTCGAAGCCCACAAGGAAGTCGATCCCGGACTGGGTCTTGGCGTCGCCGGTGATCCTTTTGAGCAGGGTACGAGGACAGAGGCTTATATCGTAGGAAGGGTTTGGGCCAGGCGGGGGGTATTTCTCCTGGAACCAGCCCATGATGCTGGCATGACCTGGTGCGTACGTGCAGATCTTGATAGAGTTGAGATCGCACACGTAGGCAAACTCTCCTGTGGCGCCAAAGCCATCTGCAATGGAGAGAAAGACCAAACCCAACGTGGCCTTCGTCAGATGGATCGCAGGTCGCTCTGATTTGAGTATCTTGTCCAGATACGCCAATGGAAGGATTCGATAACGAATGTTGTTGGTAAGATCGACCCACTGCACGCGGACATAGCCAATGTTACGAGCCTTGAGAAGCTCTGTCGTTGGGTGAGGGAGTGCGGGTCCCGCAGGACTGTACGTAACGCCCATGGAAGACATGTCGAGGATATGGGTCTGGAAGAGGTTCACAATTTGTCCCACCAGTTATTAATACGCCCCTTCTCTATTTATTTGGCCGGGGCTCTTACCATTTCGGACCCGGAATCGGTTTCCAAGAGTGTTAAATGCTAAACCCTGACTTACTGGAGACGGAGTCAGGCTAAAGGTTGGGCCAATCGAAATAGACCTCGACATTGAGAGCGCGACGTGATCGACAGCATGAGCGAGTGTTCAACAGGGCGAATTGCGCCATTCCTATCATGGAGGGCGGAATGATGGTGCTCGCTTCGAATGATGACATCACGATTCAAGTTATGGAGAACACAGAAGCTCCTTGCATTTGCGACCTATTTAGGAGTGAGTATCCCTTTCCTATATCCTAGCTCTCTAATCTGTTCTGCTATCCCCCATATTCTCTTCCGATTTCGCATACTGCAGTCGCGACTACACTCGATCCAATATTTCATCCACGGNACTTTTCGAACGAATGTCTTCAGCCTTGATGCCGCCCTCAACGAGCCATTGCTCCTCCCACCAATCGAGATCCTCTCGCTGTCGTTTATGGTCGGGTGTCTTGATTGGTACTGAGGGAAAGTACCACGGATCGACAGTTTCCATGGCTCTGTAGGCCAGGTCGTCAATGAAGGGCATCAGTCGTTCTCGTATGGTTCGAGACAGTGCAAGGACGTTGAGGAATGCTTTCAAGCAGGATTGTTCGCAAATTATGAAGAGTATTTCAAGCGGGAGCTGGTCTAATTTGGTCATGGAACTCGAAGGAGAGGCCCTCTCGGAGTTGAACGTATTTCCATCCGAGACCGACAGGGTCATGAATTGGGACAGAGGTGCCGCTTTGAGAGCTTTGGAGATGGGAAATCTACATCAATAAGGGTTATAAATGCTTCCTTGCACTCAAAAGAGATGGCTTTATACCTGTCTGGCCTCGTGTAGACCCACAAATTTCCATTCCCCCACCACGCTTCATGGATAATCTCGTCATCAGTGAGCCTTGGGTCTCCTATGAGGTTGAACCACCACATCTCTGCGTACTGATCACCGCAAGATTCTAGCTTCGCTACGATCTGGTCAAAGCTTCCTTCGATAGGCCCATAGGCAATCGCTTTGGGGGTATGGACCCCAGTATGCAATACGGAATAGTCCGTATAGAGTCCCGAGCGGCAACCGTCGAGTATGTGGTGAATTTCGCTAGGACCCAACTCTGGAGTGGCCGTTTGAACGATGCAATAAGCAGAGAACAGAATATAGAACCCGTCGTAAGCTATGGTGTAAGTTTTGCTTGGGTTGTAGACTTCCCGGTATATCGGCGGGTCATGTGGTTCAATGTTAAAGATAGCAATTGCATCTTTGAGGTCAGCGAGCCCACCACCATCTAATTGAACGGGGGTGATCAGTCCAGAAACCAGATCGATATGCATCCACTATACCTTGAGAGGTGTCGCAGTAGATACGCATTTCGGGGCTTGGACTGCCGTCTGGGTTGAATTTTGGCGGACCGCAGGCAGAGATGAGGACACAGTCATCGGACGCCTTGCAATCCTCTTCTGAAAAAAACAAGCTTTCTAAAAGACGTTCTGACGGCACTTGTTTCCTGTCATATCATCGCTTGACTCCTCGTGATCAAAAGCAGTGACTCACCCCTCCAACCCGGCAGTGTCGATTCACTCGAAAGACCCTCGTAGAAATTTTGCAGCGCGACCTGTAATTGACTCAAACATTCGAGTTCTCTCATACCTCCATGTAGCAAGCCGTCGAAAATCTAGTGCGTAGAACGGTTTAGTTTCGGAGCGGGTTGGCTGATTCTTGAAACCTCACTTCATCTTTATCAGTATGCATGTTCCCAGAGATCTAGGTGTCAGATTCAGTCTCAAGAACACAGAGGATTGGGAGCATGGTCGTCTTTACCGCGCAAAAGCTGTCCTGGACTACCATCGTGGTGTGCCAAGTGGTTGTAAGGAATCAAAGTGCTGGTGACCTAGTAACCGATCACATCAATCAACTCGCCGCCATATCACGCGTCCACACTCGCATACTCTCCGACTCGTTTCGAGATACTCCAACGGCTGTGCCAGGAAACAGCCATGCAACTCTATTATCAACGTTGACACTCGCTATCTTCCGGTGCCAATACTGCCAGCAAACGGCAAGTTGGAGGGTTCTTCATTGAGAAAAGATGGTTTTTCCTGAGGGCCATATCCACGTAGTGAGCAACCCTTTCCTGTACCCTGACTCTCGAATTTGTTCTACTATACCCCATATCCTCTTTTGGCACCGCATGCTGCGGTTGCAACCGCACTCTATCTAATACTTCATCCATGGAGCTTTTGAACAGACGTCTTTAGCGTTGATACCACTCTCAATGAGCCATTGCTCATTCGGATGTACTTTGCCAAGGGATCTCGGTCTTTAGAATGACTTGATTTACTGGGATATAGCTTCTATAGGGACATTGAGAAGTTCGTACGGTGACATGTCCGGTTCCTCTTCGTGGAATGCCATCGTGCTACGCAGTTTTTGAAGGATCAAGCTTGAAGCTTCTCGAGGTCTGAGGTTCATAGACGCCATTGCTGGGTGCTGCTTGTCATTGTTAGTTATGAAACTCGATAGTGTCCGACGGGCTGTCGCGATCGAGTGCCTGAACTCGTCTAATCACTCGTACTCAGCAATTTCGCAAGTTACAATACCGGAGAAGCTCAATTCACAGTTGTTTTCGGAGCTGAACAACATCTATAATTAACTGTCAGCATTAACTATCAATAACGCGATTAGAAAACTGAAGAGAAGACTTGGCGTGGACCGTTTCCGGCACGCGGAAGTGCGGCCATAGCCTCAGATAGCTATCTACAAATAGTTTCCATCACCTTCTCTTCACAATCGCCTCGGAAGGCAGGGCCTATTCTTGACCTGCTAGGAAGTGGACCAATACTCCGGACCGATATGCGAAGATAACAAGTTTCTCCGTCAGCTTCTACGCTCACCGTTTGCATCTGGCTCGGACTGCGGAGACTTCCGACTCTCATCCTATGGAACATTTGGAAGCTGAGCCATGCTCGCATGTTTCACCATGGTGTGAACCGTCAGTCGCAGAGATGTACGCTCAATTTTTCCAATCTCGTCGATGGTCAAGGCCAAATCAAGATTGTCTATTCCTCCCGGCCGATCCTTACAGGTATTTGTACACAGCAAATATTAAATTTATGTGAATCCTCCGCCGCATCTCTCGGATTGAGCGTCATGGAGGCCTTCGCACGATACGAGTGGGCTGCTCGGCTTCTCTGTACTTGTAGCTCGTCCTCGTCGGAGCTTTGATGGCCTTCTCCCGCGTCCTTCTTACCGCGTCGACGCTGACGGTTTTTCTTCTTTATGTCGGAGCNACTTGTGAGGATGCGGTCATGTCTCAGTCTTTCGTTGAGTACCAGTACCTTCTCCCGCGTCCTTCTTACTGCGTCGATGCTGACGGTTTTTCTTCTTTATGCCGGAGCACTTGTGAGGATGCGGTCATGTCTCAGTCTTTCGTTGAGTACCAGTCTCAACTTCGCCTTTATCGCTGCTTCTATGGAGAATATCGTTCCGGTCCGCCGGTCCGATGCAACTCGCGGAATTTGGTAATCGATAAGGATCTGGAGAGTCTGTTCCTGCCCCTCCGGTCTTTTACTTCAAAGGCCACTCCCATTATAGAGATGTGTGCCCAGTCTAGCCTCATCTTTTGCCATATCCCGAGCCATCCGCCATATCGTGCTCCAACCCGACAGGCATCGCATTCGATGGAGAGCAAATCTGTGCGCCATCCCGATTGCACTCCCATGCGTCAGCGGCGGGCTCTACCTTCGCTCCATCATCAAGTGGTGCTATGTCACCACACCAGTCCTGTGGCCGCCTTCGTTTGCCCCCCNGACGTTTGAGACTAACTTCACCTTCGTTCACCTCGGCGTCTCGGAGGTGATTGAGCGCATATCGGACATGGGTCTTTGAATTTACGGACTATAAGAGTACAGGATAACTCGAACCGGAAGCTTGTGTCCAAAAGATTTATGGGATGGCCACTTCGACAAGTTACACGGACATCCTTCGCGAGCTGGAATACTTCCAAGTCACCAAAGTGAGTCTCTGATCGTCTTTTGCCACGAGGTATACCTTTATCAATACATCATAACGCGCAGTATTGTCTCGGTCAGTGCGCTCCCAGTAGTCTCATTCTTTGGGGGTCTGACGAGTATGGTCGTTGTGCAGTCGTCGCTCTAACACTGCTGGTTTATGATATCACCCTTACCATCGACCGAGAGGTAGATACTGTCTGGCGATCTCGATGGTCGGCAGGGAAGTACCTCTATCTCATCGTAAGTCTCCCGATCTTTCTCCCCTCAATGTCGTACGCTGAAAACGGATGGGCTAGATACGATACTTGTCGCCTGTTGTATTCATTATTGACATTCTCCGTGAGACGCGCATCCAGTCTTCCTCTCCGCGTTAATTGAATCGGTTTTCAGAACTGCTGCCATGGGGTATCCCAATCTCGGTGAGCTTTTCGTTATCCAAGCCAGGGCTGATTACTTATTTTCCTAGACGTATGTTTATTCGATATATTGAAAGGTGTAATGGGCCGTTCAAGTTGTGTCTAGATGTCGAATTATGCATATCCTTTCCTCTATCGTGGGGATCTTTCTCGTTACCTTAATCGAAGGTACTTGGCTCAGAACGCCGTCTCCCGTCCAGAAAAACTCATCTTGATCATCAGCCATACTTATCATGCGTACCCATGCCCTTTACGGCAACCGATTTCTCCTGGCATCTTTAATCCTTTTGGCCCTGGTAAACGCTTCAGCTATCCCCAAATTCACCACCATCTGATTCTATCATGCGCCTACTGCACACAGGTATCGTCTGGCACAATGGCTGCATGTTACTTGATCCTCTACCAGAAAGGAATTTGTGCGTATTCCTCCTCTTCTTCCTGTCACTCAGACAACGTATCCTGGTGTCATGGTTCTCAAGTGATCCTGTCTTCGCAGCTATTTCAACTTCATTCAGAATGACTGGTTGCATTTCGCTTTGCGATGGGCCACTCTGTCACTTTGTCGGTGTCGTGTTCTGGTTACCTTTCATTCTCTTGGAAACTAGTGAGTGACCGATCCATTGTGTGTTGCGCCTATCTGACCGCTAATTACATCGTAGTTGTGTTCTCGTTGACGGCGTGGATAGCGCTTGGCAGGGTCGTCGCGAAACAAGAATACGAGATCTGTAGCACTAGGAGTAGTGATGGTGCCACCATGACACAGCTGAACAAACTTGCAAGAAATCCCACCGATTTATTCAAAGTGGTTACTCGGGATGGTACGCTGTTCTCTGTGCTTTGCGTATTGATTTGTTGCTGAGTCGGGTTGGCTCGCGGTGGGATGGATAGGTTTCATATACTATCTCGGTCCGTCTCATGGTTCAGCTCGGACTCATTAGGAAATGCTCATTCTGTCTTTTTCCTGTTATTTGATTAGTTGTTGTCGGTGAGTAGTATTTGTGCTTCCGGCGACTTTTTTTTTCCGACTAAATACGGTTTCTCAGCCTGGTTGGCAGTCAACCTGCTACTTTGGTTGTTCGCCCCATCTAGTTTATCGTATATGGGAGTTCAGTGAGTCTTCCACCTTCTCTGCCATGTCAAGACGTTGGGAAGCTCACCTGCCTCACGCGTAGTTTGATGAAAAGTTTTCAGGTTATTATATGCTCAAGGTGAGAGTTGCTTCTTGCTACTTGCAAATATTCATTGTTTTTAGTTGCTCAACAACACTTTCCTAGATTATTGCTGAATATCAGAGACGCTGCGACGCCCCGGGATAGCCAAGATTTCTCCTTGCCAGAGCTGGTGTTTGCTGATGGGCCTTTTACGGTAGTGTCATGGAAGAATTCACCCTTGACCATCTGTGTTTGCAATGCTGTTTGAAAGAACCTTTCCATGACGAGAACCAAGGTCTGAGTTCTGCTGCTGTTTATCTCTTTATCTTCCTTCTTGCTCTAGGACTTCGATATGATACATCAGACTTTTACCCATGTCATACCCGTCTCTATCTCTTTGATTGCAGAGCTTTGAATTGATCTCTCCTTCCATCTCAGACACTTGTAGAATAGTAAATATCACTGTATAATAGCCACATGATTTCTTACAATAATTTTGCGTAATTGTGTATACTGTTTCGTCCCTACCTATCTACGACTTTTCAATCCTCCTCCGACAGCCGAGCCCAAGAAGCGCTTCTATATCGATCTCCAGTGCCTGGAAGAGAGTTGTTTCTAAGTCTTTGCTCATTAATAACCGACCCCGTCTTGCTCCGGCGGGGTCACAGGAGATAATCCCTGCTGGCATCTATACTTGCAGCATGGTACATGCCAGGTTTGAGTTGGATTTGGCGCGCTGGTACGCTGTTCCCCACCCGGGACTCGTCGGAGAGAAGGCGATGATTCCAAGTGATGTGGGAACGTTCGATCTGACAGACGGCTTCAGGAGTCTTTCAGGAGCTAGAGGTGGAGGGCGCGGCGTTGACGAAAGGGGAATTCTGAATCTCGTTGCGTGCGGACATGGGTAGATGTTGATGTCAGATCCAATCTATTCTGCATGCTATTTGTTCGAAAGCAAAGTAAAAGCTACTAGATGATCAAACACAATCCTCATATCCTAATGCAGACGCAAGCCATACCGTTCCACTGCTAGAGAAATGGCACGGCCCGTGAGTAAGCTCTCCAAGTCAACCAGCGACGAAATTCGAGACATCCGTACGTGGTGGTCACAACCCTCCATTCAAAAGAATTTAAAATCCGTGCCATAGCCCAGCCCAAAGCCAGCAGGGACATCAATGCCCAAAGGGCTGGGGAAAGTAAATACCGGGTTGGCCTGGTAATGAAACGATTTCTTGAAAGAAAGTCGTACCCCCNGCGTCGCGAATCGGTTTGAGCCTCTCGTCCTCCTCATCGGTTATTTCTCCAAACGGATTATCGTATGGCAGCTCATGCATCGCCACCTCCTCGATTCTGCTTCTGCTGTTAGCCCCAAAGGTCCTGGCCTTGAGGAATGAGAGGATGGTGTCTCCCGATACGCGAGATTTGACGGTGCATCGAAATATTTTGAGGTCTGGGCACAAATATGGTTGATCTTGATTAGGTGTCAACATCTCGATGCAAGAATCGTCTAAACCGCTTTCTTCGAGTTCCTCATCGTCTGTTGAGAACATCGAGCGAGGTGGTCCGAATTGGATTTGGTGGCCAAGTGTGAGCTGCTTCAGTGCAGGTGTGCACTCCAACCACGACCCGAAATCTGCTTTCGATACTGAAGGAAGGTTGGCCGAGAGGACTTTCATCTGGTGTCCGTAGCGTCGGAGGAAAGAAGTTAGGGGATCTGCGGGTTGAAGTGCCGGGGGCGTTTCGGGAGGAGCCAGTGGAGAGAAGGTGGTAGAGGAAGGTTGGTATTGCACCTCTTGGATACGTGCTGTCTCGATTGATTGCAGCAAAAAATGGATCTGGGATCTGCACCCGCTAATGTTGAGAGCCCGTAAACTAGGCATCGTAATCTGGGTCCCTGGCTCTGCCGGGAGTGGATTGAGAGTGCTGCTAGAGCTCATAAAAAGGGAGAGAATCCGTAGGTTCCGACATATCTTGAGAATAGGTAGCATCTCGGGCGCGGTGACATCTTCCCGAGACGGCTGATACGGAGGGTAAATGTGATTGTGTTCAAAGGATAGACGCGTAAGATTGGTCCAATTAATGGGCATTGTTAAGTATTGGCGAAACGAGTGAGAGACCTGAATGTGCAGCGTCTTCAGATTGGCGGCAGCGAGAAATCCATTGTTACACATGGGCCTCGTTTGAACTCCGAGCGGAGAGGAAAGCGACAATAACCGTACGTGCTGAAGGATGGGTAAGGAGTCGGCGTGTATGTTAAGGAGGGGAATGCTAGCCTCCCACAGGGATATATCCAAATCAGCGGACTCCCATCGGCTTGATTGAAGCGCAAGCCGAGAGGTGAGATCTGATATGGCGTCTCTATCGCTGTCGAACGGGTATCCGCGTACGGTGATCGAAAGGGGGCAGTTTTCCGACCGTTCGAGCCATCGATCAAATTGTTCGCTGAACAACGCCATCCTCCGCTGCATTCTGGGGTTCGAAGGGGTTCCAATTACCGAGCGAATGTGAGAAGGGACGCTGATTTCCACTGATTTCCACAGCTGTGGTGTAGTCAGCACTATTCCTCTCCATGATCTGCAAACCCTCAGCAAGACCAGCGGGGCATGGCATATGCTGAAGGTAGGCCCTCCTGCATGTATAGAATACAGAAATATGAGTTCCATGACTTCTCTCGGGAAGCGACGGATGAGAGAAGAAAGGGCCTTGAGAGGCCTCATGGCCCTCAAAACATCCTCCGTCTCCTTCTTCAGCCTGGAGACCTTCGCCTCAGCTTCTTCGAGGTCCTTTTCCAGCTGTAGTAGCCGGGCGCTGTGCGGTGCCAGCAGTCGTTTGATTTCGAGCAGTTCCGTGTCAGAGGGTTCATGGTTGGTACCGTAGAATCGGGAGAGATGAGTGTCCATGAGAGAGAAGAGCGACCTCAATGACTCATATTTGCACCCCAGATATGATGATATGGGCGCTGTTTCGCGCGTCAATTGACGACACGAGCACCACATCAGAGAACCCCCAATAGATGCGCTCTACTATACTTAGCACCCGGGATGACCGACATCATCGGATTCTGGTCGCTAAATGAGTACGCAATCATTGAACGCCCGGCGATCATCTTGTGAGAATTGGGACGGCACGAAAGTGTCTTTCCTGTAACACCAAAAGCAGGCACTGCGAGAGGTGGCCTGAGGCCGGCTAGCTATATATTTCGAGTAGAGGGCAGATGCGCTGAGAATCGAAAAATTAAGAGAGAATGAACACCCAACACCTGGGAACGTAAACGGAATGCGGTGTGCCAGTGTTTAGATCTCGCCTGTGATCCAAACAATCAGGTTGAGCGGCCTCAACTCGTTGTCGAATCCAAATATATAGCGATAACTATGTAGTAATAAGAAGCGAAAAATGGGGTAAAAANCGTCGTAACAAGACATGCTCCGGAGTCATCGCAATTCTACACGCGTATTTACTTTACCACCTCCAAATCAAAAGAGTCAACTTTGAAGTAAAAAGTCAACACCATAGTTAGGTCTTAAGCCAGACATAAGGGTACCTGGAGGCTCAGTGCTTTGGGAAGGCGCAGTGTCGGGCTGATAGTAATACGTTTTCTTGAACGAAAGTCGAACGCCTGCCTCTCGAACTGATTCGAGCCTCTCGTCCTCTGCATCAGTTGATGCAACAAACGGAGCGTCGTAAGGTAGCCGGTGGATCGACACTTCCTCTATGATACTGCCCGCCAACAAGGGGTCAATCCTGGCGTTGAGGAACGCGAGGAGTGCTTCTGCTGATATGAGAGATTGGATCGAGCTTCGGAAGATTCTGAGATTTGGGCAGAGGAATGGCTGATCCTGCTTTGGTGTTAACAAAGCGATGCAAGAATCATCGAAAGGGTGGTCTTCAACTTCCATTGCTTGCCGAGGCGGAGGAGGTGCAAATTGGAACTCGTGGCCAAGGGTGAGCTGCTTTAGTGCTGGCGTGCACTCGAGCCATGACCCAAAATTTTCCTTTGATATCGAGGGGAAGTTAAATGAAAGGACTTCGATCTGGTGTCCGTATCGCTGAAGAAAAGATATCAAGGGAAGTGCGGTAGTGATGACCCTCGTTCGAGCTGGCTTGAAGAACGGTTGGTAATGAATCTCCCGGAGACGTGGCGCCTTGATTGACTGCAGCAGATAATGTATCTGCAACCTGCACCCTGTTACGTTGAGAGCCTCCAAACTCGGAAGGGTAACCTGGGATTGCGGTTCTAGCAGTTGATTGGGACCCCGAGTAGGTTCTAGTAGAAGGGAGAAAATTCGTAGCTTCCGACATTTCGGCAAAATAGATAGCATCTCCAGCACCATGGACCGCCCTTGCTCTGACAATGCAGCGCTGGGACTGCCATCAAGTGAAAGGAGGGTAAGATTGTCCCAATTGACGGGCATGACCGATATTGTGCGAGACGAGTAAGGGAACCGAATGTGCAGGGTCTTTAGGTTGGGGGCAGAGAGGAAGCCTTGGAAAATGAGCCTATCTTGGGTGTCGAATGGATAGGAATTTGCGGAAAATCGCACATGTTTGAGCATGGGTAAAGACATGGGGTCGATGTTTGTGAAGGGATTGGACTCGGAGTCAAAGTCTGTGACCAACCAAGTGGGTAAGCATTGGGATATGTCAAAATCAACAGACTCCAATCTGCTTGCATGGTTCGCCAATTTAGAGACGAGGGTTTGCACAATGCCCCATTCATCATGATGATTGTAAGGGAGATCTCCGCGGACAGCGATGGAAAGGGGATGGTTTCCTGATCGTTCGAGCCATCGGTCCACATGCTCGAGAAAAAGTTGTAGTTTTGGCCACCTTCTGCCTCTCGTAAGATAGCGCAGGTGAGTGGGAGAAGCGATATCCATCGAGGTCCACAACCTGGGTGTAGTCAACGCAATTTCCCTCCATGATCGGCAAACCCTCAGCAAAACCAATGGCACATTGCATATCCTGAAGTTAGGCCTCCCTGCAGGTATAGAATACATAAATATGAGCTCCATGACTTCTCGAGGGAAGCGGCGGATGAGAGAGGAAAGGGCCTTGAGGGGCTTCACGGCCCTCAGGACATATTCCTTCTCCTTCTGAGAAACCGTGACCTAGAGTGGATGGCGATTCACACGCCGTTGTTGGAAGCATGCCTGTGAACCAAACAAACAGACCTTCCAGCAATGGTCCTTCTGCCGTCACGGTTACTACCTACAGGCATATCCGACGACCACGGTGACCCCGTTTTACGCTCCCCGATCAACTGTGGGGAGTCGCAAGGCAACTGCGCCGACAATGTCAAGTAGCTTGTAGTACTTTAACAAAGGCGTTTCCGAGATCACTCAAGTCGAACAGGACCTGGAAGAAATGCAAGTTTTGCGGCGAGAACTTGACTGATTGAAGAAGGGGATGGGAAGGGAAGAGACCTAGGTACTGGGTGGATTCTATTCATATTTACTGTCTCCCTCTTCCTTAGAAGTTTTAGTAGTATATCCCTCCCACATCTCGCCATGTAGTATCTACATACGCAAAGGAAGAAAGCCCTAAGGCCCGCTACTTACCGTGATCGGATTTTGAGAAAAACCTGAAGGTCCTAGGAACGATCTTGCGTTCGCAGTGAATGGTCGAGCCAGAAATTTACCCCCGGTGGAAATCACTACCATTATAAACCACTCAGCTACACAGTACATATGACTATGGCATACATGTTCGCCATCCTCAACTCAAAATAGTTTGAAATCGACTCCATATCCCGGTCCAAATCCAGGGATACTAGTACCATGATGCCCATGGACGATAGTAGGTACTGGGTTGGACTGGTAATAAAATGTTTTCTTGAACGAAAGTCGAACGCCTGCCTCTCGAATCGATTTGAGCCTCTCGTCTTCGGCATCGCTCGAGTCTCCGAACGGAGAATCGTAAGGGAGCTGGTGGATCGACACCTCCTCGATGATCCCGCCACGGCCTACCAACAACGGATCGGTTCTTGCCTTGAGGAACGCCAGGATGGCGTCTCCCGAGATGCGGGCTCTGATGGAGCATCGGAATATCTTGAGGTTTGGACAGAGGTGTGAATGGTCTCGCTTGGGTGTTAACAAGCCGATGCAAGAATCGTCAAATGGATTTCCAAAGTTGGATGGTATCGAAAGCACGGGAGGAGGGGGTGCGAATTGGAATTCTTGTCCGAGAGTGAGCTGCTTCAGAGCCGGCGTACACTCCAACCACGACTGTAGCTCTTCCTTTGATGCCGTGGGCAGGTTGACTGACAGAACTACTGCCTGGTTTCCGTATCGCTGGAGGAAAGAAGTTAGGGGAAGTGCGGGGCTGAAAGGGGGCGCTTCATCTGGCAGGGAGGATTTGAAGAAAGGCTGATAATGCATCTCCCGGATACGTGGCGTAGTGATCGACCGTAGCAAATGATTTATCTGCAGTCTACACCCGGTTACATTCAAAGCCTCCAAATTTGACAGAGTAACTTGGGGCTCCGGCTCTGGCAGTCTGTTGTGTGTAGAAATCAGTAGAAGGGAGAGAATCCGTAAGCTCTGGCATTTCTCCAGAACATGCAGGATCTCAGTGGCCGTGAGCTGTTCGTCCTGCGACGATATATCTTGACGGTACATGTAGACACCGTCAAGGAGTAGGCGGGTAAGATTGGTCCAACTGATGGGCATCTTTGAGAATCCGGGAGACGAACGGGTGACTTGGATCTGCAGCCCTTCCAAATTGGGGGCCGCAAGAATGCCGAGGAAACGAGGCTTATCGTGTGTGCCGAAAGGAAAGGAATATGCGGATAATCGCGCATGCTTCAGGGTGGGTAAAGATTCGGCGACGATGTCGGAGAAGGTACTGCACTGGGATATGTCAAAGTCAATGGACTCCCACCGGCGTGAATGAAGCGCGAGTTTAGAGGCGAGGCTTTGCATGACGACGCCTCCATCGAGTGGGGATCCGCGTACGATGAGGGAAAGGGGGTAACTTTGTGACCGTTCGAGCCATCGGTCGAATTGGTCGAGAAACAATGCCACCCGCTGCTGCTGTTTGGAGTCCGGAGCGTTTGCGAACGAATGGCACAGGTGAGAAGGAATAGTGAGTTCCACCGATGCCCACAACTGTGGCGTGGTCAACGTTATCTCCCTCCACAGCTTGCACACCCTCAGCAAGACCAGCGGTGTATGGCAGATGCTGAAGGTAGGCCTTCCAGGGGCTTTGGCCAGTATAGAATGCACGAAAATAAGCTCCATAACCTCTCGAGGGAAGCGACGGATGAGAGAAGAAAGAGACTTGAGGGGCTTGATGTCCCGCAGAACGTCTTCCCTCTCTTTCCTCAGCCTGGCGACCTTGGCCTCAGCTTCCTCGAGGTCCTTTTCGAGCTGAACCAGGCGGGCATTCTGCGGTGCGAGCAGGTTCTCGATTTCGAGAAGCTCAGTGTCGGAAGGCACATGGTTGGTACCGTAGAATTGGGAGAGATGGGTGTCCATGAGAGAGCAGGAGTAAGCATCGCGATGACGATAACTCATTTTCCCACTGCATCGATTGCGTGATGGGCGGCGTGGTCGGGCGTCAATTCATGACGTGAGCTAGTCGGTAGAAAATGGGTGGGATTGAAATGGAACGCCAGCTCACGTCGTCGAGGTTGGCGTTTGGGGTTTGATCGCTGTCCTCGACACCCATCATCATCACCACGGGTTCCCACAGTCTGTTGGTCTCCGTCTCACGTGGATATGAACGTCGTTCTCTGCTGAACACCACATTCCAGCCCCCTTTACACGCGAATCTTAGCCTGCCAGCCGTTGGTGCAGTCATATCCGAGTCATTCGCCCACGAAAAATCCCTGGCGTTGGCGACCTTCACCACGGAGCTGAAGTTCTAACAACGGTTCCGATGCTCAGTACAGAGTAAATACACGCAAAGGAACTGGTTGAACTCGCTCGGGCGTCGACCTAGTTGGGGAGCCTTCTAACCGTGGCGTGTTTGACGAACCTTTGCTGCATTCGCCAGATCGCCAGCGTATACATGCTTTGAACACTAGTCTCACGTACGTACTATTTCAATCTTGTTGGTTAACGCGGCTCATCTACAGCTCGGTTTGCAGGGAACATGTGCTCCACGCTCGCGACGAACGTCATGGGCCATTCCGCAGAACATGATCATGGTTCCCCTTTCCAGGATTTGGATGCTTTTCCAGTGCAGGCTGGAGTGTTTTCCGAATCCCGTATCGGAGCCTCAGACAAAAGGGCACACGATCTTGCAAACGAGGTTTAATTCAGCGTAATTACGCGGTGCCCCGGTCTCCCGTTAATTTGTCCATTCGCCCCCAGGGGGAAACGTGGGTTTAGATGGGCCCTGAGCCCTAGGA
The DNA here is from genome assembly GCA_027579435.1 of Candolleomyces eurysporus. Lineage (NCBI taxonomy): Eukaryota > Fungi > Basidiomycota > Agaricomycetes > Agaricales > Psathyrellaceae > Candolleomyces > Candolleomyces eurysporus. The sequence goes on along the minus strand of JANBPK010000706.1, from coordinate 373,971 downwards.
TTGGCAGACGCACGCTATATATTCATTCAGCAAGGCCAATCTCGAATATTTTGTTGGATCTCATACAGTGGTATACTCTTTCGAAATTGACGTTGAGCGAACCAGAGCAGAAGTCGAAAGGCCCACCCAACAGCTCAACTTTCCTTTAGTCCCCTGGGAGCATGGTACCTTCCATCCATCTTCATGCAATCCGTACATCCGAATATCTGATCTCACCCACCACCAGGACAAGCCAAGTAACGCCTTCTCCACTGCTTTACATACTCCGAGTGCGAAATTCACCCTAGGCGTTAACTTGTATAATCAGCAACTAGGCGATCGACCCTCCTAATGCTCGGGGTGTTCTATCGATCGACTGTCGTCCCGAATGCCGACTACACTCCAGTGGCGGGAAGGCCTGGGTAGACAAACATCAACAAGATTGCTCACTTTCTTCACTGACAGACCGTCCATCGCCCAGATATACAGTATTATTTGTCCAGACCATGGTAACCCTGCTATCGACGCCTTGTAAGTTATCTCTCGTCCCCTGGAAATCTCATGATCGCTCAAATTGAAAGGGTTGTGAGACGACGAGAAATTGAAATTCGCGAGATCGAGAGGCGAGTAGATATGACAGAAACCACGCAAACGGGATATGGAATCGCTCCAAATGAGTAGAAGAGGCCCCTGGCGCACCAATCAGGCACCAATCATGCTCCGTGAACAAGATTAGCACCTCTGATAAGAAGCGAGATGGAGGAACCTGTGGCTCGTCAGCTAACCCGCTAACATAGAAAATGCAGTTCAGCACGTACCAACTCCAACAAGCCAGACGAGTGTCCTGTGCGATATGGTCTCAGCTAGTTGAGTCTGCAGAGCGAACGATTTCTCACCTCGTCGAGCCATGCCATGGTCTATTTTGCTGGATATAAATATAGGAGTAGAGTACGCGTGAAGCCAAACTACGTCCGGGTCAGAAGAGTGACATGTTTTGACGCTGTTCGAACGTACTATAGCGCAGCTGTTCTATTGATTGAGCTTTGGGCGAGTCCAGCGTGGTTCGCAACGAGGACAGACACTGCGAATAGTGGGAAGCTCTCGAGCCCATTCTGCAACCTCAAGTGGTAAGTTTCATTGCGGAACTTGGCGGAAAGGTAGACGTACATTATGTGTTCCTTCCGCTCGAGCGATCTTGGCCTTTAATTTATCTTCGACACCCGGCTTTGATCCAAGCTTTGCGATATTTTGGCGTGGCTCCAGGCTACACGGACAGGCTGTCAGTTTGAGTTACATTGCTCGTCAAGGTCTCTGCAAACGCACTTGTTGTAGCCACCAACTTGCTTGAGGAGGTTTACCTGCAAATAAAGGCATAAGAGTGTAAGAGCCACTGAACACCGAGGAAACGCCGATGGGAATAGTTTCAACGAGAACGCAAACGCACTTTGATCACTTGTGGAATGTATGCCAAAAGCCATGCTGCGGGAATAGAATACAAAGAAAGAGGCGAGTCCCAGAGCGAGGCCATTGTTGAAGCGAGGCGGGAAAGAAAACGATTGTTATGCGATTTTTGAAAGCATGTGCAGCATATTTATGCACGGAGGCATTTGCTATCAGTTGAATATGAAATCTCGGATGAGTGATGAGCTATCCGACGACAAGACAACCGGGACATAAAGCACCGGATTCGTGAGACAGCCATCCAGAAAGCTCAAGGCAATATATTGGTCAGGTCAGGAGATCATGCTTCCCAGTGATCGACACTTGTCAGTTTGAAACTCGCGCCCGGGCAACGCGGGGCGGTGCCTGCAAGCAAGCAGCCTGCAAGGTGATTACCAAAGGCAATCCTACTGAGAATTCATTCTTCGCCCACATATCTCTGTTGCTTGTTAAGCAATGATACCGAATGATGATGCCCATCGATCTTCAATGTGCATGAGTCGACACTCGTTGCCGATAAGTTTCCCGTGACCCAAGTAGGCCACCATTGTGTCAACGTGGATTTCATTCTGTTACAAATCTTTCCAGTTCAATAGAGGATTACAAACCCAGTAAGAAGCGAAACGGAGGGAATGCGAATAGTAGGGAACACGATGCATTAAGACCCGAGGCGCAGCTATCGCTAGCCGGTCAAGGAGTCAATTACCAGTAAACGTACAGACTACGCTCGAGTGAATAGATTCGTGGAGTGTATATATATGTAAGAGGCATGATCAGGGCATGATTAAAATTGTAGCTATGTAATGTAAGAAAGCTCCTAGTACTTGTTCGTCTTATTTTGAAATTTCTTTAGCCATCAAAGCAGCATATTCTGTTTTGAAATGCTCAATCTCAGCAAGGTCGCGTGCATCTTCGGTAACCCTGAATCGTTTCTCTAGAAGCTCGACAAGGAATTCGACATGAATTCGCCGGTATCTGTGTCCGGGGGGACGGAGGATGAGCAGTTCACGACAAAGTGAAATTACCTCATCGAGTACCCCTAGGGCTCCATTACGTTCATACAGTGATAAAAGAGACCTGGCAAGATTGTGAAGGGAGCTGGGACGAAGAGGGTGAGCAGTTGAGAGGAGTGCAACCGCTTCACGATTCAGTGAAATGACTTTGTTCTGGGTATCAAGGTCATCCGTGCGCTGATAAAGAGCATGAAGGCTACTAGCAAGGTTGATGAGGGATAGGGGACGATATGGGTGGGGGGGAGGACGGAGTGCAAGCGCTTCACGATCCAGCGAGATGGCCTCGATCAGGGTCTCAATTTGTTGATTGTGCCTATGGAGAGCACAGAGAGCAACGGCAAGGTTGCTGAGAGACATGGCGCGAGCAGGATGGGATGCAGGGCGGAGTTCAAGGACTTCGCGGCGCAATGAAATGACCTCGTTCAACGTTTTGACGTCACTATTGCGATCGTAAAGAGCGTGGAGAGCAATGGCGTTATTGTTGAGCAACGCGGCGCGCCCTTGGTGGGTTGCTGGCAGAAGTTTGAGCACCTCGTGGTTTAGTGAGATGATCTCGTTGAGGGTGGCAATATCCCCAGTATGCTCATAGACAGCTTGGAGGGCAACACCAAGGTGGTTGAGCAATGAGAAGCGATTTGGACAGGGAACTGGTAGGGTTGAAAGCGCTTTTTGGCAACACATTGCTGCATTGGATGTGCTAGTGTTGCCAATCGGCTGCTGGTAGCAGTGCCATAGCCCGGAAGCGACTTTGTTATGCGATTGGGAGAGATTGGGGTGCACGTCGGATCGGAGGCGCAAAGCATGCCGAAAGGCCTCGACGGCAGCTTCGTGCATCTTGAGACTGCCTATACTATTGCCTCTTGCATTGTGACACCGTCCCAGGTCCAACCAGACTTTAGCATTGCCGCCATCGATTCGCAAAGCAACCTCCAAACAAGCTATCCCGAATCCCCACCGTTCTCCGTCGCATTTTCCCAGGCAACGGGCCAGTCTCCTCAAAAACGATATCATCCCATCCTGAGCCGCCGTGACATACTCCATCATCAACTCGCACCGTCCAGGCATCAGGCTCTGGAGGAACAATGTTGCCCATCGTCTCTGACTATCCGCAGTGATCCTTTGCAACATCGAGCAGTGCTCTGTTTGCAGCCATAGGTCGTTCGACCGGGGAGTTCCGTTGGACACATGAACCGGCCAGTACTTCACGGCGTAATGATGGAGGTCACAAAGGGGGGAAGTCTGAGGCAACGACGGAGGCGGCAGGCTGGCGACTTGGTTGAGACAGGCCAAGCCCAGTGTCGAGTGGGAATCGAAGGCGGGGGTTGCAAATGCTCGTTCGGTCGTCGCGGCCTGGACAAATTTGAGAAACGACAGGTGGAACAGCATGATTGCTGGATAAACCCTGTTTTCCGAATCTGAAGGCGGGACCCATATTTGGAGTACGGATAGCGTAAATTGGATGTGCCGTATGGCATGGGAGGGCAATCCTGTGAGAATGGAGAAGTCGGACAGAGAAAGCGGCTTTTGGAGGACAATGGCGGCACCGATATACAATCGGAAAAGCCTTTGAACACCTGGGGAGGGGAAGAGGTGGGCGAGGGCGATGCGGTATAGCTCTATGAGCCCACCGCTGCTGACATTTTGGTGCTGACTTGAAATGACCTTCAGGAGAATTTCGTGGGGAAGGGAATCGCTGAAACGGTGCGAAAGCAACGAAATCACTGTTGAAGTCCAGAGAGGGAGACCACCTGAGAGCTCGACAAGCCTGTTGACGTCCGCATTGCTTGCACTCCGCCCATTCGCCGATGCAACGGCTTCGAAATGTTCGTCAAAATAGATCTTGATCACTTCATCCGACTTCGGGAGAAGGGGGTATGTCTGGAGCAAGATATTGTCGCTACCGGGTAGGTGAGAGGCGCATGGATCCAAGCAGGTTGTGATAATGAATTTGACGACAGAGCTTTCCGAGTTGAGGTAAGACAGTGCCGGCATGAATGTAAGATGGTCTCGCCATTCGTCGATAGCATCGATGATAATGACGAGTGGATGCGGGCGCTTGAGTGATCGCAACGGCTCGAGGATGTACTCCTTGAGATGGGTCTCTAGCGAGGTGCCATGGCACTGTTCAATCGCTTCCTCGATCTTCGGTATTGTTTGGGGATGAATACTCCCGATTTCATGCGCCAACATCTCGATCATCGTCTCGGGTGCTAACATGTCTGTCGGGAAGGCTTCCAGGGAAATGGAAGCCGCCAACCGTCCAGCTAGTCGAAGCTCATCCGAGAGATGGCCAGCAAGAGTGGATTTACCGACTCCGTCGGGCCCATAAACGCACAGAACAAGGTCGGTCGAACTTGACTCCCATTCGCATAACTTCTCGACGTCTGGCTTCTGATTGCCAAGCAAGCAGTGTTTAGTCAGCTTCTCGCCGATGTCTGGATATTTTGGAAGTGTGTTCAGCTTCCTTCGTTCTGACGTGGGGTCGTGTCAGGACTCTCTATTCAAACTCTCAGGAATTCACGTACCAGTGTTGTCAGCAGTCCTTCGCATTCGATCCTGCGGTGACTTCTTCGGAGGGATATTCTGAAGATTACAGCGGTTGGGGACTGTCTCCTCTGGGAAAAGGTGAAAAATAAAGCGTAGAAAGCATGGATATCAGTCTCGTCGTTTGAGAAAGAAGGCATCGACTACACACCATTGTAAGATTGCGACAAGTTAATTATACTAACATGAGTGGCGTTGGGTGCATCGAGATAGTGCAAGTCGCCCATTTGAAAGTGATGAGCGCTATGGAGGAGTGATTGCGTTGACGCAACCTGGATCGTGCCAGTGGGATCCGATGGAAGCGAACGAAATGGCAGTTCCGCTTGAGAACGTATATCTTGACGTGAGCAGAGGCGGGACATAAGACTGGGCCTTTTGGATCTGTGGAGCATCATGCCGGGATGGAGAGAAGCCAACGCAGTGCAGAGGGAAAGAATAAAGCTTAAGAGGAATGCAGACGGGCCAGCAACAGCTTACAAGAAGCAGCCACCAAGCGCCCTCCCCCGGGTGACTATGATGGGAAGCTGTGACGGTATAGCCCAAGCGGCGATAACGTAGAATATGCATACTGCAGTTGCAGAAGGCACGGGATAAACCAGTAGTGTACCATTGAGCACACGGGTTAGTCACTACTGGAATCCGACTATTTTTCGCGCAGCAAGGTCCACGCAAAGCTTCGTGTTTTGTTTCGGTCAAGAGAGAGGTAACTTGCTTCGTATTTTTCAGATAGCGCAACCCGTAAAACAGTAGACCTGTGTAAAGCGGCCGATGCTCTGTACGGCAAGCCCCGAGGCCTTTTCACTGGTGTTAAAGCAGAAGCAAACACCCAGTTGGGAGGAGAGCAGCGACGACCTTCACCCTTTCTGGGAAGGAAGCGGAAAAAGGCAAAGATCGGAGAAGATGGCAACAGATGCCGGAAGCACTGTCTTGGCGGCGCCCGATAAAACTCACAAGTGCCCGAGTCAAAAAATGCCTGAGACCTTGGTGCAGGCAAAAGTGATTCTGGAAGATCTTACGTATCGGGCAGGAATTTGCATGGAGAGCCCTCGGAGGATGGGAAATACGCTATGTACTATCTTGCCATTGCTAAGACTTGCCGTGGCGCTGGCAAGAGTTATAGAAGTGGTCGTTGGCTGAAATCCCACAGCGGACCGCTTTTCCAGGAGAACCCCGCGAAATCCAAGCAAAACTTCCTCAGGAACTATGGTTTAAGCTATCAGCGTACAATCTGCGAGAGGAAAGCTATGTTGCTCACAGCTTATAGAAGTTTCTGGTGAGCATCTTTTCATAGCCCTGCTCGATCATTGATTCTCTCGCTCTTCTTAAAGGCACCGGTCGAGATATCTGAGACATCAGTCCTGTGACGGCGCTTGAGGTCGGGCTCTGTCAAGGGGACGGAGTCGACGTCGACGTCGTTTAGTACAACATGTGTAGATAGCCACGATTTAATCTAATTTAGACAACTCAGGACTTATGTAGAACGCTGCATACAACTTGGCGAGTCGCCACTGCTCGTCTGCTCTCTGCCAACGAAATCCCAAGCTGCTCTAGACTCTGCCAACAGACCTTGGAAGTATGTATGAGGTTCCTCGTTGCTGCAAAACTAAAGCTAATGTTGACGTTCACGCCGGTCTTGACGGTGAAACGTGATAGATTCAACATGCTACTTTTGGTCGACTATGTCTAGTAGTCGCAGGGATCTGCAGCTTGCAGGAAAAGTGCGATAAATACCCCCATCGGGCCTATAGCACAATTCCTTGGATTTTAGTCGACTATTTCGTCCATTCTTGCTGGCCCTGCCCGAAGCCGAGCTTGGCAATCATCAACTCTACTCTTTCATACTTATCTTAAGCAGCCCGAGTGTCCCCGGATTGAAATTGAAACTTAAAGACCAACCCGAACTGGGAAGCTATCGAACTCCGACTCCTGGGTATGTGCTATAAATTCCTCGAAGGGAGTAGCGAAAGTTGAAAGCAAGGGCTTACCCCACATCTCAGCTAAATCTAACCGCCCCCGCTCTTGCGGAAATGCCCACCACAATTCATGGACAGTGTCTCTGCCACGAGACCCTGATTAGCGTCGATCATGCAGAGGACTATCAACACCATGTATGACCAGTGACATATACCTTTTCTTTCGTATCTGACCGATGCTCGAATAGAGGGCTTGTCACTGCAATGACTGCAAGCAAATTTGCGGAAGTGCATTTAGCACTAGCGTACTTGTCCCGACAAGCCACACCCATATCGCAGGGCCGATAAAAGAATACACCTATATATCGAGGGTTCCCAACGGAAGAATTGGTGCGCCGTTTTCGAAGTACTGTCTCCAAACGAAGCCTAACTTCGTGTTCTCGCAGTTACTCGCATCTTCTGCGGTACTTGCGGAAGTTGCATAGCCTTTCGCTCACCGGTCTTTCGGGATATGGAGGCTATCTCTACTGGTAATCTACCCTACTTCTCCAACATCCCTATTAAGCACGAAAGTGAGTTACTTATCTGCTATCCCAGAATCATTTGGAGCCCCACACCTTTACTGACCGAAGCCGGAACTGAATTTGACAGTCTATACGAAAGACCGATGGAATTGCATTTCCCAATTTCCGAACGCTACGCAGCATAAGGTCGTCGAAGGATATAGCCTCCCTATCTATCCGCGGAATGAATGAGGGCGAATCAATATAACCCAAGGCGGCAGGGCCGTTCGACATCAGCTGACTAGTATTTACCGGCCAAAATTCATCTTGTACCTAATCACTCATATCTTTTCTGCGGCTCGGATCACATATCTACTTGACTCGACCTGGGAGGTACTTGCATGGAGAATCCACTGCCAGTCAAGGTGAAGCCGATCAATAGACTACAAACACGGATTTCATTGAAGCTATCTAACCTACTCTTGGAGTCGGAAGCTTCTTGATCCCGGAGCAAACAGGGAGGAAGTAGATACACATATGTACTGTTCATCATTAATTCATTAGTTATGTCGTTGTGCTAAAGGTCCGTTTCGTCTATCACTACGTAGAAAGATAAGGAAAGGTAACTGTCAAGTCCAAGAATCCCAGAAATTAGCGAAGAAAAATTTAGGCGTTATTGTACCAAATCATCCGCAGGCACCTGCCCTGCCCCGCATTGCCCAGCTGCCAAATCCTATCCGACTCATGCCCACACTGGAACACGACTGCCGCGCGACCAAATGGATTATCGTTCGAATAATGGCCGCTAGCGTAAGTGGTCCGGGGTCGGTAAATCGAATCCGTGTTCGCAGCCTTCAACCAAGCGCTGATGACAGGGACTCCCTGAGCCATGAGGGTGGCCGACCTCTCAGGCACGGTGTCCTGAATGTACATCTGCGTGCGGTAGCTCAAAACCGCGTGCAAGCCGCCACGGAAGATATGTCTCCAGGGCGCCAAGGCAGATTGGGTAGGAGTTTCATCGCCAGCAAGTTCGTAGTCGAGGGGAGTGGGGATCGGCTCGCAAGCGTGGATCATCCAGTACGCGAGGGAGCCGTCGGCCGCGGGCCCGTACCCATCATCAGGGACATTCTCCATCCTGACGACATCACAACAGTTCTCTTCGGTGGTGAAGAGGTGCCAGTTGCCGTGTCCTTCGGTGTAGGCGACGTTGACGCTATTGACGTAACGATCCTTGCGGCTGATGTACATGTTGTCGTTACCCCAGTAGTATTGTGAGTTGACGAAGTTGACGAGCTTGGATCCACGAAGGTTCTTCCAGGTGTTGATGGCACTCTGAAGGAAGGGACGGGCGTCATTTCGGACAACGTAGCGGCCGACAGTGATCTCTGGAAGGGGAGCGCGAGGACGAAGGGAACGAGCGTTGAAGTAATCCAAGACGGAACGTTTGGTGGGTGCGGCCCCGTCGGTGGGTGGGGCGTCGGTAGAGGTGACATACGCAGAGGGAATGACTTCGGGGCTTCCAGATCCGATTGGCACATAGCCCGATACCTTGACCGGTTCGGAGGCAGTGGCCGTGCTGTTGCTGTGAGTGGTCCCAACGAATCGATATACAGGTTGAATAAACCCTGCACCCGAATCGTAGAAGCAAACGTCAACCGTGGTCACCCTGATCCATCCTGCCTCCAAACCAATGGGCTCGAGCTGGGACTTGATCGAAGAGGCGACAACTGGTCGTGCGCTGGCGGTGATATTACTACCGCTGAGAGAGGCAGTGCGCCAGAGGTACGAGAGGGAATGCACACGGCCATCTGCATCCACACCGAAATTGGCCTGGCTTCCTGGACCGCAAACAGGGTAGGATACACCACCGGCATCAATGCGACGTTCATAAGAGCCGTGGGTGAGGTACGTTTCCGGTTCTACGGTAGTGACGTTGCTAGAGTCCGTGGCCCTCGTACTGAGGTCGGCATCGGCGACAGCGGCACCGACCAGGCTCGCTCCAACGACGACTTCAGTGACGAAGGTGTCATCGGTTGGGAAAGTCGACGACCCCAAATCAAGGGAATAGATCGCTTCCTCGGGATCAATGCCCTGCGAAGTAGGGACGATATCCGCCAAGTTGGGGAAGACTTGAACTTCGCCTGTCTCTGGGTCTACTGAGGCGACAAGCCGATCTCCTTGGTACGCATACAGTCCAGAACCGACGGTCTCGTTCTTCTCGAGCTTGGCCCCAGGCGCGATGTCGCCGATGATATTGTCGAGCAAGTAAGGGGGAAATTCTCCTGGAGGTCCCAAGGTGAGGACAGGAAGAGGGACAGGGATAGCCGGAATCAGGTTCTCATCAAGCTCGACCCAAGCCTTCGCGAGAGGAACGACAAGGAGCAAGGTGCTGAGGAGGCGAACGAGGGATCCGGAAGTGCGCGGCATCCTTGACTGATCTGATACAGCGTCAGAAAAAAAATTACTCAGAGGCGATGATGAAGGTGCACTCACCGGTGTAGGAGAAGGACAAGGGCTGGGGGAAAGAAATTGCAAAATAAGCTGGCATTATTTATGCCAGGAATCTGAGACGTGACAGATTGAATGCCGACTGTCATCACCGGACCTACTTACAAGAGTATGTGCCTGACCAAATCCAGTCGTGAACGGTTGACAATATTGCGATCACTTTTAGCACACCATTCATGGCATCATGCCTGTTAATCGGCGCCAACTCGCGTCTATCCAGCGCTAGAGAGTAACGTCACAAAGTCCTAATATGGGACGGCTGCTAGCATGTTTTTGCATATTCTGCATTCGATTCTCCTGAGGTTGCCTGCACGCGTAAAATGGCTCTTTAGCTTCGAGAACAAGGGGGCGAAAGCGCCAAGACCTTGCACCCGCCACTCGAACCGAGAAATGTTGGAGGCGCTGTCGCCCACCCCGATCGGGGAAGCCACTGATTCATTCTTGATCACGATGCATCCTTAAGGGACAAAAGAATTCATAACTCACTCACCTGGGCCATTGATCTTTGCATGAAGAATAGGAGAATCATAGACAGTGCGTAGTGTTGCGAAGGAGGAGACCGAGACCAAAAATGACCGCACGTTGGTAAAATTGGGACAAGGTCACAGAAAAATAACAAGGCGAGAACACGGTCTGTGTGGCTATAGGTCACCGGAGGCTTTAAGGCTGTATATTATGACGCGTCGGGCAGGGAAGCCTGGCGGGGGTGTTCGGACGATGTAGCTGTGCCAGGGCTGATCGACCACGGAGCTTGGTGCCAGCGAGGTGGAAATCGGCCAGAGCACGTAAGTAATAATCGGCAGCAGTCCCACCAGAGCTCCCTTCCCGCACTCCAAATCTCCTTCCGGCTCCCCATTTACAACTGCAAGCATACTTAATCTGCGGAGCCTTCGTCCTCGATTTCTGACTATCGGCGGAGTAGTGCCTGCAATTGCGCTCCCACCACCGGTCTAATAACTCCCGTTGTCATTTCCGATCGGCGGTATCGATTAGGCGAAAGGAGATGGGACCACCGGCACGGGTCGTATTCCTCCATCATCTCGTCTGCGATGTCGTCGAAACGAGGTAGGTAGACGGCGAGGTATACATCTGCGGAGAGCCCACTGAGAGAAATGAGGTGCAGCATGCTCCCCAGATCTCACGCGTAGCCCATTGAGTTTCGATTGGGCCAGGACAATTGGACTGCTGTCCTTGGGAGGAAATCGCGACAACGAAGCTTGGCAACTTTGGCAATCAGGAGCCTGCACTGCGAGTCAGCGAATCGTATTATAGTGGCTGGATGTAAAGGACTTTCATACCTCTTTGGTCTACTCTACACCCAGGAATGTCCGTCCGCCCACCACGCCAGATTCGGACCGATATGAAGCTGAACCAACAAACTTGTCCATGTCACGGGCAACATGGGGTGGCTAAGCTTTGCTGCCAGCGGTACGCTCAATAGGTCGATGGTCGAGCTTTTCAGGCGTTGCTAGGCAGTTTTGAGCTCGAGGACCGTCTCCTACACCGGGGAGCTGATGGCGTTCGGAGAAAGCAAGAAGCTGGAAGATGATGTTAGACCCTGAGTGCCTTTCAACAGGTAGTGCTCCTTTTCGGAGCTGTATGACGATAGTAGTGCTGTTGGCAGGGAGAAAGCTCAATGTCGAAGAGCATGGTGGTATTCTTCCGAGTCGGCACTTCGAGAATAAAATTATCAGGGGAGGTCAATTGAAATGAATAATTATGGGACTCACCCCTGTAAGGTCGTTTTGAGTAGTTTCTGGAGCGCACGTTCTTGGGTTCTCAAGCTGCGATGACAACACGATCCCGGGATATCGATGCCCACAATCTGCTTCCAGAGTCATCGATTATTCAAGAAGCGTTTGAATGGAGCTGTACATTACAGTCTCATTCGGCCATTCGTCAACAGAGACCTAGACTTGCAACTTCCTGCGTATGTATTCCGGCATCTTGAGGTTGGTCTTGTACTCTAATCAAGCACGGTGCGATGGCAATACAATGTTTGTTGCTGTTTGATTTAGAGGCCTACTGCCCGCTGCGTTGCGGATCGGTTCGACCCAACTTGCTTTGACTCGATGTCTCGGACGGCTTACCCCAAAACCATGTCGAATCTACCTCTCGAAGACTTTGCATTTTCTGAACTTCCTGAAGATGTCGGCAGGCTCTTTTTTGAGCTTACTGCAGATTCTAGTCCCAGCCACCCGGCTCTCTGAAGGACGTTTTCTTACACACCATCTCTCGAATCTGCTCCGCACCATATCCTTTTTCTATTTTGCATACTACAGCTTCGGCTGCACTAACCTATCGAATACTTGAGCTAAGGGACCTTGAGACAAACGTCGTGAGCTTCGATACCACCAGCGTTCCACCATTGCTCCTTCCACCATTTGAGCTCCTCTTTGCCTTGTTTCCCCAATAATCTGTGGGGGAAACTTGACGTATTTGCCCGTCACACCTTCCGGGGGATTTGGGATGTTGCATTAAACGCGAATGGATCAATGGTCCATCATTCAAGTCGAGTTGAAATCAAGCCAGAATCAGGGTTGATAATTATTGGATTCGGGGCCTTCGTTGTTGGAGCCATCGACGGAAAATCGTATGGTCGTAAGGCGGACATCGCTAGCCCCCTCAAGGGTCTGCTGCGTTGTTTCTCGCAAATGTAGAATGATCTTTGTCGCCAAAACTGAATGAACTATCCGCTGTGGGCTGTGCAATGGTCAGTGCGAGGGACGAGCGTTCACAATTTCTATTAAGCTTACACGGCAAACAGATAGCTGTAGCCTTGCTATTAGGTTCGGATAGCCATCTTAGCGTTAAAACAAGAGCATAATGATGAAATTTGTACGCACTGGTCCTACATGACTGCAGATTATGTTCCCGGTGCTGCTCACTAGAGGCAAGGGTTAATCAAGGATTATTGACATTGAGATTCTAGAAATTTTAATGATATTCCACGGCGACTTACACGATATGAAAAGGAAGTAGCAAACGCCATCCCTGTAGAATATTGAGAAAAGAGCACTTTCCGACCTTTTAAACTTGCGTAATCCGATCCAGGATGTTACCAGTAAGATAACTAGGGGAGTTTGTGTCAGTTGGCTTGTCAACACACGACGCTTTACAAAAAAGATAATCTACCTAGCTCGTTGACAAGAACTAAACTGAAGATTATGTTGAGGACTGAGATTTCTCCTCTGATTGGAAGGCAGCCAAGAACCGTAGGAATGGGGGATGGGACGACTAATAATGGTCAGTAACACAGTCCCGGGACCATGCAATATGCTCTCACATTCTAGCGTAAAGAAGAACTTGAAATCAGCCCACAGCAAGACAGCGTGGGTGGCCTAGAGAGCTTCAGCACGAGAGAGAGGAAATCATGAACAAGACTCACAACGAACAATGAAAGCAGGGACGCTCCGAGTCTCTTGTTTCGGCAGGATAATGCGTACAGGCGGAGAAACATTACGACTGAATGCCAACCAGCCTCTAAAAAAANTGTACGTGTAGGCTTGCACGATTTACGTACCTTCGCCGATTATTGTCCCGAGGATTAAAAAAANCTGGGAAGTATATTTCTGCTCAGTCGCCTTCTCATGGGCATGGTCTCTTATGACTCACCAATTGAAGCAATAAATGCTCCATTACATGTCTGTTTGAGATTTAGTAACAACTCGTATCGGAACTCGACAATGAGATGCTCACTGATGCCGACTGATTATGCGGGAAATTGTCTGTTCATGGATCAGCAAGAAGAAAGGGTCCACAAGCAGCCGCTTACAGAGAAAAATCAAAGCCATATCTACCCAAATGAGGTAACGAGATAATAGGAATAGGACTTTCCCTGTATTCCACTCGGCCGACCATATCAAAGAGACCTATTAACAGTACGCGCAAGGAAGATTAACGGCAGGAGGTTGTGAGAGACAAGGCGCGTCACCAACCTCTCTGGGAAATGAATGAATGAAGTCGGCCACCTGAAGGCGAAGCAAGATTTATTGCAAAGACCATGAAAAATATTCTGGATGAACGCACCAACAATGTTAGACAAGCCACTGAACGATTGCCATCAGTGCCGTGAGGTAGATCCCGAATCGCTTCAATTCAGCTCACTGATGGTGTACTATGCGGATAGGCGAAGTTGGCGAAGATCAGCCAAGTCAATGTGGAGAGATGGTCGAAAACGACTACTGACGTTGACATTTCGCTGGACATGCGCGTGCTCGATTATCTCGATGACAGCGTCAGCCAAGTCCATTTCTGAGACACGGGAAGGAGGAAAGGGTTTATGAAAGCTGTACCACTCGTCGCTCACTACTGTACGTGTATATATTCGACATACACCTCAAGGAGGTTAGAGACGAAATGTGCGCGATGTGGCAGTACCATCTGTCATATTCCATGTAGAAACAGCGCTATCTCCGACTGCCAAGGGGACTGTCAGCGAGTTCTCTGCGGGAGCGCCCACCGTTTGCGGTGAAAGGGGCTTAGAATCCAAGCAAGGGAGAAACATCTGATCCTTTGTCGTTTGGCTTTTCCTCAATGACGTAGCTAATGAGTTGGAGAACTGCGGAACCCTGGGTCGATGTCAGAGAATTGTATATACATTTTACAGCATCTACCGCATTTATGGATTCCGCTAATTGGGCGAATATTGAGGATGCACTAACACTAAAAGTTTCAAGAGCAGAGACGTTTTTTGAGCACAGGTCGTTCGGTAAAGATCGGGGAGAAACCCTACTCTGGACGGGGTCCTTTGAACGGAAGAAGCCGGTCGGGTGATGTCCAGCGGCCATTTGTACGGGCACAACCTGATGGTCCTTGGTACCCTCAGCTAAATGCCTCGGTGACCCCAACTCCTGCGTACTCAAACAAGCTTCCTTGGTACATCAAAGCCGCACCGGCCCCAGGTGAAGGCCTCATCGTCGAAACCCGGATTATCGCAAACGGCAGTCGGTCGACCAGCCGAGACGTCTCCGCTACGAGTCGACTCAAGAAGCCAAGTTGGCGCAACATTGCATTTTTGCAAATGAAGAGTCGTTATCCCTTTTGCATTTGCGTGGCCGCGTTTCCACAGAATTCACTGTTCCCCCAGTGGTCCATCCGAATGTGACCCCAGGCCGACGAGTCTGCCGGGGACGATGTGTTGAGTGAAAGATAAAGGACATGATAACCGTTGCAATCCAAAAGCATAAGGCTTCAATCATTCGCACACTGAGTCCGCTGTACTTAATGAGCTGAGGACTCAAGCTCATGAGCAAGGACAAGTGTTACATTCGATCTATGGTCTATGTCAACTTCCGTACTCCAAATCAGCTAAACGTCTTCACAGTTTCCCCCGGGGCTGAGGGCAACAACAATATCGCTAGGCTAGCAAGGATAAATCTGTCCCACAGAGGAGAGAACCACCCACTCCTCTACCAATATGTCGCCCGGATCTTTGATGCCGCACCAACTGGCACGATCCGACACATAGTCCACCATCGCCGTCGGGTTTGAGCGGGAATTAAACGAGACGGGTATGCATTATTTGAGGTCTTCGTTGATTGAGCCATGCGCATTCGCACAATATCGTATGCTTGTAAGGCGGACATTGCTATCCACTTCAGGGGTCTGCTGGCTTATTTCTCGCAAATGCAGAATGATCTTTGTCGCCAAAATTGAATGAACTACCCTCTGTGGACTGTAACGCATGTAACGGTCAATGCAAGGGACGAGCATCCTGAATTTCTATCAGGCTTACACGGCGAGCAGATAGCTGTAGGCTGGCTATTCATAGGTCCGAATGAGCATATTAGCATTGACGAGAGCATACTCATGGTGTATGTACCCACTGGTCCTACATGATTGCAAATCATGCTTCCAATGGTGCTCACTGGGACAAGGATTAGTCGAGGATAGTCGACACAGGGTTTTTCGTGGTTCCCCTTGCCACCTGACTTACATGATATAAAAAGGAAGTAGCAAACTCCATCCCTATAAAATATCGAGAAAAGAGCACTTCCTGACCTTGTATACTTCCGTAATCCGATCCAGGATGTTATTAGCAATATCACTGGGCAACTGGCGTGAGTCGGTAAAGCATATAACGTTTTGAAGGTGATAGGTTACCTAGCTCGTTGGCAAGAATTGAAATGAAAATAACGTTGAGGACTGAAATGTCCCCTCTGATCGGAAGGCAACCAAGAACCGTAGGGATGGGGGATGGGATGTCTGATTCTTGGTCAGCAACGTTGTCCCGGGACCATGCAGTATGCCCATACATTCTAGCTTGGTGATAAACCTTATATCAGCCCACAGCAAGATAGCGTGGGTAGTCTAGAGAGCATCAGCGTGAGAGAGAGAGAGAAGAAACCATGAGCAGGACTCACGATAAATAAGAATAGCAGAAACGCGCCAAGCCTCTTGTTTGCACAAGACAATGCGTATACACGTAGAAACATCACCACTGATCGACAAAATTCAAGGAAAAGTATGTTTATGCTTGTAAGATCCACGTACCTTCTGCGATAATTACCCCGAACATCAAGAAAACTGAAAGATATAGACATAACCAATTTCTGCTCAGTCGCTCACTCACGAGTAGGTTCTCTCATAACTCACCAACCCCGGCAGTAAAAATACCCTCGCATATCTGTTCAAAAGTTAGCACTACTGACTCGGATGAAAGCTGAGTAACGAGGACTTACTAATATCGACTGATTATGCGGGAAATTGTCTGCTCATGGATCAGCAAGAAGAGGGTCCACGAAGAAACAGCGACGTACAAAGGAAAATCAAAGCCACGTCTACCCAAATGGAGTATCGAGATAACAAGAATAGGACTTTCCCTTTATTCCACTCGGCTGACCATATCAAAGAAACCTATCATTAACATGCACAAGGAATTTCAACGAAGGGAAGTTGCAAGAGACCATATATGTCACGAACTTCTCTGGGAAACGAATGAATAAAGTCGGCCGCCTAAAGATGAAGCAGGCTTCAACACAAGGACCTCAAACCAATATTCTGGGCGAACGAACCAGTAATGTGACGCAAGCCACTGAAAAATTGGCATTAGTGCCATCTAGGAATCTTCGATCTCGCACCAAATCAGCATACCGATGGTGTACTATTGGGGAGCAATGGCGACGCAT
The DNA here is from genome assembly GCA_027579435.1 of Candolleomyces eurysporus. NCBI lineage: Eukaryota > Fungi > Basidiomycota > Agaricomycetes > Agaricales > Psathyrellaceae > Candolleomyces > Candolleomyces eurysporus. The sequence continues at coordinate 356,941 of JANBPK010000706.1, read as the reverse complement.
ATCAGCCATAGCAATGAGCGGAAAAGGTCGAAAACAGCTACTGACATTAATATTTCGCTGTGCGTGCGCCTGTTTGATCAGCTCAACACCGGCGTCAGCCAATTCCATTTTTGAGACACAGGCAGGAGAAGGTGCTTTCGAATCTTCTACCACTTATCGCTTACTAGACTATGCATACATATATTCTGACATACACCCCGACGAAGTTGGAGATGAAGCACGCGCAATGTGGCAGTTCCACATCGTGATCTCCGACTGCCAAGGGGCTGGCAGCGAGTTGTTTGCGGGATCGTCCACAGCTTGGCTATGAAAGGAGTTGAGGCTCCAAGCAAGGGAAACACGTTTCACTCGTCTTCATTTCATCCATCGAGACTTAATAGGGTGGTCAATGAATTGGAGAACCACGGAAACCCTGGGTAGACGTCAAGGTTATATATAGTTTAAAGCATCCGTCATGTGGATCACGCTAACCGAACGAAAACGAGAAGTCACACATATCTATCCGGTCCAATGCACACCCAAAGGTTTTGAGGAGCAGGAGTGTTTTCTGCACATCTAGGGTCATGCGTGTGCGCGCAGTTCAATAAATAGATCCCTGGTACTCATCAGCACATGGCCGTCTGCGTCTGGCGCGTTTCCGAGAAGAGTCACGTTATATCGGTCCAGGTACTCATTCAAGTTGCAGGAACAGTCCACCTTGTCGAATCGTTACCTAGACCTCGAATCTTCTCGCCGCGATGACCATCATAGCCCATGAACGTGACAGTGCTGAGGCCTATATAACGTTCACCAAGCGCCGTCACAACTGCGACGCACATCCTTCGTTCCACAGTGCGCGTCAGTCCGAACGGATCGGTAATGCTACCTGGGAATAACCCAGGCCTGAGCGAAAGGGTCTGAATGCGCATGTACTATTCAGATAGATGGATGCTCGTTACACACTCGCTATGAGCATATGGGCCGTTGCTCCATATTTACGGGGCATGATGTGACGATGCAGCATTTAGTTACTCTCAGACGCTACAGCTACACATCTGAGTCCACATGGTTGTTACAAAGTCAGACAGAGAAGCGGGACAAGCGATAAAACGTGGTTCAGAAAGCTACAGTAAACGAGAGCAGATAATAGTGATTATCACGGTATCACGGTTTTCAGGTTATGAGAACGATCCACCTCATCGTACCGTTCCCTATCACTCGAGTCCTCTCGTAGCGATAGACATCGATGTCAGTAAGGTAACGACGGCGAGGTTTAGATAACGTTCGCCAAGAGCCTTCACAACTGCTATGCACGTCTCTTCTTGCACAGAAGGGTCATGGGAGTCGTCATCCTGGAATGAACCAGGCTCGAGTGAAAGGGTCTGGATGCTTGTGGGAATTGGGTACCAGCCTTGGGCAAAGTAGATAAGTGCTTCCTGAAGGGAGGCAGGTAAAGAGATTCAAATTTCAGAGATGGACGGTTTGATGGATGATAAGAATGACGCACTTCATAGTCTTCCGGGTGGCGAGATGGCTGGCCCGTGCTGTCCAGCTCGATGCGAGAACTTTGCCCAGCAAGAGTCACTGCTAAATCAAACTCGGGCGGGAGAACTACGGCTGGGACGGGAGGAGAATGAGAGGTGACTCTTCTCGTTTGATAGTCGAGATCCATGGCTTGGTGAGATGGATCATCGAAACTCGTCACTAACTCGTACTCCACCTTGTCCTTGATAAGCTTAGCCATTCCTTCGACTTCCCCCTCCTCAAACGGTTCTTCAGCTACCAGAAGCTTCCGTGGCGCGCGCCGAGAGCAGCAGCTTCCCCGGCTGATATGCACGAGGTCATCGTTGTAATCCTGGATCATCCCAACCGGAAGCCTCAAGTCAACCAAGCGAGGGAACGTCTCCGCAACGAATCGACTCAAAAGCCAAATCGGCGCAACGTTGTAATTTGGCAAGTGAAGAGTCGTAATGCCTTCCGCAGTTGCTGTCGATAAACAGAGTGGGTACAGATGCGCTTGAAGCTCTGACCACGTCTCCATAAAATACTTGTATTCATCGTTCCCACTTCGGATGTCGCTGACAGGTCTCCCAGGTACGACGCATCGAGCGAGGGAGAAAGGACCCGAAAATCGTCGCAGGTATGGTATCGTAGACATGTCCATGGCCTGGTCCGTTTGCTCAATACTGATTCCCCTAATATCCAGCTGATGCAAGGCCGGCACATAACTCAGCAGCTTCTCCATGTCGAGGAGGTTAGGTTCGTCAGTTGCCGGTACCATCGTGAGACGACGCAACTTCTTCAACATTGACTCGGTGTCGGGTCTTGCACGGAGGCCCTCTAGAACGGCCGAAGCTCCCATGTTTTCGATTTGAAATTCCTCGAGATGCTGTGAGGAAGCGAGGCGAAAGGCTGCCGGTGCTTGTTCCCGCGATATGCTGTCGTATTCCAGCAAGCGGATGCAAGGGAGATGAAAGGTCGGGGAGGGAAACGAGCAGCCTTTGAGCTTGAGCTCGTGGAGGACAGGGTGTGAGGCTATCTCCCTCAACAGCCCGTCGTCGATGGGAAATGAGCGGAGTTCGAGTCGGCGAAGGTGAGTGAACAATGGGAGCGTGCGTGCTAGCGTACTCTTGAGCTGCAAAACGACATCATAAGCAGCCCATGAGAGCACCATCTTGTCCGCTGGGGGTTTATCGATGGCCCTGGATGTTGCTATAGCTCCGATAGATATGACCTGGGGGAAAGTGGACAACACAGGGTCGCCTCCTACAAGAGACAGCCGTCGCTCAGCTCGGATAAGACTGGCCATATCATGTCTCCACTGGTCCATTTGACGGATCGTTGCCCCTTTCTTCCACCTATCTTTGAAGCAGTATCCACGGGATAAAACAAAGCGTGTGGCAACCAGGCTTTTATATGCCGCCGGCTGACAGATGGCCCTGAAGAGGGGAGCCACGAAGCAGAGCGTCTTGAAGTCCTGTGTCGTGAAGCCTTGTTCTTCGTTGAGAATCCTATTCCATAGCTCAGTGGGGATCCGCTCGAGGACGTTTGCAGAATCTCCTTTCTCATGTTCCCGGATAGCACTCATAGCGGTGCAGAAGAAATCGGGGAGGCTAAGTACTATTGTCAGTACAAGGGACACGAACACAGAGCGTTCGAAAATCGTACATCTAGAATCTTCGTGTGCAGCCGATCTCGATGGCAGATGCTCAATGAGGTTGTGAGAATCGGACTGCTTCCTAAAGTCGAGGGCGGAAGCCGACTGAAGGTTCTCAACCCACAGAAATACGCGTGGAGGTTACGGTGCGAGAGGAAGTAAGGGATCGAATCGACTTTCGAACTCACACACCCTGGGTCAGATTGGGTCAGTGTGGACATGCCGATCGCTCAGTTATGTAAGCAGATGGGCGTCACATAAAGTGATGCAGCACATAGTTACAGATAGTTACTTTCAGACGCTAAAGCTATACATCTGAGTCCATATGATTGCTACAAATGGGACAGAGAAGCGTAGAAAGCGAAGCGATGTGGTGCACAAAGCAAAATAGTAATTGAGACTAAATAATAGTGATATCACGGGATCGGTTTTCAATTTGCAAGAACAGTCCACCTCGTCGTACCATCCTCCAACCCTCGAATCTTCTCGCAGTGATAGCCATCACGGCCAATAAGCGTGACGGCGCCGAGGCTCGGATAACGTTCACCAAGAGCCGTCACAAGTGCAAGGCACGTCTCTTGGTTCACAGGGCGAGAAGGTTTAAGCGGCATACGGTAACCCGGGAATGACCCATGCTTGAACGAAAGGGTCTGAATGCCTGTTGGAAGTGGGTACAAGCCTTGGGCGAAGTAAATAAGAGCTTCCTGAGGGTGAGTAGGTACGAAGGGTTCAACTTTTCGAGATAAATGACTTGATATGAACAAAAAGACGCACTCGATAGTCTTCAGGGTCCTGCGAAGGTCTTCCTGTGCTATCCAGCTCAATGTTAGCACACAATGTGGCAAATGTCGCTGCGACGTCCACTTCTGGTGAGGGTACTGGAGTGGGGATGGTTAGAGGGAGGGAGCTGACGCTTCTCGTTTCGTAGTCTAGACCTGTAGTTCGATTATATGGATCATCGAACCCACCAACGAGTTCATACTCGACATCAGCCCTGATATCGTGCATCACTTTCTCGGCTACCCCGTCGTCAAACAATCCTTCAGCACCCAGGAGCTTTTGTGTTTTGCCATCACGGCGCCTCGGATGGAAGAACATGTTGTTCACCAGCTCCTCCTCGTCCTCGATCATCCCAACTGGGAGTCTCAAGTCAACCAACCGAGGGAACGTCTGCGTCACAAACCGACTCAGAAGCCAAATCGGCGCAACTTGGTACTTTGGCAAGTGAAGGGTCGTAATGCCTTCTGCAGTTGCGGTCGATAAACAGAGCGGGTACAAGAGCTCTTCGAGCTCTGCCCAGGTCTTCGCGAAATAGCCGAATGTACCATGCCCACTCCGGATGTCGCTGACAGGTCTCCCAGGTACGACATACCGAGCGAAGGACAACGATCCCGATATCCGTCGCAGATGCGGTACCGCAGACGATTTCGTCGTCTCGTCTCCGTCCGAAAAGGTGATACTGGGTGCACCCGCCTCGAACTCCTTGTTGACGATATCTAGTTTACGCAAGGCTGGCATATAGTTTAGCAGGCTTTTCATGTCGAGGAAGCTTAGTCTGGCGGTTCCTGGGTTGATTGCGAGACGTTGCAACTTCTTTAGCGTTGACTCGCCTTCGGGTCTTGCACGGAGGCCCTCCAGAACGACCGAAGTTTCCATGTTTTTGATCTTCAATTCTTCAAGATGCTGAGAGCAGGCGAGGCGAAAGGCTGCCGGTGCTTGTTCCCGCGATATCATGTCGTATTCCAGCAATCGGATGCAAGGGATAGGAAAGGTCGGGGAGGAAAATAAGCAAGCTTCGAGCTTGAGCTCATGGAGGACGGGGTGTGAGGCTATCTCCCTCAACAGTCCGTCGTCAATGGGAAATAAGCCGAGCTCGAGGCGGCGGAGGTTAGTGAATGATGGGAGCGTCTGCACAAGAGCGGCTTTGAATTGCGAAAAGGCACCATAGGCGGCCTTTGAGAACACCGTGTTGTCTGTTGGAAGCTGTAGCATGCTGGAAACGGGAATGGTATTGTTTGGCGTGGGTCCGATGGATAAGGTCTGGGGGAAGGCCGACAAAGAGGGATTGTCTCCGACAAGACGCAAGCGCCGCTCCCCTCGAATAAAACTCACTACATCCTGCTTCTCCCACCCCGGCTCGATCACGTATCCACCGGATTCTCTGACGCCTCTGATAGTCAGACTTCTGTAAACCATGGGCTGGCAGATGGTCTTGAAGACTGGGCACACGAAGCAAAGAGTCTTGAAGTCTTCTACCGTGAAGCCTTGTTCCTCGCGGAGAATCTTGCTCCATAATTCAACAGGGATCTGCTCAAAAGTGCTTGAACGAGCTGCTGTGTCGTGTTCGTGAACAGTACTCATTGCGGCTTCGAAGCAGACCAGGAACCTGAGTCAGCCGATGGGGCAGGAAAGCGGAAAGATCCCCGCACTCACCTTCCTCAAATCTCAGTTTTGGAGTCAGGTCCGCCCTCAGTGCTTGGAGGTGGTGAGGATGAGGAACGGCGAATGAATTGGGCCAGAGTGCTCTGAACAAGCTGTGAAGGATTATTAATGAGGCTTTGGCCGGGGCATCAAAAGGTGTGAAAGAGTACACGAAACCTTCAACAACTGCATCCGGGTCCGTGCGATTGCTATTAAGCAAGAGCAAAAGTGAGCAAGGCTAAAGAGTCCACGCAGCGACGAAAGAAGGTAGGGCCATAGACGAGGCCAAGGTGCTCCGTTGTTCTGCTGATAAGGATTCAGCCAAGGATTGCGACCAGCAGCCACATTCGGAATGGTCAGACGGATAATGATGAAGGATCTGTTGCTTACCCACCGCTGTTGTTCCAAGTTGGATAGGAATGCTCTCGCCATGCGAAGGTGCTGGCGGAGGGTGAGTGAGCTGAATTGATCAACCTTGGTCGGCGTCGTCTTCGTGGAAGTAGCAGCCAATGTCCGGAATGCCTGCGCCGCCAAAGGGGTTAGGGTTCTAGGGACTTTGGAATCGTTCATTCGAGCTCAGATTGCATGTTCCAGAGTAAAATGGCCCTTCTAGTATCCATTCATACAGTAGAATATAATAGTACAGAAAAAATACAACATGAGAATAGATAAGACACAGCGAGAAAGCAAACAGAACGCAGCACGATCACTCGTCGTCTTTCTTTCCCTTGGTCTTCGTTGGTAGGAGTTCGGGTGCGATGTGGGGCACAACACCACCCTGCGAGATGACGACATCACCGAGAAGTTTGCCCAATCTGGAGAAGAAATCGAGTCAGAACGAGCGGCAGAGGAAGATGGGGGGAAAGACGCACTCTTCGTCGTTTCGGATGGCGAGCTGAAGGTGACGAGGCACGATACGGTGCTTCTTGTTATCACGGGCAGCGTTGCCAGCGAGTTCGAGAATCTCAGCTGCGAGGTATTCGAGGACGGCAGCGAGGTAGACTGAGGAATGGAAGTGATCGAGTCAGCGCCGAAGATCAGAGTCAGAAAGCATCGGATTACTCACCAGGAGCACCTGCACCAACACGTTGGGCGTAGTTGCCCTTCTTCAAGAGACGGTGGACACGACCGACAGGGAACTGAAGGCCGGCCTTGGAGGAGCGAGACTGGGACTTGGAGGCATCGCCGGTGGTGGCCTTGCCAGACTTGGACTTGCCGCTAACTTTGCCAGACATGGTGATAGTGGTATGGGCTGGTGGTGGTGGTGGGCGGTGGTTGGTGGGCTTGAGGGCGAGGACGACGGTGGCGGATATGGAGGAAGAGATCTGAGAATGTCGCGCCGTATTTATACGCAGCCGAGGCACCAATAAACAAGCAATCAATCAACAAACACGCCCACGCGCCTCACGCGTCTCAGCCAAACAACGACAAAGTCACGTGTCGATATATATACACATCACATTCGTCGAGGCAAGACCCCCAACTTCACTTCAAGCCACCACCTCCACCGCGCCCAGCCGCCTATTCGCTTCGTCGCCTCCATCTATCATACCAATGGCCCCCAAACCCGCGTCGACTGCCGGCAAGGCCCCCGCTTCCACCGCCTCCAAGGCTCCTGCTAAGCCTGCTGAGGGCTCTAAGGCTGCGAAGAAGACTTCCAAGCCTACCACTGCTGGCGATGGTGAGAAGAAGAAGCGAAAGAAGGTCCGAAAGGAGACCTACTCCTCGTACATCTACAAGGGTGAGTTCGGAAGCGCCACTTTACGATTTCGACCGACTCTGACTCGTGCATATCCAGTCCTCAAGCAGGTCCACCCCGATACCGGTATCTCCAACAAGGCGATGGCAATCTTGAACAGCTTCGTCAACGATATCTTCGAGCGTATTGCCACCGAGGCTTCCAGTACGTGGCTTCCCTAGTCACGCGTCGCGACGGGCTACTGACGCGTTTTGTCTCCTTTCAGAACTCGCTGCCTACTCTAAGAAGTCCACCATCTCGTCCCGCGAAATCCAGACCGCTGTCCGACTCATCCTTCCTGGTGAACTTGCTAAGCACGCTATCTCTGAGGGTACCAAATCGGTAACGAGTGAGTATCGCGTGTTGTCTTCGTGGCATATTTGGTCTCTAACTGCATTCCTTCTTCAGAGTTCTCGTCGGCGGGTACCAAGTAAATTCTTTGGATTTGGTCCTTGTCTCCGCATCTCGTTTTCGTATTGTTATCCGCATCGTGTACACCATTGTATTCCATAATTTTTNATTTGTACGGGCATCTATTCGGCATAGACCTTCAAAGTGGCTCGAGTTGAGATGGGGTCTTGTTTGATTGCCTGTTCTCCATGCGCACACTGTTGCTGAAAATGTGTTCTGCAGGATCTTTGCAAGCCTCGGTCCGTGTCACCCGTCGGTCCTGCAGGGCCCGCGGGTGCTCTCTGTTCACCGGCAGTTCCGTAATCTGCTCAGCGTCGACGGGATCGATTGCGAATGCAAGTGAATGTTGTGGAAGGACTCCATGGCCACTCGCTATTCAAGCTAACGGATGAGCTCGAAGCTGCCAGGCGCTATTTAGTGTTATCGCATCTTCCAGGCATCACCCTATTCCCCCCCTGTCGGCGAAACATTTTGACAGCAGCATCTGACACGGTATGCCTATTCGAAAGCTCAAAAATCTCTTGTCGCCACCTCTTGTGAGCATGCCCCCCCTGAGGTACGATGTATCATTCACTGCTTTACTCACTGGCACACTGGATGGGCCGACGACTCGGGCGTTCGAAAACTAGACTCATGGTCCCTGTGTCATGTCCAAGACGCAGTTGAGATCTCTCCCGACTGACCCGTGTATCAGTCACCACCTGACGGTATATAGTTTTCTGCGGGTTTCACTTCCAATGGAGATGCGCGGGCGCCGGAATGCTTTTTTTCCGCTATTAAAGATCGTCGATCAGCTCTCTACTTGCTGGAACTGTCCATGTCAAGGTTGGCTGGCCTTGGCGTCAAACCCGGGGTTTTTAACCTACGAGTTGCACAGCAAGGGCTACTTACTCGCAGTAATTATAGCCCGGTTTTCTTACATCTCTTCTAGGCAGTGCCGCCCTCATAAGCGTATGAGGCTCGCGGTCATTGTCCTCGACATTGAACATCTTGCGAAGCGAAAAGCATAGCGTGTAACAATCGATCATGATCTTGAATACAGTGCGATCTAATCTCTCATAACTAGTCTGTTTCCGTCAGTCACCTTCAATTGGTTCCAAGTCGATGGTAAGGTAATTTCATGACATCTGCCAGATGCACCTTCCGGGGACTCTATCCCGACTCCCCCGGGTGTCAGTACTTATAGTGCAGCCCCTTGCTCAGAGCGAGGCGAATATCTTGACTCCCCACCCTCTTTCAGCCGATAGCATAGACCAATGCAACACCCGGATTTGGGTGAGCTTATTAAGCTCGCTCAGGCTCAACGATATAATAATGTCAGAGCTGCTCCTCTGCCTTTCCTCTGGGCGCATACTAATCAACTGTTCGATTCAATGCATACTTAGAACCTCGTCGGTGAGCGAAGCAAAGAGCAGCTGAACACTCGCTGAAGGCTAACGAGGAAACCATTAGTCGCATGTGTGACCCTCCTGGTACGTCGAGCCCTGCAGTTCCGAATCAATTGCTGAAAACCCTTACCTTGGCACAGGCTGCGGATATCCTCCATACGTTCCCGGCAGAGGTTTGTCCCCCATCATTCATTGGTGTATCACACGGGCGATAAACTTGGATTTGCAGGTCGCGATGATATGGTCATCCAAGTGGAACGCGGGAAAGATCCTGTTCTTACTCTCCCGTTATTTAGTATGGATTGATGTTGTTTTCGTTTTGCTCTGTACGTATCCAAAATTTCCCCAAGACTGCCCCTGATAAACAGGGCATCAATCCAGATAATATGCCATCGAGATTACCGACAACGGTGAGTCGCCACGACGTCTGCTAGGAACTATGATAATTGCTGACTTTTGAGCTACAGATATGCCGATGGGCGTTTGTCTCCTTCGCTAGTGAGTGTAACAGGCATATTGAGAACCTCCTGAAGCGCTAGAGGCTAATTACACCAGTTTCTATGATCGTCGGTGGGGCAATTTCAGAAGGTGGGTACAGTGCTTGCGCAAGCTGTTTAAATTTCGGCTCAAATTTATCCTGCCGCGACCACCAGTGATTCTATTCCTCCGCGTTTACGCACTGTCCGGTCGAAACAGAAAACTTGGTCTGTCCCTTCTGCTCTTGTTTCTTGTGAGTGCCTGAGCTCGTCAATTTCTCGCTCCCTACTCACCTCAGAAACTTTTTTTTNGTTTATCAGGCCACAGAAGCCGCAATGCTCTGGGCTATCGTCAAGTTCAATACCACGCTAGAATGTAATTTATTTCAACGAGGGGTCCGTGAGCCATCCTCACTGATGTTTGTGCTTAGATGCGCCATTCCCCATTCCAAGAGCCGTATGCTGCTTTCCGACTAAGGGAAACCACTTTTTACTCAGCATTATCTTCGTTATGGTTCTTGGTAAAGAGCTCCGTAAGCCCCTCTTATTCTACTACGCACCCACTATGAGCTCCAAGCTCGGAAGCTGACACGGATTGCAGTGATATTGCTGATGACCTTTTGGTTCGGGCTTACCCAATACCGGAGGTCGGAAAGTAAACTCATTTCGATTTTTTNATCGGGATGGGCTGGTGTACTTTTTTCTTATTTCACGTACGTAGAGTCTTAGATTCCGAATCCGAGTCGTCTGCTGACCCGTATCCGCTCCATTTCCAGTAACCTCTGCCGGAAACATTGTTTGCAACCTTGTAGGGCCGGTACGTGTCCCGCCGATAAGCCTTTTCTCCACTGGTACTAACTTCTATTGGCAGCCGGGCTACACTTATCTTCTTGCCGTGTAAGCCTCCCCTGGTCGACCCCAATACGAAGCCGAGTACTCATGGAAGAAACAGTCCACAGAGAGTCACTCACTCTATCCTAGCCTCAAGAGTAATCCTGCATTTGCGTGAAACGAACAGACGGGCTTATGAGACGAGGGACGACGGGTGGATTACGGAGATTCGATATGCTCCGGGGGTGGATACAGGAGCTCACGATCTGACGCAATCAACTACTCAGAGTCACTCTATGCTCTCTAGCTGACACCGGTGTGGCAAACGGACGTCCTCCGTTTCCTGTGTTATAGCTTTTCTTCAATTCTACATTAGACCAAAATTGTTGAGAGATCCTGTACAGCAGCGTCTGTTCAAGGAGTGTTTATATTTTTTCGATGGCTTGATTATCATGATTGGGTACACTTTTCATTTTCAAGTCGTCCTGTGGGTCACATAAGTTCGGCCATAAACATGAGTCCTCCCTCTTTGCCGCCACAGCCTTGATCCCACCCATCATGCATCAATCCCGGGTCATCACGATGTCTTCGGCTGCAGCTCCGATCGCGATTTCCTGCAGTTTCCTTTCCGACACACAATGCCACGAGCAGCGTCTGCAAGTCGCGTGGCCACCGCCCCCCTTCGAGTCATCATCGTCAGGGTCGGTGGCATTGGAAATTTGAGGGTTTCTGGCACTCGATCTTTCTTCCTCTCTTTCTCCTTCGTTCCTACTCATGGGCAGTGGGCAGCGTCCAGGGCTGCCAAGTCGTTCCAGCCTCGAACAGCAACTTGAGGGCCATCCTTGTGGTCCCGAGATGCCTCGAATAGACTCGCCCATAGAAGATTCGGATATACCTGAAGACGAGCTATTTCCAACAAGGAAGGTTTCACGGTGGGAAAGGATATGGCTACGGTGTAGAGCTTTCGTCCGAGTGAATTCGGGGCTGCTCCTTGTGGCCGCTTCGCAGGCTTTTTTCTCGTTGATGTATTCGTCGGTGAAGGTGTTGAATAGCATCGACCCGCCGGTGTCCGCTATCCAGGTATGCGTCTTGCTGATTATCAGTTACGTTTGCTGATATCATCTCTCAAGCTGGTTGGCGTTCGAATGGTGGGCATTCTGCTCGGAAAGTTGACAATAATTTTTGATGAGCAGCTTCACAGTCAATCACTTATGTCTGCTGCGTACTATACATGTAAGCCTTCGTTCACGAACAGGGTCTAAAAGTTAATCACCCTGCCAGGCTATGGGCTCAGGTGCCTGATCCTTGGCTTGGGCCTAAAGGGGTGCGGTTCCTTCTTGCCACGCGAGGAGCTACTGGGTACTTAGTATGCCATACTCGCTTCAATTTTCAATCCGCTGAACAAATCTACGATAGCTTCGTCAATTTGTTTGCAGTTTATTTTTCCCTGCAATACCTTTCTCTCTCCGATGCCACCGTCCTCACCTTTCTCGTACCCATGTGTACGGCTGTGGCGGGTGCCTTGCTGCTGGGAGAGGCGTTCTCGAAGAAGCAGGCGTTGGCTGCCGGTATATATGATTGCCTTTTTCAAATTAACATAGCCTCACTTAGGTTCATACAGTCGTCAGTTTAATAGGTGTGATTCTAATCGCTCGACCTGCCTCCCTATTTGGCGAAGCAGGTAAAACTCGCCAGAATGGAACCAGGGTCGTGACACCTGCTCAGAGAATACTCGCTGTTTGGTACGCGCTGGACAAGCGTCTGCGTCCGAGTTCATTATTGCTGAACAATTTCGTAGGGTTGCCTTGATTGGAGTGTTAGGAGCGACCGGTGCCTGTGAGTCCCCCGGCGAATGAACCCTTTTCAGCTCTCACCTACTTTACTAGACACCTGCCTTCGAGCCATAGGAAAAAGGGCTCATCCTCTGCACGCTCTGGCCTCTTTCTCCGGTCAGTGTGTGATCATTTCCTTTACAACGTAAGTAGAAAATTGATTGCGAATACTTGGCTCATGCGACTCACTCAACGCCAATTTAGGATGCTCATCACCGGGGAAAAGTTCATCATTCCAGGAAAAATCGAATGGCTCGTCCTTTTCGTTTTGATTGGAGTATTTGGATTATGTGCTCAGGTCAGATAAAAGCTCCTGCCACCCGCGCCTCTGCACCTGAACCTGACCGAATTGTATCGTACATAGATCCTATTGACGCTGGGTTTTCAGCGGGAAACTGTGAGTCGAGGAAGTATGGCTGTTTATACCCAGGTCAGGAATTTTCTTCAATTTCTTCCTCATCAACCCGGATCATACTAACCGTTTTGTAGATCGTGTTTGCGACTGCCTTTGAGCGAATTTTCTTCAAAGCTGTTCCGTCGCTCCTTTCTGGCGTTGGAACGGTAATTATCATATCTTCTGCTATCTATATTGCTGTAAGTCCCTCAGACCTGTGCTCTGTCTCAGTAGATCTAAAATCTGTTTGAATAGCTATCCAAAGATACGAAGCCCTTAGATGCCTCTAGAGAGGCGCCTACAGTGGGCCTACGTCTCATATCTGAAGAAGCTGAACTCGAACAAGGTCTTCTTGAGCCTCACTCAAACCAGCGGGCTCGTGCTCAGCATGATACCAAGAACTCCGACTACAAGGAAGCGGCGTCACCAAAGGGGCGACACAGCCCGGATGAAGAATTGCTGGCCCCTAGTCGGGATCTGGTATTACCGGTCTTCAAGGGCCCTGGTAGCGCACGAATTCCTCCTGACGAGCCGGGTGGTTTGATCAAGGTCCATTGAAACCGTTCAGCTCCGCAGCCTCTCCGAATTTTAGTAGAGTGTAGACGGTTGGCACTAGAAGGAGAATGCAGTTAGGTTGTTTTTCTCAATCGAGGTGAACGTGGGTCGACTGGATGCACTTGCCTTGCTACCAACCGGAAACTGTCCGTGTCCCAATGTTGGTTCGTGCACCTTACCTCTCTCGATTCCGCATGAGCACAGACGTCGACGACCAGAATGCGGAGTCTGCTGCGCCCCAATTCGACAAGCTCCCTCTGGAGATCATCCGCGAGACGATACCCATCAAAACGTTTTTAAGCGTTCTTTCTCTTACTTGAACTCTCAGCGAGCGACTCCTCCCTCGTGCAGTTGACCTTGCTTAGGCTGCAATGGAGGAAATTGACCCTTGCTACTTTCCATCCTTTCCGATCGAGACTCCAGATAGTGAAGGGAATCGTAAGCATGGATAAATCGTAGGGCGATGCAGGCAGTCAAACGGAGGACAGTCAGCGTCAGAAAGAACTCGAAATATGTGAGAAGGCTGCTTGGAGATGAACATGGGGGGATGGGCGGGATGGGCGAAGAGAATTGGAGGTACTCGTGGTGTTCTTCGAGTTGCAAAAGGAAGTTGCAAAAGGAATATACACCAGTTACCGAATCCCATCAAGAAAGACTTACCCCCTCCATGGTTTTTACTTGGTAGAGAACTACAGAGCCCTCCTCACGCTCCGTGAAGTCGGGCATACCCCAAGGAGTGAGAGCGCCTTGCGCAATTCAGATTGCTCACAAACGCGTGCTGTCACTGCCACGAAAAGCTTAGAACTTGTTTCCGTTGGGAATAGTCTTCTTGAATGACTCCATGAACTTTACACGACAGAGCTCCAAGAATGTCGAAAAGCAGAACCTTGCGCGAGACATAAAGTATACTATCCATTCTGTTTTAATTCAATTCCAAACCTTAGTACTTGACTGCATACAAGGAGCTGACAGCTTATCGCAGGTGAATGATCTTTCCTCTTCCAGCTTCACAATCTACAAAGTATATTTACATATCTCCTTTCTCTGTGAAGCGGCGAGCGCCGGCACTCTCGATGTTTTGATTTCACCCTGCGGTCATTAACCGGAGTAGCTCGTATATTGTTGTATGCGGGCTGTACTAATTCAATCTCCTGAGTATATCATGTAGCTCGACCATGTCTCCTCAGCGTTCCAACCTCATCTCTACTTCTTCCTTCGAGATGGACTCCGCTGATATCGTAGCTGTGCTCATTCAAGCTGTCTCTGGCCAACGGAATCTCATGGTCAGCAGGCTACTCTCCCTTATTGTGGCCGCTGATTAACACCACTGATGTGCACAGTACGCTACAGGTGAGCACAGCGACGTACCTCTTCAACCTTCTAATTGAAGAGGGTTTGCCCAGTCGCAAGCGTGGCGGTGTTGGTGCGTACAGCACAGTCTGTGGCTCCCTATCTTTGATTCTTGTCGCGCTGAGACTCCATATGCAGGTGGTCGATACCTTGCACACATTTCCGGCTGAGGTTGGTCGAATTCGGGTTGAGTGTTACCAGAGCTGCTTATCCCCTGGAGTGAATACCAGGTCGGCTTGGTGTGGTTGGCTGAATGGAACAAAGGGAATGTCCTATTCTTATTAGCTCGGCATCTCATCTGGGTCGACACGGGATTGATTTGTCTATCTATGTGGCGGTTTAATAACCTCGCATTCTCGAGCAATGTGCAAGCAGAAAGCATCCCAAATCCGCTTGCTCCAACAGTAAGTCTTCCTTTTACATGATAGCTAAATAGTTGCTCATTGCTCTTGCAGCTTTGCAAACAATCCCTTCTTGTCAGCGCCAGTGAGTGCGTAGAAATACCCCTTTGGGGAGTGAACTAACTGAGCTACCTGTCGGCACCAGTTTTCATCGTCCTCGGGATGGCGATTGCGGAGGGTAGGTGACTTGATTCCGACATTATAAAGAAGTCCAGCTGCATAACTGAATACCTGTAGTCATCATGTTCCTCCGAGCGTACGCTCTCTCTTATCAAAATCCGAAATTTGGTGCGTCCCTCCTGTCGCTGTTCATTGTAAGTCTCCCCTCTCTTAATGGAAAGTCGCTGACATTCCTCAAGGTAACTCATGCCGGGTCGATTTCCGCCTTGATAAAGTTTGGTCTCACGTTAGAATGCGAGTTCAGCTCTCTCAATTGCTTCGGTTGGCGTCCGCCGCTGATTGAACATACAGTTACCCCATCCCCAGTTCCGGAGGTTTTTGATTGCTTCGCGACCAAAGGAGATCTACGACTATTGAATATTGTTTTCTGTTTAATCCTTTTCAACGAACTTGGTATCTGTGCCTCTTCATCTAAATGTCTCAGATTCTTCGGGCTAACGCGGATTGATTAGTTATGCTTTTAACAACTTTTTGGTTCGGCCTACGACGCTATAAGCGCTCAGAGAGTCGGCTCTTTTCGATATTCTATCGGGATGGATTGTGCTACTTCATCGTCATCTCTGGTGAGTCTGACTATGCTAAATGGCTCAGGTGAACTTTTACAGACTAGGGAATCAGCAAGCTCGGCCGCAAATATATTTTGCAACGTTGGAGGTCCGGTGAGCCTTTGTTGACTCCAGACTTTGATACCAAATTCACATCCTCACTCGATTGCCAGCCAGTCTACACTTGCTTGCTTATTTTGTACGTGACATGCAAAATTGAAAGTACAAGAACTGATGAAAAACAGCCCACAGAGAGTTGTTCACTCGATTTTATCGTCGAGAATGATTCTGCACTTACGCGAAATGAACCGAAGGACCTGTGAGGTGGCCAGCGACCCCTGTATCGTAACCCTACGATTCCCTTTTGATATAGGGGAATTTAATGCCAACGCCGATACAAGCTCCATCCACGACCACGAATCCATCTAACCAGGCTCAGCAGGATTGTGTTGAAAAGATTGTATCCATTTTGCAAAACAATGGTAGCTGTAGAAGCCAACCATGTAGTCATAGTCATAGTCATAAACCGGACTGGGACCAATTCTTGAACGCTGGTGTTCTGAGCTTCTATACCTTGCCAATTAGCACCTTGATCCCATCCTCATGCATGGATCCGTTGAAGGACCTTGAACTTGTACTGGGAAAGGTAGTAGTATTCAGAGCGCATGGAGAAGGACCGATCCAGCATGGCTTCCCGTCCATCAACAGCATCAACAAGACCAAGAATTCTCGTTTAGCATAACGGTTGTCTAGAAGAAGGGAAAGGTAGAGAAGGAACATCAACACAAGACGGTATCGGGGCGGGACAATCAATGTTTCCGAAAAGAGAGGCGCAAGCATTGATCGATATTGATCGGGCATGGAGTGTCGGGCCTTCAAGATTCTCCGTATGAATTTTCCTCATCTGTGGCTGGGATATAGTTTGACCTGAGACGGGAAGCCCAGGGGTATGAGGGCGACCGGGAAGAGCAGGTGATACAGAGGTTCGGGAATATATAGGCTCGGCGTTTGCCGAACTGGATTATCCGGTTTGGTCTGGTTGACCACGCTCGCGTCACCTCTTCTCGTCGTACCACGTCCTTCGGTTCTATACAATGCAGTACCAGCGAGATTCCAAGCCCCATGCACGACTGAATAACTTCCATGGCACCAAGAAGCAGCTACTGGGGCACCACGTCCAACCCGCATGGAAACCAAATGCAGTTTCGGCGCCTAGCAAGCAGTTCGAGGCGTCTGGCAACAAAATTCTCTTGAGCAGGTTACCTACGGATGTTGGAGAGAAGGAAGTCGAAGTATGGGCTCGTTTCTTCAGTATTTTCACCCAATTGACTGAATACGCAGAATTACCTTCTCCTTGTCTTGTCGCGGCCGTGCAGGAGCTGTTCAGAAAGACAGTGGGACCCGTGAAAGACTGCTTCATGATCTACAACTCTCAGTCGAAGTCTAAAGGAATGGCAATTGTTACGTTCTCAAAGGCATCAGATGCCTCCTCAGCGAAAGCCAAATATCATGGCAAGATTGTCGATGGACGTGCGTCGCGCTTTGAGTGTTTGCTCCGTATCTCCCACTCACCCAGTACACAGGTCGACCACTCAAGATTGAATTCATCACGGATGATATTCCTTCTGCAGCTTCTCAGCCTCAACCAAAGCCGTTGACCCTCCTGGAAAGGCTAGGCGAACCTGTTACCAACGTGCCCATCGCTTCGACGCCAGCAGCCAAACCGGCTTCCAAGAAGAATTCGTATGTTCATGCTACTTCTGCTCATCATGCTCATGCTTATGTTACCTCACTGGAATTCTAGCTCAGGAAAGCCTGCGCCCGTTCCTCCAGTACCTGAGACACAACCCGTTCGACGTCAAAGGATGAAGAAAGGTCCCAAGAGGCTGAACAAGCGGGAGCCTGTAACTGCTGCTCAGCTCGACCAAGACATGGACGTATATCGTACAGGGGTGCAAAGCATGGACAATCTTTGACTTGTCCTTTGCCCTACCCGCTGCCGCCCCCATTCTCACTTGCTTTCGTCGCTGTGTGGACTCTTTTCACTGTCACGCCCTTTACTGTTACTTAATAACAGTTATACGCTTGGATGTGTCTCTGTAACGTGTGTAAATAAGTACGTGCATTTTCCCAAATTTCACGCCATGCTCTGGCGTCATGAATCATGGTTATTCAACTTGATCACAATTACATAACTCAACCTTACTAACAGCGAACTAACAGCACTTTGGACCAGGATGTTTTTACTCGCCTCTCTCTATTCTGGCCAGTTCCCGCCGCGTTGCTGCCTCAAAGAGTTGTGTGGATTCAAGCAGTCTTGGTCCCATAAGTTCTATCCTTGGCCTCGGGAAGCCTGGGTCCTTCGTCATTGACGCGTCCGATCTACCCTTCATCGCTGGAGGTTGGCCCAACCTTGGCCCAACTCCAAAATCAGGATTCGAGGAAGGTGATCACGGCGATCTTAACGTTTTAACGCGCTATGGTCTGACAATGTTCAGGTTCCCAGCTTTCCTTTTGCACAATGAGTGCCGTTCACGAGCACCAGACAGCAGCTTCCTCAAGCATTCTTCAGCAGATACCTGCCGAACTATGGATCAAGATTCTTCACACGGAACAAGGCTTCACAGTCCAAGATTTCAAGACCCTTTGTTTTGTGGCTCGCCTCTTCAAGACTATCTGCCAGCCCTTGGCTTACAGAAGCCTGACTGTCAGAAGTTTCAAAGTATTGTATGAAAACTCGTTCGAAACGGCGTGGACGGGGTTGGAAACGACCTATGATTTGGACCAGTGGAAGCGGGATGTAGAGGCTCTTATTCGAGAGGAGCGACGCCTGGGTCTTGTCGGAGACGATCCCTCTCTATCGACTTTCCCCCGGACCATATCCATCGGGGTCATACCGGGGGCTAGCACGATCGATCTTAGATTGCGACAGCCTCCAACAGACAAGATGACCCTCTCAAAGGCCGCTTATGATGCCTTTTTGCAGTTCGATGGCACGCTTGTGCGGACGCTCCCATCATTCACTCACCTCCGTCGACTCGAACTCTGCTTAATTCCCGTCGACGACGGGCTCTTGAGGGCGATAGCCTCCCACTCTGTCCTCCGCGAACTGAAACTTGCAACTTGCTCATTTCCCTCCCCGACCTTTCCTCTTCCTTCCATCCGCTTGCTGGAATACAACAGAATAGCGAAGGAACAAGCTCCGGCAGTCTTTCGACTCCCCTCCACTCGGTATCTTGAAGAATTGCAAATCAAAAACATGGAGGTTTCGGCAGTTCTGGAAGGCCTCCGTGCAAGACCTGAATCGGAATCAATTTTAACGAAGCTACACCGTCTTACAATCACATCGGCAAGCGCCAAATACAGCCTCCTCGACATGGAAAGCCTGCTGAGCCATGTGCCAGCCCTGCGTCAACTGGATGTTGGTGAAGTTTGGCTCACCGTTCCGGAAGGTGACCAAGCCATGAAATCGTCTACGATACCGTATCTGCAACGACTGTCAAGTTCTTTGTCCTTCGCTCGATACGTCGTACCTGGACGACCCGTTATCGACATCCGAGGTGGGGACGGTAGATACAACTTTTTCGTGGAGACGTGGCCAGAGCTTCGAGCGCGTTTGTATCCGCTATGTTTATCGACAGCAACAGCGGAAGGCATTACGACTCTTCACTTGCCAAATCACAGAGTTGCGCCAATTTGGCTTCTGAGTCGTTTTGTGGCGGAGACGTTCCCTCGATTAACTGACTTGAGACTCCCAGTTGGGATGATCAGGGATTCCGAGGATGAGGACGATATAGACTTCTGGGGCCCGCTCTTGATGAACAGGCACAGCACACAAAAGCTTCTGGATGGAAGGCCGTTTGAGGACGGGGTAGTCCAGGGAATGGTGAACGATCTCAGGGAGAGTGTGGAGTATGAATTAGTGTCGAGGTTCGATGATATGGACGATCGAACCACGGATCTAGACTATCGAACGAGGAGGGTCAGCCTTGACCGTAACACCCCCACTGTAACCTCCTTGCCAGAAGTGGACGTTGCAGCGACCCTTGCCGAGTTGTGTACCGGCATTGTGCTGGATAGCACGGGTAAACCGGTTCGCCACCCTAGAAATTTTCTAGTGCGTCATTTTTTGTGAATTCGTCGAGCCGTCCATCTCTGAAATTCAAACATTTCCGACTGAATACCTTCAGGAAGCGCTTGTTTACTTCACCCAAGGCTGGTACCCGCTTCCAGCAAGCATTCAGACCCTTTCGTTCATCCCTGGATTATTCCCGACGGATTTCACCCATTTTAACCCTTGTCGCACTGTGCGACAAAGGACAGGCGTCGCAGTTGTGACGGCTATTGGTGAACGTTATTCAAGCCTCGGAATTGTCACGTTCATTGGCCCCAACAGCTATCATCGCGAGAGGACTCGAGGAATAGGGAACGGTACGACGAGGTGGACTGTTCTCGCAACTTGAATATGGTGATACCATCGCTCTTCATTGCTACGATTGATATTTGCAAAAGTCGCTTCTCTCATTTCGATATCTATCCTCATGTTGTGATTCGCCTGTACTATTACATTCTACTATATGAATGGATACTAGAATTGAAGGGCCATTTCACTCTGGAGCATGCGTTTTAATCAATCCTAACTCGAATGAACGATTCTGACCCACTCACAGAGCTCTTACCCTTTCGACGGGCGCAGGCATAGCTGTCATGATTGAGCAGAACGGCCTCGAGGTGACCCCCTCGCCAAATAGTAGTTGCCTAATTTCCGTCTGGTAACGCGTAACGCCCCCCTGGTTGCTGAATCTGACACTGAGGGGGGGCGTAACGGTGCAAAGTCGGTTGCCTCCATACAGTTTGATACAGTAGTCAGCTTCCATGGTCGGACCTCCTCTGCGTCTGGAAGAAACGGAAT
This sequence comes from Candolleomyces eurysporus, assembly GCA_027579435.1. Classification (NCBI taxonomy): domain Eukaryota; kingdom Fungi; phylum Basidiomycota; class Agaricomycetes; order Agaricales; family Psathyrellaceae; genus Candolleomyces; species Candolleomyces eurysporus. Next base: position 336,371 of record JANBPK010000706.1, on the reverse strand, counting down.
CCGAAGGGCTATTCAGCTCATTGACAAACATGTCGAAAAGCGGTTGCGACATCATTACTTTGCCCCTACACCCTGCCGCTCCATTCTCACTTGCTTTCGTCGCTGCGTGGATTCTTTTTCCTTCCCTTTCCTTGTTCCCAAGTGTGTACTGTCATGTGTGAAGACAAGTACCTGCACCTGTGCTCAGCTTCGCGCGGCAAAATTCCGAGGACCGAAAGTACCAGAATAGGAGTTACCTCCCACGGCTTGGAACTGCTGATGGCGATTAGATGACTGAATGTTAACTGTTAACAGCACTTCGACTGGGTCTTCAATTCTCTTTTCCTGATCCTCACATTCAAGCACACTGTCGCCTCAAAGAGTTGTGGGGATTCGAGCACTCCAGTCCTATAACTTCCACCCGTGAGCTGGGGAAACTTGGTTCCTTCGTCATCTACGCTCTCCAGACCCCAACCTATCCTGGATTGCTGAGGGTTGGGCCTGGGCCACAAACCAATATTCGAGGAGGGTGAGTAAAGAGACCTTTCTGTTAAAACGCCCTATGCCCTGACAATACTCAGTTTCCTTCCGCGCTGTAATGAGTGTTGCTCGTGAACACCACACAGGAGGCTCTTCAAGCATTCTTCAGCAGATCCCCGTTGAGCTATGGAGCAAGATCCTTCACGCGGAACAAGGCTTCACGAAAGAAGACTTCAAGACCCTTTGTTTTGTGGCTCCCCTCTTTAAGACCATCTGCCAGCCCTTGGCATATAGAAGCCTAACTGTCAAGGGTGTCAAAGTATTCTGTGGTTACTCTTTCGAAAGGGGGTGCAGGCAGGAACTGGTTTATGATTTGGACCAATGGAAGCGGGATATGAGGGGTCTTATTCGAGCGGAGCAATGTTTGCGTCTTGTCGGAGAAGATCCCTCCCTGTCGACGTTCCCCCGGAGCATATGCATCGGAGTCATGCCAAGCGGTACCATCCACGATTCAAGCACCCAACAGCCTCCAACGGACAAGATGGGGCTCTCAAAAGCCGCTTATGATGCCTTTTCACAATTCAAGGACACGCTTGTGCGGACACTCCCATCATTCATGCACCTCCGCCGACTCGAACTCTGCTTGCTTCCCATCGACGACGGGCTGTTGAGGGCGATAGCCTCGCACCCTGTCCTCCACGAGCTGAAACTTGGAACTTGCTCATTTCCTTCACCAACCTTTCCTCTCCCATCCATCCGCTTGCTCGAATGCAACAGGGTATCCCGGGAACAAGCACCAGCCGCCCTTTGCTTGGCCTCCTCTCAGCATCTTCAAGAATTGCGAATCGAAAATATGGAAGCTCGGGTTGTTGTAGACGGTCTCCGTGCAAGAACTGAATCGGAGTCAATGTTAACGAAGCTACACCGTCTCACGATCATAGCAACAAGCGCCAGATTCGACCTCCCTGACATCGAAGCCTTACTGGGCTATGTACCAGCTTTGCGCCAGCTGGATATCGTTGCCGACCAGTTCGAACGGGATAAAGATAGTATCACCGTTCTTAACAGAGACCAGGTAATGAAATCGTCCACAATGCCGTACTTGCGACGGTTGTCAGGCCCTTTGTCCTTCGCTCGCTATGTCGTACCTGGAAGACCTGTCAGTGACATCCGAAGCGGGAATAGTGGATACGGCTATTTCGTGGAGACGTGGCCAGAGCTTCAATCGCAATTTTACCCGCTATGTCTATCCACAGCAACAGGGGAAGGCATTACGACTCTTCACCTCCCAAATCACAATGTCGCGCCGATTTGGCTTTTGAGTCGGTTTGTGACGGAGGTATTTCCTCGGTTGGTTGACTTGAGGCTCCCAGTCGGGATGATCAAGGATATCGACCATGAGCTAGACTTCATGTTCCCCCCCCNAGTGGCGCCGTTGCTGCCGCTCCCGCAGGCCACGAAAGCTTCTGGATGTTGAAAGACCGTTTGGGGTAGTCGAGGGAATGGTGAACGATATCAAGGATAATGTCAAGTATGAACTTGGCGGGCTCGATGATCCATGTCATCGAACTACGGGTCTAGACTATGAAACAAGAAGAGTCGGCTCTCACCTTGGTACCATCCCCACTCCAGTTTTCTCGCCAGAAGTCGACGTCGCAGCCGTCCTTGCTGAGTTGTGTACTGACATCGTGCTGGATAGCACGGGTACACCATCTCGCCACCCTAAAGACTATCAAGTGCGTCATTTTGTTCGTTCACTAAATCGTCCATCTCTGAAATTTAGGCCTGTCTACCCACTTAATCTAGGAAGCACTCATTTACTTCGCCCAAGGCTGGTACCCACTTCCACCAGGCATTCAGACCCTTTTGCTTAGTCCCGGCTTATTCATGAACGACACTGCCTATCTGCTTGGATACCCTTCCAATGTGGAACAAAGGACGTGTGTCGCGGTTGCCACCGCTCTTGGTCAGCGTTATACAAACCTCGATACCGTCACGCTCATTGGCCCCAACGGCTATCTCTGCGAGAGGATCCAAGGGATCGGGAACGGCATGGCAAGGTGGACTGTCCTTGCAACTCGAGTATTATGATACCGCTATTCTTCTCGGACAATCAGGAAACGGAATGACAGGTTGCTAAATATGGACTGACGACCTATGTGTAATAATGTTAATGAGTTCTGAGTATCCATCCGTTTGAACCGTACAAACGCACACAACCGATGTGCAGAAAACATTCACCCTCCTTGAACTCATTGGCCATGTGATCGAGGAGAAGTCAAACAACGCGTGAAATATGTTTCTCTTGTTTGCTCCTTTCACTGCTGCGCGGCGAGTGTCAATGGTCCCGCAGAAAACTCACCAACAGCTCCGAGTCCATTGGAATTTGGCAGTCGGAGATCGAGCTGTAATACTGCGACACTCCGCGTGAATCATCTCAAGCTTGCTCAAGGTATATACTAATATACATAGGTACCGTCTAGTGAACAATGAATAATGCGGGTTTGAGAAACTCCTTTTCTCCCTCTTTCCTGTGTCTCAGAACTGGACTTAGCTGACGCCGCTGTCGAGCTAATCAAGCGGGCGCGTACAGTCCGACTTGTGGCCGTTGCCCATCTATTTTGCTATGATTGGGACTCGCTAACGCCGCTACTCTCACATTGTCTCTGCCTATTCTCGTGTTGTAATTTTCCTGCACTATTGCATTGATGATACTATAAAGAGCCAGACCTGTCCAGAAAACCCCAACTCTTTCGATGCGTGCAGGGGTGATAGTTGGACACTTAATTAATTCTTTGACACTATTCATTAGCATCTTCAATGGCGAGCTAGTGGTCTGATCCTACTTAAAATGGCAGTGGTGAGCGCATATGACCGGTCCAATGTAGCTATTGGGCTCATGATCATCAGCTCCAGTACCCAGCCGTAGAAGATAGCCGGGCTTCCTCTGCGTCTGGACGAAACGGAAGCTGGTGCGCTCTTCAGCTCAAACAAGACAGTTGACACATGCCAAACATCAGCGCTAGGTATTGGAACAGCTGCATGGGTGTGGCCTTTCCTTGTTCCTTTTTCCTTTGCTGTACGCCCTGCCGCTCCAACCTCACCTACTTTCGTCGCTGCATGGACTGTATCTCCTTCCCTAGGGACCTGGTGTCGGCACCCTACCTACTTACCTTGCCTTGATCTCGTTTTATTTTGATCAAATGGACTCACTCTGTATGCCATGTGTAAAAAGAGTATGTGCACTGCTTCACACCATTGACGCATGCACGAAAGCATCCAAGTCGTTTGGCATGATGACGATAAGATCAGTAGACGTCAACAGCCTGTGAACAGCACTCTAGCCCTGGGAGTTTCAATTCGGTGTCGCTCCCTGATCTTTAAAACCTTCAAGCACTTGCTGCCTCACACCTTTGATCTCAGGAAACCTGGGTCCTTCATTTCTACGCTCTGCAGACCTCTGTGAAGACCTCATTCCGTCCTTGTCGCTCAGGGTCCGCTCGACTCCGAAATCAGGATTCGAGGAAGGTGAGCACTGGGATATTTCCGTTTCAACACTCTATGGTCTTACAATGTTCAGGTCCTGTTTTCCTTCAGCGCCGCAATGAGTGCTGTTCGCGAACAGCAGAAGGCAGGCGCTTCAAGCATTGTTCAGCAAATGCCTGTTGAACTATGGAGCAAGATTCTGTGCGAAGAACAAGGCTTCACGGTCGAAGACTTCAAGACCCTTTGCTTCGTGGCTCCCCTCTTCAGCACCATCTGTCAGCCCTTGGCTTACAAAAGCCTAGATATCAGAAAAGTCAATTTATTCCATGGATATTCTTTCGCAACCAATTGGGTTACGAAAGAGCGGGATCATAACCTTGGAACGGCTCTTCATTTGGAACGGTGGAAGCAGGATGTAGCGTGTCTTATTCGAGCGGAGAGACGCCTGCGTCTTGTCGGAGATGCTCCCTCTTTACCGATCTTCCCCCAGACCATGTCCATTGGTGCCATGCCAGATTTTTCCATTCAGAATCTAAGCATGCAGTATCCTCCCACAGACAGGATGATGCTCTCAAAGTTTGCCTATGATGCCTTTTTGCAGCTCAAGTGCACCCTTGTGCAGACGCTCCCATCATTCACCCATCTACGCCGGCTCGAACTCTGCTCATTTCCCATCGACGACGGGCTTTTCAGGGCGATAGCCTCACATCCTGTCCTCCACGAGCTTAGACTCGGATTGTGCTCGTTCTCCTCACCGACCTTTCCCATCCCATCCATCCGCTTGCTCGAATGCAACAAGATATCGTATGCACAAGCACCCGCAGCCTTTCGTCTCGCCTCCTCTCAGCATCTTGAAGAGTTGCGAATCGAAGACATGGGGGCGTCGGCTATTCTGGAAGGCCTCCGTGCAAGACCTGAATCGGACTCGGTGTTAATGAAGCTACACCGTCTCACAATCAAATCGGGAAGCTTCAGACTCAATCTTCTCGAGATGGAGAGCCTGCTTAGCTATGTGCCAGTATTACGTCAACTGGATGTGGTTCAGGTTGGGTTCACCATTCCGCGAGCAGCCCAGGCCATGAACTTGTCTACGATACCGTGTCTGCGACGGGTGTCGGGCCCTTTGTCCCTCGCTCGACATGTCGTACCTGGAAGACCTGTCAGCGACATCCGAAGCGGAGACAATGAATACAACTATTTCATGGAGACGTGGCCAGAGCTTCAAGCACATTTTTACCCCCTATATTTATCGGCAGCGACTGCAGAAAGCATTACGACTCTTCACCTGCCAAATTCCAATGTCGCGCCGATTTGGCTTCTGAGTCGGTTTGTGGCGGAGACGTTCCCTCGGTTGGTTGACTTGAAACTTCCAGTTGGAATGATTGATCTCTACGACAATGTCTCCCCGTACTCCAAAATTTCTCACAGACGACCGAAGCTTCTGGATGCTGAAGGTCCGTTTGATCAAGTAGAAGTTGAGGGCATGGTGACAGATATCAGGGATTGTGTAGAGCATGAGCTAGTGACGAGATTCGATGACCCATATCATCAAACTCTTGATCTAGATTACAAAACGAGAAGAGTCAGGTCTCCCGCGCTTACCGTCCCAACTTCAATTTCCTTGCCCGAAGTTGACGTCGCGCGGACTCTTGCCAATCGAATTTCCGGCATTAAACTGGACAGCACGAGCAAGCCATCTCGCCACCCCGAAGACTATCAAGTATGTCATTCTGTTCATATCAAGTTGTCCACCCCTGCAAGCCTAACCTTTTTGCCTACTTACCTTCAGGAAGCACTTATTTACTTTGCCCAAGGCTGGTACCCTCTTCCAATGGGAATCGAGACCCTTTCGCTCAGCCCTGGGTTCTTCCCAAGTAACTCTGATATCGATCTGTTGGGACCGCCTTCCACTGTGGAACGAAGGACATGCATCGCAGTTGTCACCGCTCTTGGTGAGCATTATCCAAGCCTCGGCACTGTCACGCTCATTGGCCCCGACGGCTATCTCTGCGAGAGGGTTCGAGACATCGACAACGGTACAACAAGTTGGACCGTCCGTACAAATCGCGGACCATGATACCGTTATTCTTTTCGGACAATCAGGAAACGGGCCAGAAATGGTAGGTCGCTAAAGGACCAACGACCTTCGTATAATAGTGTTAATGAGTCCCGAGTATCCACCTGTTTGAACTTTATATACGCATACAGCCGATGTGCAGAAAACATTCCTCCTTGAAACATCCGGGTGTGCACCATTGACAGACATCCACAGTGATGATCCACACGGTGGATGCTGCGAACCATATATATAATCTTGATGTCGACCCAGGTTGTCCGTAATTCTCCAACTTGTTAGCCACGTAATCTAGGAGAAGCCAAACGACGAGTGGAATATGCTTCTCTTGCTTACCCCTTTCACTGCTGAGCGGTGAGTGCTCCCGTAAAGTATTTGCTAACGGCTTCCTCAGCAGTCGGAGATTGAGCTGTACTGCGATACCGTGCGCGGGTCGTCTCCATTCCTCGGGGTATCTCAAATATATGGAGGGCCCGTCTAGTGCGCAATGAGCATTACAGACTTGAAAAGCCCTTTCTCTCTCCTTCCTGTGCCTCAGAAATGGACTTCGCCGCTGTTGAGCTGATCATTGAAACACAGACTCAATTCTAAACCGCTTCTGACCATCTCTGCGTTGCTATGATTGATACTCGCCAACGTCGCCTTATCCACACATCGTCTTTACCTATTCTCGTCTTTCATTTGTTTCCTGTACTATTATATTATTGAATACTAAAAGAACAACTTGAATTTCTCTCTAGAACGTGTGTTTGCATCCACGCAAGTTCGAATCAATGATTCTGGAGCCGCCCAGGGAGCCCTAACCTTTTCGACAGGTGCGGACATAATATTTCAACTCTTAATTCCATTCTTTCGACATTTTTATCAGCACCTTCGCATGGCGGGCCAGAATTCTTATCCTACTTGGAATGGCGGCGGTGAATACTCGGTTTTTTCCGTTCGTCAGAAGTCAATGCAGCCGCTGGGTTCATTCCAGATCCTCCATGGTTGGGCTTCCTCTGCGCCTGGATGAAAGGAAAGTTGAGGGGCTGCTCAGCTTGACTAAAATACTCAACGTATGATGAACAGCGGCGCTAGGTATTGGGACAGCTGAACGGATGTAAACGTTACTATCCCCTTCGCCCTGCCATTCCGATCTCACTTGCTTTCGTCGCGGACCTGGTGTCGGTTGCCTTGCTCTCGATTAACAGTATAAAAACCCAGATGTCTACGTGTGTGTGTGAATCCAAAGGTCGGAAGGGGCCACTTAAACTGACCACTGACCCCAGGTTGATTAGTTATAAGTAGGGGGGGGGGATTCCGGCCATCAACCCGCAGTGTGTTTTGATGCCCGTCGTGATGGCGATTAGATAACTGAACTCGACCGTTAGCCTGGTGGTTCTTTTCGCTGTTCCTGATCTTTGACATCTTCAAGCACATTGCTGCTTCACCCTTGACCTCAGGAAATCTGGCTCCTTCATCATCTACGCTCTGCAGATCCCTCTCCAGACCCCAATCTGTCCTTATTGCTGAGTGTGGGCTCAACTCGGAAACTATTATAATAGGATTCGAGGAAGGTGAGTACGGGGACCTTTCCGTTTCAATTCTCTATGGTCTGACAACGTTCAGGTCCTGTTCTCTTTCCGCGCCGCAATGAGTGCTTCTCGCGAGCACCAGACAGCAGGCTCTCCAAGTGTTTTTCAACAGATCCCAGTTGAACTGTGGAGCAAGATTCTGTGCGAAGAACAAGGCTTCACGGTAGAAGACTTCAAAACCCTTTCCCTCGTGGCTCCCTTCTTCAATCTATCTGCCAGCCCTTGGCTTACAAGAGCCTAGAATTCAGAAAAGTCAAATTGTTTTGTGGATATTATCTCGAAATCGGGTGGTGGTCGCGAGAAATGACTTTTGATTTGGAACAGTGGAAGCGGGATGTGGCGTGTCTTATTCGAGCGGAAAGACGCCTGTGCCTCGTCGGAGATGATCCCTCTTTGCCGACCTTCCCTCAGACCATGTCCATCGATATTCGCAATCTAAGCATGCAACATCCTCCAACAGACAAGATGGTGCTCTCGAAGGCCGCCTATGATGCCTTTTTGCAGCTCAAGTGCACCCTTGTGCGGACGCTCCCATCATTCACCCATCTACGCCGACTCGAACTCTGCTCATTTCCCATCGACGACAGGCTTTTCCGCGCGATCGCCGCACAACCTGTCCTCCACGAGCTTAGACTCGAATCTTGCTCATTCTCCTCACCGACCTTTCCCATCCCATCGATCCGCTTGCTCGAATGCAACAAGGTATCGCATGCACAAGCACCCGCAGCCTTTCGTCTCGCCTCCTCCTAACACCTTGAAGAGTTGCGAATCAAAGACATGGAGGCATCGGCTGTTCTGGAAGGCCTCCGTGCAAGACCTGAATTGGAGTCGATTTTAAGGAAGTTACACCGTCTCACAATCGAATCGGCAAGCGCCAGACTCAATATTCTCGAGATGGAGAGCCTGCTTAGCTATGTACCAGCCCTGCGTCAGCTGGATATTCTTAAAGTTAGTGTCACCATTCCGGAAGGAGCACAGGTCATGAAATCGTCTACAATACCGAACCTACAACGGTTGTCGGGTCCTTTGTCCCTCGCGCGATACGTCGTACCTGGAAGACCTGTCAGTGACATCCGAAGCGGAGACGGTGAATACAGCTATTTCGTGAAGACATGGCCAGAGCTTCAATCACATTTGTACCCGCTATGTTTATCGACAGCAACCCCAGATGGCATCACAACCCTCCATCTACCATACATCGTCGCACCTATTTGGCTTTTAAGTCGGTTCGTGGCGGAGACGTTCCCTCGGTTGGTTGACTTGAGACTCCCAGTGGGAGTGGGGGGGCTTCAAGACTCCGGGATTGAGGACTTTTCCTGGCTCGATACTAACCCTCGCGGGGCGCAGAAGCCTCAGGATGTTGAAGGGCCGTTTGAGGAAGCAGAAGTCGAGAGTATGGTGAGAGATATCAGGGAACATGTATAGTATGAGCTCGTGACGAGGTTCGATGATTCATGTCATCAAACTATGGATCTAGGACACGAGCCAAGAAGAGTCAGGTCCCCTCTCACCATCCCAACATCGGTTTCCTTGCCCAAGGCCGACGTCGAGTGGGCCTTTTCCAACCTAATCTCCGGCATCAAGTTGGACAGTACGGGCAAGCCATCTTACCACCCTAGAGACTATCAAGTGCGTCATTCTATCCAGATTGAGTCGTTCATCTTCGAAAGCCTCACCTTCCTGCCTACTCACAGTCAGGAAGTACTTGTTTACTTCGCCCAAGGCTGGTATCCACTTCCAACATGCATTAAGACTCTTTCGCTTAGGCCTAGCTTCGTTCTGAGTGACTTATATACCCAGAAGACATGCATCCAAGCCGCAGCTGTTACTGCTCTTGGTGAACGTTATCCAAGCCTCAGCAACGTCGCGCTCATTGACCGCGATGGCTATCTCTGCGAGAGGATTCGAGACATTGGCAGCCGCACGACAAGTTGGACTGTCCTCTCAACTCGATTACCGTAATACCATTATTTCAGAAAATCGGGAAATGTGCCGGAAATGACAGGTCGCTAAAGGACCCACGACTTAGCTGTAATAATGCTACTGACCCCCGAGTATTCATCTGTTTGTATTGTACATACCCATACTACCGATGTGCGGAAAACATTCCCCCTCCTTGAAACATTCGGGTGTCTATTTACGTGGTCAATAGGTTTGAGCTGAAGAACTACGGAAACCCTGGGTAGACATGAAGATAGATATAGTTTACAGCATCCAATATGAAGATTCTAGATACCTATCCGGTCTGTCAATGATGCAGGGGAGGCAAAACGACGAGTGAAATGTACTTCCCCTGCTTACCCCTTTCACTGCTGAGCGATGAGTGCTTCCGCAAAGAATTCGCGAACAGCTCCCTTAGTAGTCGGAGATCGAATTGTACTGCGACACTGCCAGTGTACGCAACTCCCTCGGGGTGCATTTCAAGTGTATTTATGTACAGTCTCATGAGCGCTTAGTGGTATACCTTTCACGCTCTCTTACCCACCTACCAATCGCGAAATGAACTTGGCTGATGTCGCCGCTGCACTGATTAAACAGGCGCACATTCAGCGAAACATCAATGTCAGTAGCTGCTTTTAACGATCCTTATCAGTATAGCTAATATTCGCCGACGTTGCTGATCCACGCAGTACACCATCAGTGAGCTGATTCGAAGAGCCTGGTGTCCGCTGCACAGCACTGACGACGATCGTTCAGCTGCTTGCGTAACATGGTTGGTGCGTCCCTCCAAAAATATTGATTTGAGGTCCTCGTAGTAATGCCTGCTTTCTCTTTAGGCCGTCGACTCGATTGAATCATTCCCCCGAGAGGTTCGTAACGCACATGGTCTCTCATAACCCCTCGGTGATTTTGCTTCCGCATTCTAGGTCTCTTTGATGTGGTCGGCCGAGTGGAATCTAGGAAAGGTTTTATTTCTGGTATCTCGATACCTCATCTGGGTGGACGTGGCTTTAATCTTTCTCTGTACGTGGCAACCGGGCTCAAGTGGACCCTCTTCTTCTCGCTTATTAACCAACAGGTAATTTCCCAAACGATCAGTCAATATCTGTGAGGCCCCTCATTGCCTAGCTTCCATTTAAGTTTTTCATGAGTTCCAAAAGACGTGCAGGCAAGCGTTTACTGCTTGGAGTAGTGAGTCGTGAGGGAACATGCGACAAGAGATATCATATGCTGATTTCTTCACTTCCCAGTTGTCACAACCCTCGGGGCAATGGTCGCAGAAAGTGCGTGGATTCTCCAAGTACGGACTGGCGTGTTGCACCTAACGGATCCTTTGAATATGTTGTCGATCAGTGGTAATGTTTCTTCGTGTGTATGCGTTGTCTCGTCAAAACATGCGGCTTGGAGTGTTTCTGGTGTCTTTGTTTGTCGTAAGCTCTGTTCATGGTTTTCTCTATCATTCATGCTGATGCTCTCAAGGTCACACACGCTGTCTTGCTGTGGGCTGTTCTCAAGTTCGTCTTCACGGTAGAGTGTGCGCATATTCGATGATCCCGAGACTGTCGTACTAACCACATAATAGACATCCCATCCCCCATTCCTACGGTTCTTGGATGCCTTCCCATCGGAGGGGACGTCTCAATTCTCAATATTGTCTTCAGTTTAATTCTTGCTAACGAGCTAGGTAGCCTGTTTCGAATTCCGTTATACATGTTCGAATGCTCGACTAACCAACACGAACTGTCCAGCGATACTACTAATGACGTCTTGGATTGGATTACGCAAGTATAAAAGGTCCGAAAGCGCCCTTTTCTCGATATTTTACAGGGATGGAGTTTTTTACTTCCTCATGATATCGTGTGAGTTGCCGCAGAATATTCCTAGGAGACCCAAATCCCCGTATCGAGGATCCTTGACCAATTCCAGCCCCCAGTGAGCAGCATCGGAAACATGGTCTGCAGTCATGTAGGACCAGTGAGTAGATATATTATCAGAATCCTTTGATTATGCTCATCTTCGATTAAAAGCTAGGTTACAGCTATCTGCTCGCTGTGTAAGCTTGATAGATATTGCTACAAGTTCTTTTCGTTGATTAGCACACAGTCCACAGCGGGTAGTCCATTCAATTTTAGCGACAAAGGTTATTCTGCATTTGCGGGAAACAAGCCAGAGGAGATGTGAGGTGGTCAGCGATTTCCCCCTCGCGACCATACAACATTCCGTCGATGCGCATGTGGCCTGAACAACGACAACCCTCAGGAGTAATGCATACCTATCTACTAGTAGTTGAATTCCGACTCGAGCTCAGCGTCAAGGAAGTCAAATATATCCACTCGTGCTGTTCGATGCGGCGTCAAAGATATTCGGTAGAGGAAGGCGTAGTTTTCTTCCTTCAGGAACGTCGGAATCATCTTTGCTGGTGACTCCGTCGTTGCCCTTGGCGCCGTGGAAATTCTGAAGACGTTGGGTCGACTCGACTCGACTCGGAGTAAGGCATTTGAAATACGGCGTGGATAGAATGTGACACGTTTCCCCTCTTCCTCAAACCGTCGAGTGAGGCCCACTTTCGAATCAACAGGCACCGGGCTGGGGGGCGCATCAAAGATGGGGTGATGGGCTTGGCAGCGACACGGGTCTTTCTTTCTGAGAAACTTTCTCACTCTGGCACGTCGTCCATTTGTTGTCCAACTTGTTGCGTTTCTATATCCTAGTCACCCAACTAGCTCCCAGCGTATCGCTGCCTCAAAAGGTTGGTGGATTGATTGTCCTCGATACCATAGCTTCCGCCCTCAACCTCAGGAAGGCTGTTTCAAGTAGCGACTGGATCGAAATTCTGAATCACGCTCTCCAAATCCTGATCTATTCTCCTCCATTGCTGAACGTAGGCCTGAGAGGATTCGAGGTAAGCAAGGTTTTTCTTTCTGTTTTTACACCCCCTGGTCTGACAACGTTCAGGTTCCTGGCCTTCTTCTGCGCTGCAATGATGAGTCTTGTTCCTGAACAGGAGGCAACAGCTTCAAGCATTCTTCAGCGGATCCCTGCTGAATTATGGAACAAGATTCTTCACGAAGAACAAGGCTTCACAGTGGAAGACTTCAAGAAACTTTGCTTCGTGGCTCCCCTCTTCAAGATCATCTGCCAGCCCTTGACTTACAAAAGCCTAGATGTCAGAGGCGTGAAAAGATTTCTAGAGATACTCTTCTAAAACAGGGTCGAGGAAGCAGGAAGCGATCACTAATCTAGATCAGTGGAAGCGGGATGTAATGCGCCTTGTTCACGCGGAGCGACGTCTGTGTCTTGTCGCAGGTGATCCCTCTTTATCGACTTTCCCCAAGACCATGTCAATTTGTGACATGCCAGGCGGTACCATTCACCGTCTAAACATGCAGCAACCTCCAACAGAAAATATGGTCCTCTCAAAAGCTACCTATGATGTCTTTTTGCAGTCCAGGCGCACCCTTGTACGGACGCTCCCATCATTCACTCATCTCCGCGGACTTGAACTCTGCTTACTTCCCATCGATGACGGGCTGTTGAGGGCGATAGCCTCTCACTCTGTCCATCACGAGCTTCACCTTGGGACCTGCTCATTTTCCTCGCCAACCTTTCCTATCCCATCCATCCGCTTGCTCGAATGCAACAGAGTATCATATGAACATGCGCCGGCCGCCTTTCGTCTCGCCTCCTGTCAGCATCTCGAAGAGTTGAGAATCGAAAACATGGACGTTTTGGTCGCAACGGAAGGCCTCTGTGCAAGACCTGAAATTTGAAAGCGAATCAATGTTGACGAAGCTCCGACGTCTCACAATACCGACAAGCGCCAGACTCGATCTCCTCGAAATGGAAAGCCTGCTGCACTATGTGCCAGCTGGATATTTTTTATGATCAGCTCGAGGAAGATAGTTTTCTTATCACCGTTCCGGAAGGAAGCCGGGCCATGAAATCCTCTACGGTACCGTACCTGCGGCGGTTGTTGGGTCCTTTGTCCTTCGCTCGATACGTCGTGCCTGGAAGACCTGTCAGCGACATTCGAAGCGGGGATGGCGAATACAGCTTTTTTGTGGAGACGTGGCCAGAGCTTCAAGCAAATCTATACCCGCTATCCTTATCGGCAGTAACGACGGAAGGCATTACCACTCTTCACCTGCCAAATAACGTTGCGCCAATTTGGCTTCTGAGTCGATTTTTGGCGGAGACGTTCCCTCAATTGGTTGACTTGAGACTTCCAGTTGGGATGGCACAGGGTTCCAACTTTAAAGATAAGCACGTCACCTGGTGCTACGGCGACTTCAGCAGACCACGGAAGCTTCTGGATGCTGAAGGACCATTTGAGGACGGGGTAGTCGAGGGCATGGTGAAAAATATCAGGGACAGGATGGAGTATGAGCTAGTTACGAGGTTCAATGATCCAGGTCATCAGACCGTGGATCTAGACCATGAAATGAGAAAATCAGCTCTCATCCTCTTACCATCTCAACTTCAGTCTCCTCGCCCAAGGTCAAGGTCACAGCGATTCTTGCCAGCCGAATGTTCGGCGTCGAGCTGGACAGCATGAGTAGGCCATCTCGCCACCCTTATGACTATGAAGTGCGCCGCTTTATGCCAAGTCGTCTATCTTTAAGATTCTGACCTTTCTATCTACTTGCCTTCAGGGAGCACTCATTTACTTCGCCCAAGGCTGGTACCCACTTCCAACAGATATTCAGACCCTTTCGCTCTGTCATGGGTCATTCTCAAATGACTTTCAAAATCCATTTGAAGCGCCGCAGCGCTCACCGTGTCAATGGAACAGAAGCTGTACATCACAGTTGTTGCCGCTCTTGGTGAACGCTATCCAAACCTCGGCGCCGCCACCTTCATTGGCGCCAATAAATGTCGCTGCGAGAAGATTCGAGGGGTAGGAAGCGGTAAGACAAGGTGGGATGTTACTCAAATACGGTGATTCTTTTTCTTTTCGGGTGGTCAGCAAATGCACCATGTCTTGGTTACCAATTACAAATCGGCAACCGTTCTACTATAATGCGTACCGAGTATCAATCCACTTTCAAACGATAAAACGTACTGGTCGACTGCTCGATGACCTGGTGTCACAGTTCCCCATGCCAACAGTGAACTCATGATCAATGATTCACTAAGCCCAAAAATATCTCGAGCGCCTCGATCAAGCTCCGGTTTCCGCAATCCACCAAGTTTGGTGTTGTTGTTTTGCAAACAGCTTGCAGCCGCCTATTGCACCGCTGTCTTAATGGGATAATTCTATTTGGAAACCCGGTCTGCGTGTACAAACCCCGGGTTTGTAAATGTCGCTATTTGGAAACCCGGTTCAAGGGGGTGCATTACAAAGTGTGACAGATGTGACATGTGCGCCAGGCGGGAGGCGCCCTATGCTCGGACTTCCATTTTGGATCCGAGTCGCTGCAGTACAAAATATTGGGTGGTCTGTGTTTTCCTCGAGTTTCGCGACGGAAGATACACGAAAGTGTGCAGTAAAGAGTCGGAACAAGCAATTTAACCCAGAGGGCGACGCCTTTGAATTCTAGAAGGATAGAATATCACAAAAACACGCTCTCAGCGTGAAGAATTCCAGGCTATTGAACGGCAGCTAGCGTAGATACAGATGAGTGGCGGCAGCAAAAGTGGCCTAACCGTGAAAGCCTGCGCAGTGACCTGGTATTTGTGACGTTATTTAACCGTTTTCCAGGTATTGGCAGAGTCTCATTTGATTTATTTCTTACTTCTCGCAATGAGGATGTACCTGGCGAACTCACGCAGGTGTACTTTCCAGCCTGACTTCGGACAATTAGACCGAGGCTCCCCGACTGGCGTGCATAATGGACGCTCGGAGCGTGACAGCGCTCGCGTCACACACAAAAATGGAACAATTGGACCTATATTGGGGGTATGCGTACAAACCCGGGGTTTGTACACGCAGACCGGGTTTCCAAATAGAATTATCCGTCTTAATGAACTCTGGCTCAATTTCGTCAACTGAATTTGAGCACCGTCATTCAGGAGTGTCAGCCTCTCAAACGTCGAGTCTACCGTGCGAGTCTGGGATGTCAGCGGTGGTGAATGGGGGACTAATCATAGGACATCAATTCATCCGACTATATGGTCACGTAAGTACATAGTTCATGTCAAAAGTCTGAGGTCTGATGTTGAAGGTTTCAACCCCACGTTCCCTTCTTCGCTCTGTCTGCATCCAGCCCTTCTCAATTAAAACCCCAGCCCCCCTCCCTTTCCTGCAGTTTCACATTCGCTGAGGGCTGATACAACTCCAGTGACGATCCGATAAAGGTAAGCTTAGCACTCTCTTTGTGTTCACATCGTTTACTCAGACAGTATCCAGTTGGCGCCTTGCGCGATGGACGCCCCTCGTGATTCTGCGAATGTTCTTGAGCGGATCCCTGTTGAAATTTGGAACAAGATTTTCCATGAAGGATGCGGCTTCACGCTCGAAGACTTTAAGACGCTTTGCTTCGTAGCACCGTTTTTCGTGGACATCTGCCAGCCCATGATTCACAGGACCCTGACTACAAGACATGTCAACATTGTCTATGGATACCACCTCCAAGAGCGTTGGGGCGATCGATGTTTGACGCTAGAATTGGACAAGTGGAAGGTAGATATGATGCGACTTCTGCGAGCCGGGATGCGTCTGCATTTTGTTGCAAGCGATCCTTCCCTCTCGACCTATCCTCATACGCTGTGCATTGGAAACTGGCCATGCCGGGGTGCTCGCGACATAGCCCAGGGACCTCCAGCGGACAAGATGGTGCTTTCAAAGTTTGTGTGTTATGTCATGCTGCACTTCAGGGCTACTCTCACGCAGACACTCCCATTGTTCACTCGACTTCGCCGACTCGAGATATCTTTCTTTGCCATTGACGACGGGCTGCTGAAGGCGATAGCCTCCCACCCTGTCCTTGACGAGCTCAAGCTTGGATGCTGCTCGTTTCCCTCCCAAACCTTCCCTATCCCCTCCATCCGCGTGCTTGGATATAGCAAGATATCGCAAAAAGAAGCACCGGCTGCCTTTCGCCTCCTCTCCCCTCAGCATCTTGAAGAGTTGCGGATCGAGAACATGAAGACTTCATTCCTTGTAGAAGACCTCTGCGCAAGACCCAAATCTGAATCAACATTGACGAAGCTACATCGTCTCACAATCGCACCCTTGGACGATCCACTCGATTACCTCGACGTATCAAGCCTGCTTAGCTACGTGCCAGCTTTACGCCAACTGGATATCGTCTATAGCGATTTCGGGGAAAATCAAAATGTTATCAAGGTTCCGGCCGGCACCAAAGCTTTATCACCATCTACAGTACCGAACCTGCAGCAATTTTCGGGTTCTCTGTCATTCGCTCGACACGTTGTCCCCAAGAGACCCGTCACCCATATACAGATGGACCACAATGGGAACGCCGAACGTCAGAAAGATGGCTACTTTGCCTTGACTTGGCCAGAACTCCAAATCGTTTTGGGCCCCTTGTGTTTATCTTCGGCGGATAGAATCACGACTCTACATTTACCCCGCTGGAACGTTGCCCCGATTTGGCTCTTAAGTCGATTTGTGGCGGAGACGTTCCCCCAGTTGGTCGACTTGAAGCTTCCGGTCGGGATGGCTAAACGGGAGTTGTGTCCAGAGCTTTTCAAAGTGTGCCGGAGCCTGGATGCCGACAGATTTGTGCGTGTAAATGTTGAAGGCCCTTTTGAAGATGGGTTTGTGCAAGGCATGGCACAAAACATCAAGGAGAGCGTGTATTATGAACTTGTAGGCAAGTCTGATAAAAACGCGGCGGAGAACCGGCAGGCCGAGCACGACGGAGTGGGAGGTTTAAACAATTATGATTATCAGACTAGGAGACTTGTCGGGTCCCAGCCCATCCGCTCCCCTGCAATTTCTTCCCCAGAAGTCGATGTGGCATCGACCCTTGTCGAGTTAGGTGCTAACGTCGAATTGAACATCGCGGGTGATCCATCTGGGTACCCCAAGTGTTATGAAGTGCGTTTTTTTTATGCATCAAGAGTTGTTTGATTATCTGTTTAACCTCACTCTTCCAGGAAGCACTTTTCTATTTTGCTCAGGGCTGGTACCCACTCCCGACAACCATTCAAAAGGTCTCGTTAAGAGCTGGATTATTTCCTGCCGATGATGGCCATCCGTGTCGCGTCATGAAAAAAAGAACATGTCTCGCAGTTGCAACGGCCCTGGGCGAGCTGTATCCCAGCCTCCTTTCCGTAGCGTTCTGTCTTGACGTATACCGCTGTGAAAGGATGGAAAGCGACAAGAAAAGATGGAGAGGTTTTGTGTAAAGTCAATTTTGGCAGGAGTGCTCAGTAATTTCCAGATTGCATGCTAGAAACAAGTATATAGGAAAATTTTAGAGTAATCATACATCTCGGGCCATTTATATAGGCAGCTGTCTTATTTCTCTTTAACCTCACTACTACAAGGGGGCTTGTATATTTTGCTGAAGGCTGGCATTCGCTACCGTCAACCGTTCACAAGATTTCATTCGGAGCTGCATTATTCCCCGCCGACCAAGGGTATGTGTGATGCGATGTAGAAAAGAGAATGTGTATCGCAGTTGCAACGGCCTCGGGCGAGCATTGGTAAGAGTGAGGGGGAAACGTAACCTGTGTAACAACCGGCAGTATCTAAGCCTCAGCTCCGTTGGCTTCTACTTGCTCGCCATCACTGTGAAATGTTGGAAGGGGATAAGAAAAGGTGGACAAGTTTGTAATGAAAGCGAGCCCTTTTCGGAGTCCTCGCTAGTATTTTCAAGTTAGTGATTGTATGAAATAGGGAAATTCCAGAGTTTCTAATAGCAATGACTGCGACCCGTGTAGTCCTTATCAAAACGTCTATCTATCAAACGCCTGAGATTTTCCCTTCCGCGTAGTAATGTGCTTTCATAGCCGTCAAGTACTGCGCCCCATGATTCACATTCAGTGGGTGCGCGGTCCCGTATTGACTACGTTTTGATTCCGATCTGATATGTCAAACCGATCCGTAGTCGAGCTTCTGTCAATGGCCCAGGCAGTGCAGCTTGGTATCGAAGTCATTGAATTTCTATTTAGTCAAGTGATATCGTGCTGCGTCTATTACGCATTCTGCACCCCCGTACCCCGAAGCGCATCGCTGTCTCAAGAAACTGCACTAATCTCCCTACCAGGTTCGAGCAGTCTCTTTCGTGATTCTCCATCATCGCGGCTTAGCCCAAGGCTCGGGGCGTCGAATTCGCTTGAATCTCTTCCTCTTCACCTGCGCCACTCGAATCCGAAGGTTGTATCGTAGCCATGGGAAACAATGCGTCCAAACATCCAATGAAAGAATACGAAAACGGTGAGTTTGGCGTTCTCTTGATTTTCACACTTTATGATACGACATTGAATATTCATTTTTCTTGCAATGTTAGACTGCGTTGCAGTGGACAACAATATCGATGGCGAGCTCTGTGACGAGCCAAGGGACTCTTCGATTCTTCTTCAGCAAATCCCCGTTGAATTATGGAATAGGATTCTGAGCGAGGATCAAGGCTTCACGGTAGAGGACTTCAAATGCCTTTGCCTGGTGGCTCCCTTCTTCAGGACCATCTGCCAGCCCATCGTTCATAAAAGCTTACACACTAGAGGCGTCAACGTATCCTATGGATACTCCTTCGAATCCGGAGACATCTTCGAATTGGAAGACTCCAGGAGAACATTCACTCAAGTTGGCCGGTGGAAGCGGAATATGATGGGCCTTATCCGTGCTGAGCGACGCCTGTATTTTGTTGCGGGCGACGCTTCTCTGTCGACCTTTCCACAGACCATGTGCATCGGAGGCAAGGCCTCAGCACCAGACCTCACGGGTACCACGGCCAGCGATCGAGCCCGGCGCGCCCAGCCTCCAGCCGAAAGGATGCCGCTTTCTCAAGCCGTTTATGATGCCTACCTCCAGTTCAAGCGAACTCTTGTGCAAGCACTTCCATCTTTCACTCATCTGCGCCGACTTGAACTCTCCTCCCTTCCCATTGACGACGAGCTGTTGAAAGCAATAGCCTCACACCCCGTCGTCCAGGAGTTGAGATTCGTTGCCTGCTCATTTCCCTCTCCCACTTTCCCTATCCCTTCAATTCGCTTGTTGGAGTATGATGAAATATCACAGGAAGATATACCCGCCGCCCTTTTCCTCGTCCCCCCTCAACACCTTCAAGAGCTGCGCCTCAAAGACATGAATACTGCGGCTCTCGTAAATACACTCCGTGCAAGATCAGCATGTACGAAGCTGCAGCGTCTCACGATCGTGCTGAGACAATTCGAAGGACTCAACCTCCGCCACATGGAGGTTCTGCTGTGCTACGTACCAGGCTTGGAGCAACTGGAAATTGTGTGCAGTGATAATAGCCTGGGTTGGCTGGACCGGGAGGAGGAAGATGTTGCGGACGAAGCCCAGGCCATCAGACCATCTACAATACCGCATCTGCGACGGCTGTCGAGTCCTCTATCCGTTGCTCAATATATCGCACCCGGAAGACCCGTTAGCCACATCCAAATGAACCATAGCGGGGACCCGAACCGTGGCATTCAAATTTTTGTGTCGACGTGGCCAGGACTCCTAACGGTTTTGCATCCATTATGTCTCTCCTCGGCAACCGCAGAGGGTATTACGACTCTTCACTTGCCAAATTACAATGTTGCGCCGATCTGGCTTCTGAGTCAGTTCATCGCGGAGACATTCCCTCGATTGGTCGACTTGCGACTCCCAGTTGGGATGATCAAATGTCCCGAGCTTAAGGAGCGGGAGTTGAGGTGGCCACCTAGGGAGGATATTTGCTCGTTGTCTAGCCTGACACCGCCGAGGCTCCTGGAAGTCGAAAGTCCCTTTGAAGATGGGGTGATCGAGGGAATGGTAACAGAAATCAGGAACGGTGTGGACTATGAACTTGTTGGGAGGTTTGAAGATCCATGTCGTCAATCAATGGAGCCGCCAGATAACGATCGAAAGAAGGGAGGTCGGTACCACCATGCTGCTGCCAATGCAATGTCCGCGTCGTTGAAGACCAACGCCGCAGCGACCTTCATTGAGCTTGCTGCTGGCATAGAACTGGACGATACAGGTCAGCCCTCCCGGCACCCCAAAGACTACCAAGTGCGTTTTTCTTTCGTCATCTTCCATCACGGATGACCTTGAACCGCTCTTCCAGGAAGCGCTGTTCTACTTTTCTCAGGGATGGTATCCACTTCCACCAGCCACTCAAACCCTTTCACTTAGCCCAGGGGTATTCTCCTCGTTCCCGGGTAGCAATAACTATGGATCTCGCTGCCGCGCTGCGGCTGTGGAACGGGAGACGTGGATGGCAATTTTGACGGCCCTCGGCGAGCTTTATCCAAGCCTCGACTCAGTCACGCTCATTGGCCTTTCTGGCTATCGTTGCCAGAGAATTGGAGCGATAGAAAGGGGCAAGACAACATGGACTGTTCATGAAAACGACCCTTTTTGGAAAAACAAACTCGGGTACTACTATCCTCCATATTAACAATGCTGAATGATTGTTGGACCAGTGACCACGCAATAATAATGACCGTTCATGTAACTGAATATATGTGCTGGCTGCAGGAATGGGAAGCCAACGGGTACCCGTCGGATTGAAATTACGAAATCCCTACAGTTTCCGCCTCCCCTCGCCAAGATAACTCGTGGCAGAGATAAGGATACTCAGAGAATTGCCAAGTTAGTGACTCGGGGAGCCACTGCTGCTGCAGGACGGTTAGACATGTTTCCCCCCCCTCGCGGTGGCCACTTTTCCACTATCTCCCTACAATAGAAGCAGTTGTGGTCTTCGAGCACACTGGTAAGCCTCAGCGAACCGGGCGCCTAATAAAAAGTCGATGACGTCGACGCGTCCGGCGGAAGCGGAGGCGGTAGCTATGTAATCCGCCTTACGCGTTGCAATCATTGATTGAACGGGTCGCGACCCTCGGTTCATCAGATCACTTCTCTCCCCTCATCCACCATCTCTACCGTTCTACACGATGGTGGCACCGCTGTATACGACAGCGTCTGGGCTGCTCTTCCACGCAGGAAAGATCCTAGTGCTCACCATCGGCCTTCCAGCACGCGGTAAGACCCATATATCTCGGGCTCTTGAACGATATCTTCGATGGATGGGCGTGAAGACGCAGGTCGTGTCTCTGGGCGACTATAGGCGAAAGGCTCTTGGTGGAGCGCACAAGGTGCCTCATGATTACTTTACCCCGGGTGAGTTTACTGCTACCTCTGGATACCTCGTCGCTAAGTGAAAATCTCACCCGGGGATTAGGAGAGAAGAGTCCAGAGACAATCGCCCTCAGGAAGAAGATATCTGACGGCTGTGAGCAAACTATCTGGGAATTCTTCAATGCTGGGGGCCAAGTTGTGATCTACGATGCGAACAATGGGGCGAAAGCGACCAGGGATGCTATCGCGAATAGGTTTGAGAGTTCTGGAATTCATGTGGTCATGCTCGGTGCGTGTTTTGTCTATCAACTCTCTCACATTGCAATTGACGACTGTATCAGAGTCGCTCTGCGATAACAAGGAGATCATCGAGAACAATATTCGGAGCGTCAAAATCTCTTCTCCTGATTATCGTGGATGGGACCCAGACAAGGCTGTAGCTGATTACTACAATCGCATTCGAGAGAATGAACGACACTATCAGACGATTAGCGATTACGATTGGCCGTTTATAAAAANTTGTTAACGTGTGTGCTTTCAATCGACATTACGACGATTCATTAATCTGTTATCGCAGGTTGGAGAGAAGATTATCATGAATGTGTGTTCATTTACCGAATCGATGATTCAGGAGCTTAATTCCTCCCCAGCATATCCAAGGTTATCTTCAGGTACTGGTTATAAACATGGTAGTCTCTTCCTCAGCTGACGGTGTGCTAGTCTCGGATCATCTTCTTCCTCATGAACATCCATAATCGATTCCGCACCATTTACTTTGCAAGAGTAAGCCATCCCTTCCCCATCGTTGATTCCAAAATCAATCCCAGCTTTAGTCGGGCCAATCCCTCATCGAGCATTCGTACAAGGCCGATTCTGATCTTTCACCTTCGGGCTGGGAATACGCCGCGACACTCAAAGACTATGTTCTCGAACGTCGAGCCAAGAGTCTGGAAGCACGAGGTATTGATCCAACGAGCAGAAAGCTCGTGGTAAGTACACGTTTTCCCATCTAGACCCTGCTCCTCAATTCTTGGTTTCAGATATGGACCTCGACTCGCCGTCGTGCAGCACACACTGCATGGCCATTTGTGGCAGCAACTCACGGCACACAGGCAGCCCATGTTCCTGACATTGTCGTTCCTGATGGCGACGACTCGGCGTTTTTGGACTCTCCAGTAGCGGAGTACGGCGAGGCATCCAAGCTGGTACCTCCGCCAATGCCCTCTAAGATCAAGATTGTTGAGAAGCCTCAGATGTTGGAGATCAACCCCGGTATCTGGGATGGATTGTCGCCTGATCAAGCGAAGAAGTACTACCCGGCGGATTGG
Source organism: Candolleomyces eurysporus (assembly GCA_027579435.1). Classification (NCBI taxonomy): domain Eukaryota; kingdom Fungi; phylum Basidiomycota; class Agaricomycetes; order Agaricales; family Psathyrellaceae; genus Candolleomyces; species Candolleomyces eurysporus. The sequence goes on along the minus strand of JANBPK010000706.1, from coordinate 313,304 downwards.
GATCGCTTCGTCAAGGACCCCTATTCTTTCCGAGCGCCTCGTGCAGAGAGTTACCACGACCTCAGCGGTAAGTAGCTGATCACCTTCACCGACCATGTAGATTGTAATAACTTGTTCGTGTATTTGCAGTGCGACTTGAACCCATCATCGTTGAACTGGAGCGTGAGCAAGAAGATCTCTTGATCATTGGACATGCCTCCGTTATCCGGTGTCTCCTCGCCTACCTCATCGGTCTCCCTGCATCCGAAATTCCGGCGATCGAGATCGCTCGGGGTGACCTTCTCGAAGTAGTACCCACATCGTACGGTGTGCAGAGCCATCAATACCATTTCTGGGACGGGCCGGGGAGGAGCAAGGATGGCGAGCCTGCTGATGTTAGGGATGCTCATAACTTTTATGAGAACTATGCAGAAGACACGAAGGGGAAGAGGAAAGTTATTCTTGAGGATGCGTTGCAGCTGGCGTCGGAGTCGTCGGAGACCTCTGCGGTGTCTCCACAGGAGACGAATCCTCCTCTCGTTCCGTTAGCTTGAGTTTTGGTCAGCCAAGGTGCTAGGTATATAGCGGTGAATCAAGAAGAGCTGTTCTAGATTTGTGTATATAGATTTGATTGGAGATTCTGCGATATATCTCTTTTTTTTACTGGATGTAAGTAAACTCCCTCTCTGAGTCAGAGTTTGTCCACAACGCTTTGTTTGGGCCTGCTATAGTCTGAAGCTATTGCCGTCCACTTGGTAAAGGCTGAAAAGCGCCAAATCTGTGTACAAGTTGTGTTGGGACGTCATCTGCCCGACCGAGAACGTCACGGTGGTGGGAACTCATGAGGTCAGGAAGTATTCATTCTGAAAGTGGCAGCAAGCCGATCCTATGGATCTGGAATAAAATTCTCCTCGACAAATTAGCCAGCTGCATCGAAGTTCTAGCGCCACCACACAAGACGTATCTAAAGCGTTGTTTGCCATGGACCAGCTCATTAACGGGATTTCGAAAGCTAGGGATCAGAACAAGTGGGAGCTGCTCGGTACGCACTGATAGCCTCTTTTCGAGACTGGTTGTTTCATCACACCTTGCAATTAGGGAACCGAATGGAAAGCCACTTCCTAGACACACTGTGTAAGCTGACGAATGCTAGATCTCGATTGCTGAATGAATTCATTGCACGTCTGGAGAAGGAGCATTTTTTGAAGATAGTCACTTGCGATGTCGTTGTATACAGCAATGAGCGGGAGAAGGATGTTGGTATAGCGATCTATATGGAACTGGCACGGAGGTCGGCCGTGTTCATGAGTAATGTATCCATAATGTGTCGCTGTGGAATCAGGCCGCTAATTCCCTCTCGCACTGGAGTAAAATTACAGGCAACATCGCTCGTCGAAGACTCATGGACGGGAAGGTTTAAATTCGCGACAATTAGCAGTGGGTTTTTCTTATCTGCTCCCGTCCAACTGAGGTCGGATGTTTAGTATACCCGAAGCTTTACGGCGGTCGCATCATAGATAATTCAGGAATCTATGGTATCATCGCATCTAAACACTCAAGGGGTATCTACTATCATCGTCTTTGTAGCCTTCGCAAACTGCATAGGCGTCCAATTGCTGGATGGGCGATCATGCTTATCCGCCGAGGAGTCAATGTTGGTCATTCTCAGTGCATTGCCCCGTGAATTGGCAACGTGTCCTTGAGCATGTTCGCGCTCCGACCAGGTTCGAAGGTGTAGAATCATGCGTGTTGAAAGGATGGCGTGAAGAGAAGACTCTGGTCTGGAGAGAAACATTGGACGCATCATTGACAGTCGTCGCTTTCAGAATGAAGCATGGTGACTCACTGTGCAAAGAGAAATTTCATTCCATCCTGTAATTCAAATGATTCATAAAATCGTCAATCGAAGAAGAGCTCAAATGCTTACCTTGGACCTGAAGCTTACAACTAGGTTTGCCAATGCCAAGGCTAGAGGCGAACAACTCAGACATTGGGAATCAAACGCGAAACTAGAGAAGCTCACCAGACAGGGATACGAAATAAAATGTTCCGTCACGATGGAACACGGTGATCAAGGAGTTGTTGAAACTTCTGTATTTACGAAATGTGATATAAATCATGTAGAGCATTGCGACTGGGAGAGGCAACGAGCTGGCTGTGAGCACGGACGAGAAAATTAGACAATAAACGCACGGATTCCGTTGCACAGCAAGAGTGCAAATATTCCGCCAAGTATTGATCCATCTGCACGTGCTGGCATGCAGACGGTGTCTGGTATTGGAAGTTCGACGTCTGCAATAAGGATTCAGACTTCGAATCAGCAAAATGTTGGGAAATCAACATACACAGAAGCCGGCTGACGAATTGCGTGGATAATCCGATGGCAGCGCCGGCCATTGCCTATGCAAGTTATTGAAGCGCTGTTACCAAGAAAATGGTGAGACTCACCACAATTTGAATAGATAAAAACACCAGTAGTCTCTTGTCCTTACCAGAGAACGCATAAAGACGAAATAGTAAGATGACTAAGGTATAAATGTCAATCTCAGATGAAAATATGTTGAGATCATCCGATGGTGATCCAGCGAGCCGCACCTTCTGACCCGAGCATGAGAAGCATGGCTGAAACTGTCAAATTCGAGTTCTCATCGGTCAGCTGTCACCAAATCTCATGAGTGAAGACTCACAAACAACTAAGAGAAACCTAGCCCGGCACTCCTGTGGTGAGAGCCCTGTCGGGAAACTATCTGCAAATCCGGAAATTCGGAATCAGTCGCTTTAAAACCTTCGGAGATCGTTACGTACAGACTAGAGCCATGCTCCCCTGCATCAGGCTGAAGTACCGCACAACGAGAAATAGCACTTTTGGTATGCTTCGCGGTGCTGGCCACATTAGGCGGACCTAGTTAGTTGGAAATATGATCTACCCGAGACAGGAATTATGGAGTAATGGATATCTCACCTCCGCGGGGAATGTCGACAAAAAGTCCACAAACTAAGCACAGTCGAGTTAGTCCCTACCGCACACTGGATGCGATGTAGAAGGGCATACCAGAAGGGACACTCCGCAGACGACCTAGTTCAGGCATGCATAGGTAACGAATACTTATCAAGAGATGACAGTCGAACGCACAAAGTACTACGCATTGGTATTGAACACATCGAATTGTCAGCTCTAGCAGGTGAATGAAGTTCAAAAAANGTTCACTCACATTTACGTATCGGACTGAAACAAGACCCTGCTTTATCGCCTCGAAGTCGGCTGCCGGAGAAGCGTTCATTCTTCCAGCCCTGCAAGGATCAAATCCAGAGTTTGAAGTCGTCGCAGTGGACGAACGTTAAGAGAAGGAGAGGAAGGCTGCGGAGTATATACTGTTTGATTGGAGCTGGGCATCCCGGTCTGGTTCATGACGGCGTCATATGTATGACATCGCTCTCATGCCCGGGTAGAGAGATCATGGTTCTTTGTCTGCAAAGAGATGGGCCAACCCTCAAACATGAAAAATCCGCAGCACTTGATCATGAAGTTGACGGCAGGCGGTCAAGCACGCAAGCAGAAGCCCTGGGGTTCCGGTGGTGCGGAGGGATCAATCAGACATTTCAAGTGATCCCTCTCGTCAGAGAGTCACGGAATCACTCTGCTGGCTATCATCTTGTCCACAACAGGCAGACGCATCCGAGCCAAACTCTAAAACTTGCAGTTTCAGTGTTAATCTAAAGCTAAAAATTTTCAACACTTGATAAACTGTCAAACAGCGTCAAGCAGATGCGAGCGAAAGATTTTGGAGAACTTACCAAGTGGACATGCCAGATCAGAGGGACTGAGAGGGGTGTTGGCGCATCAAAAATCAAAACAGGCTTGCCCCGGTTCTGAGAACCGCATCATTTCCGATCTGCGCATCCTTACCGTCCTCTCTATTTGTTGAAGATGCCGGTCCTTGAGCATCAAATGCTCGATTTACGCCATTGATAGGTTAAAATTAATATATACAAGCTGAGGTCAGGCTGTTGCAAACAGTTCTGAATTTCTTTACCCGCTCTTCACTCACCACCTGCTTCGGAAGATTCAATTTAAGCTCGTTTAAGGTTAGTATTATTCTATCGATGTCAAGGCTCAGCCTGAGGGAAGAAGTGACGGCTTTATCGAGTATCCCTTCTCGGATTTCCTCCCTTGTCCCCGGTAGAATCAACTCCAAGATGAAGATACCTCTTGGGACGATTCGGTTTGCTGGGCTCTGGATGGGGGCCGGGGGTCGATTCAAGGCCTCCGCGATGGCGAAGGGATCATGCTCAAATTGAAACGCGAAATTCAGAGTGTAGTTGCTCTTCGCTGAGCCCGGGGAAAGACTCAATGCGTTCTCGAGGTGGGTAATGGTGTCGATGGCGGCCGCCACGTCTACTTGAGTGCACGACTTCCAGCGGTAAGTGGTGGCGACCACGCCACTGGAAGATAGCACCGGAAACCGTCGACCTAAGTCGGTGAGATGCTGCTCGCCGTCCGATTGCGAAGGTGGCCTAGTGCCACTCGGAGCTAGGAGTGCACATATGAGGCTCGGCGGGCCTTCAATTCGTCGAAGTCCCGCGCCACCTTGCCTGGCGTGTGCCATCCTTTGTTTGCGTTGACCTTCCCGGTGAAAGTTTTGTACATGATTTCGTTTGGTTGTATGATGATTGAGAAGTAAATGGCAAGACACAATTATGGTTTCTGTATCCCCGTGCTCCTCTCCGCTCCCTGCCTACCCATCCGGGACACAGGGTTCCAGTGCCGGAGGAGGGCAGGGACCAAGGCGATTTTTATATGCTGAAGCCGGAACTCCATCTGGTCGATGAAAACCCAAATTGTCCCAATGAAATTGTATCCTGAACGGTTGGTTCTTCCGTACCATATGTCATGAGTATGAGTATGAAATTGACATATGTTAGCAGTGGTATGGAGCAAATACACAGTTTTATCTTGTGACCTGCTACAACTGATTGCCATGAACGACGAGCTGCCTTTCCACCGGAATATGAGTTGATAGGCTGGGTTCAGGGTCGTGGATGGAGTTTGTGTCGGCGGTGGCGTCAAATTCCCCTATATCGAAAGCGAATCGTAGGGTCGTGACACAGGGGTCGCTGGCCACCTCGCAGGTCCTTTGATTCATTTCACGCAAGTGCAGAATCATCCTCGTCGATAGAATCGAGTGAACGACCCGTTGTGGGCTGTTCTCACATCAGTTCTTTCACTTTCAATCTTACACAATTCCACATACAATGTAAGCAGGTAACCATAGCCTGGCTGATTGAATCAAGCGAGGACGTGGGTGTAATGTCAACGCTTCAAGTCACAAACGTGCACAAGCACTCACTGGTCCTGCAATATTGCAAAAGATGTTTGCAGCGGAGCTTGCTAATCCCCAAGTTGGTGAGAAATCCACTGAGTTAGCGAGGACGTAGGCTCACCAGAGATGATGATGAAGTAGAATAGTCCATCGCGATAGAGTACTGAAAAGAGCGGACTTTCTGAGCGTTTGTACCGTCGGACACCAAACCAGAAAGTTGTCAGTAGCATAACTGGCCCTTCAGGGTTAGTCTGCGGAGCTCACGACCGGAGAGGAAACCAATTACCAAGCTCGTTGAAAAGGATCAAGCCAAAAATGATGTTCAATAGTCGCAGATCGCCTTTAGTTGGGAGGCAGCTGAGAACCGCCGGGAAGTGGGATAGGGAAACTGTATTCTCTCAATCGAACCGAGGCATCTCACAGAGAACCGAACTCACATTCTAATGTGAAACTAAACTTGATCAAGGCCGAAAATGAGGCTGTATGAGTTACCTGGTAGGAAAGCAGTGAGCGACTTGACCGTGACTAAGCACCAATTGAGGGAACGTAAATTATACTCACAATGAACAGCGACAGGAGGAAAGCACCAAATTTTGGGTTTTGACAAGAGAGAGCGTATGCTCGAAGGAACATGATTACTGCGAGATGAGAAAATTCTCAATCATGATAAAATGTAGCTTCACGCTCCACTGAGACCGGAACAAGTTACCTACCTTCTGCAATCGTCATCCCAAGAGCGATGAAAGCTGGTGCACATAGGCGGTTCGGTTACTCCACTTCCTGAAGGAGGATCCTTTCTGAGCTCACCGGCGCTGGCAAGGAGTACTTGTTCACAAAGCTATGGGAGTAATGAGAGACTTTGATTATCGCATCGAAGGTAGACTTGCTGTTGGAGAGAACGCTTTCGGAATGTTATCTGCTCGCGCATTACTTGAGAGTGGGACCGTATGGAACCGCCACGTACAAAGATAGGCTAATCCCACGTCGACCCAGATGAGATGCCGAGCCAATAAGAATAGAACTTTTCCCTGGTTCCACTCAGCCAACCATACCAAGCCGACCTGATATTGGCGCCAGGATATAAGCAGCGATGGCAACAGTCAGACAAAAGTCAACCAACCTCGCTCGGGAATGTGTGTAAGGTGTCGGCCACCTAGGTATGAAGTCTCAGAGTTTCGAGTAAAAGCTACATAACCTCAAATTGTACTGTACGCACCAATACAGTCACGCTTGCAGCTGGGCGAATTCCTCTTCAATTGAAAGGCTGAAGTGTTACGTGGCTTTGCTCACCTAGAGTGTACTACACATAGCAGGTCCAGTAAGAATCAGTAGCCGCAATGAGGGGGGGGTATTCTTCTGACCATGATATTTCGTTGGCCAGAGGCCACAGTTTCAAGGATTGCGGCTACAGCATCAGCGGGGTCCATCTTGGGGAAGTAGGGATAAGGTTAAAACACTGATGAGAGTTACATATACTCAGGAGGTTGGGGTATTACAGCCCGCATGCAACAGTATGTGAGCTACTCCGGTTAATGACCGCAGCTAGAAATCAGAAAATCGAGACAGCCGGCGCTCGCCGCTTCACAGAGAAAGGAGCTGCACGATCGTCCTGGGTGAATTGTGAACTTTGAAGCGGAGACATCCTTCACGGGCGGTATGTCAATCCTCAGTATAATAATGCCAGATACGGTGAAACTGCAGCAGAATGGATAGTATATTTTATTTAAAAACCAAGGTTCTGGCTTCCTACCTTCGTGAAGCTCTGTCGTCGATGATCCGTCAAGTCATTGACGGTCTTTGACTATCACAAGCGGTTCTATGTCTTGACCTCTCATTTTGTTAGTGTGTTATCTGGCTCAGAGTAATTAAGTATGGAGAGTTGGGTGATAGGCACGCATGTGCCCTGACTCGGTCACATTCGAATTCCTCAGTGGCAACAGAGCCTTACCGACGGGCGGGCTCCTGCTGTGCAAGGATAGCTCCGCTAACCAAGTCGAATTTGTACACTTACCATTTGCACAGATGATACACTTCTCGGGGATGGCAGGTGGGTCAAAATCAACGACAAATTCCTGCAGTCTTGAAGCGATCTCTTGAGCGACTGGCGAGCTGGTGCTGGCACAGAGGAAAGTTGATCATGTGGCGCCTCTCGCTCACTCGAAGAGACGTTGATCTCTCTCTTGCTACGTTCTTCAGCTCCAAGCGAGGTCTTCCAAACAGGGCTTGCCCCGGTCTCGAGAACTGCCTCATTTCCAATCTGTGCATCCTTGCCGTCCTCTCTATTTCTCGAAGATACCGGTCTTCGAGCATCAAATGTTATGTAGGAGATAGATTAAAACTAATATATACAAGCTGACGTTAGGTTGTGGCAAACAGTTCTGAATTTCTCTACCCGCTCTTCGCTCACTACCTGCTTCGGAAGATCCAAACCAAGCTCGTTTGAGCTCAGAATTATTCTATCGATGCCAGGGGCTAATCTGAGGAGTGAATTGATGGCTCTATCAAACATCCCTTCTCGGATCTCCTCCCTTGTCCCCGGTAGAATCAACTCCAAAATGAAGATACCTCTTGGGACGACTCGCTCTGCTGGACTCTGGAGAGGGGCCAGATGTTGATTCAAAGCCTCTGCGATTGCGAAGAGATTGTGTTCGAATTGAAATGCGACATGCAGCGTGTAGTTGCTCTTCGCAGAGCCCTGGGAAAGATTCAATGCGTTTTCCAGGCGGGTGATGGTGTTGATGGCGGCCGTCACGTCTACTTTAGTGCACGACTTCCAGTGGTAAGTGGTGGCGACCACGCCACCGGAAGATAGCACCGGCAGGCGTCGACCTATATCGGTGAGACTCTCCCCTCCATCCGACTGCGAAGTTGGCCTAGCGCCACTCGGGGCTAGGAGTGCGCATATAAAGCTCGGCGGGCATTCGATTCGTCGAAGCTTCGGGAATACCAACTTGTGGAGTCCCAGGTTCATGGAGCCTGTATCCGAGGCGAAACATCGAGGCTGTATACCCAAGGTATCCAACTTTTTGAACTGGCTGGCCCAGTTGAGGATGGTGTCCATCGTGCCTGACCTTGCGTCGTCGAGGTAGATTGCTGTTACATTCGGAACGCCGGTAGCCAACAGGCTGAGGACAGATTCCGCGTCTTGAGAATTTTCAGGAAGATCGGCGAACGAAATGGTGAGCTCCTTCACCGGTGATGTTTGTAACACAGCTGATGTCCATTGGGCAAAGGGTGGCTGGAATAGGCTGGTGGAGCTGGCTTCAAATCGGGAGAGCTTCAAATCGGGTGGAAGGGGAGGGGTTGGCTGTGTCGGTGCGTCTTTGAATGCCGTCCTTATGAACCTTCTGGCGAGCGAAAGAAATCTCTTCGCGTTTCCATAGATGGACGCCATCACGAATGTTGAAGGCTGCATAGTCAGTGGGGTGAATTTATTCTCAGCTGGCTTCTTTTTTTCTTGGGAGATGCCATCGAGCCCGTCGACATGCAATTTGCTGCATCCCTTGACGATCACGGAATTCAAAAAGCTTTGAATGCTTTTCGCCAGATTTTCCAAGGATCTGTCCTTTTTGGTCCGAATACGCAATGACGTCCAGTGCACCCTGACGGTGTGTACAGACGACATCCGATCGATAAACCGCTTCATCTTGACGAAGGACCTCTCCGCCATCGCTATTGAAGTGACCTTGCCCAAATCGAAATGGACATAAGATAGCTTTTCCATATGTACTGATAGAAGGAGGGCGGATAAGGCATCAATGTCATTTGCGGACTGTGAGAGGTGAAGGTGAGCGAATTGCTGTGGACTCCAGATGTTGTACCTGTCCAGGATGGCCTGGACAGCAAGGCGGTTGAAGTCACGGCTGACCTGGGTGCATCGGTGAAGGTCGAGGGGCGATAGATGGGTCATAAAAAGCGCAAAGATCTCGTTGGGAAGGGGTGGTTCTTGAGGAGGATTCAGCCTCTGTTCAGCTGGAAGATGCATTGTGTCGTACTGGAGAAGAAATGTCAGAACGTGCAGTGAGTTTCTGCGTAGAATTAGGCGTACTGATATCAGTTTTGGGCAATTCGATTCCTAATGCCATTGCTGTAGCACAACCCTTTTATCGAATGACTACGTCAAGGCGGTGGAGACTGACGTAGCGGAATTCCACATCTTCCCCTCATAATCCCGTCTATTGATCCATCGGACTGCTGTAAGAGTCTAACACAGCTCCATATGCTCCTTCTGATGCGGAGACACTGGAGTACAAGGTGTTCTTAACATCATCGAGTTCGAACATCAAAGTAAAAGCATAAGCTGTAAACTTATCAAACAATTCGTCCTGTTTCATTGTCCAAAGCGCCGTTTCGTTCTCGTTAACTGCTGTGCATCCCTCTGTCTTCATTTTTCTAAAGGTTTGTTTATGCAACCAGTAGTAATGCCAATTTTTTTTTACCACTGAAATGAAAAAAAANTTCTAACTTCAGAGCTGTTGAGCGAATAGGGTGCAACGGGCGCTCATAAATCCGATATGCTCTGGTCCGAGCGCCCATATAGGAGGCACCAGGTCCCAATCAGCGATTCGGGCACTCCCGACCCCGACGCTTGGAGATGCGTCATCAATTCCCGCGCCACCTATCCTGGCATGGTGGGGCGGAGGCGCCGGACATCTTCTGTACGCACTTAGATGAACCGCGTACCCTCAAGATCCCCTTCTACCCTCCTTCCTGCATGATTCAAGCAGATCTAGCTAGCACGTGTATGGAGAGGCTCAGAGCAATTTTCAGCATCTTCAATGTGAAGCATCTGCTTTAACCTGTTCCAACGATTGTCTTGTATTCTATTCCGGAACAAGTGTTGTACAAAGTTCATGGCAATATGTTGCTATCACATTCCCTAAGCACAGGCCTGGGCAAACCAGATTTCAGATGGTCAAGATACACTTAGAAGACCCAAGTAACATCTTCAGACTTGATGCGGCCACTAATGACAGCAGGCTCTTTGGTCTGAGTGTACACCTTCAAACCAACCACTGCTTCATCATCCTTGTTCTCCAAAATGTCGATCCACTCCGTCACTGTGGGGTCAACCTCATCGTCACTATCGTCGTCAGGCACAGGTACAACCACTTCTCCGGCAACTGCGCCGTCCGGGCCAGGGGTGACTCCCTCAGTTTTGGCGGCATCATCCTCACTTTTTTTCTTGTCGTCTCCGGTTTCGCTTGCGGGTTTGCCCGTGTCTACTCCAGCATCACTGCCACCTTCATCCTCTTCCTCGCTCCCGCTCTCACTTTCTTCTTCGTCCTCATCTTCGTCCTCTTCGTCACTGTCGTCATTGTCACCTTTCATTTCTTCGAGGTCGTCCTGGATTACTTCTTCGATAGACTTGACTTTGAAGTCGATTTCACCCCTAAGATGCGCGCCAATCAGACATATGATCCCAAATGTACAGGGAGAAGACTTACATCCCATCCCAATCTGTAGAACAGAAGCAATGATTAGTTTAGAAACACGTAGGTTGGCACGATATGGCAGGCGTACTTTGAGTCAGAGACATTGCATTGACTTTGCTCGTCAAGATCTTAGAAATGACTTTGCTAAACGGCTGTCAGTGAGGTGTCGCGTTCCGTGAGCCCACGTCCTTATCCATCACAGGAGAACGAACCCACATTGACGAGTTCAGGGTATTGGCGAGGAGGAATCTTCCAGTCCTCATAGTCTTTTGCCGGGTCTAGAGCGCGGCTTTGAATGATCTTCACGTACACCATATAGTCCCCAGCTTCGAGCTCCAGGTCAAGATTGCCAGATCGGCTCCAAGGCGTGTCGGCTGTACTTGTGACCAAAGGAACTGATTCTCCGACTTTGACAACACTGAACTCGAAGGTAAAGGTGAACTTCTCTGCGAGACTTCTAAACGCGCGGTTGTTCATTTTGGCGAGCACAATTATGGATTTTGCTTTCTTGGGAATCGTGACAGCGACTGGAAGAAAATTCCTTCTTGAGTCTCGTATTCAAGGGGACAAATGTCGTAAATCGTGACTTACACGACAGCATCCCATACGAAGGAGCGGACGGAATGGGGACGACAGGCACCGTCAACCAGGATGACGCGACCGTCCAGCTTTCATTGAATAGTAGCACCCTATCGATTTCAGTGAAGTTTCTCAGGAAGTCCTTATCTATGGAGAAATCAGTATCTCGGGTACTATAGAGGGACATTCACTGTACTTACATTCCATTACGAACTGTCCATCGTCACCGAAAGAGTGGTTAAGCTGGGGCAGAATTTTGAGCCACTCAGGCGTCCACTCTTTAGAACCATCTCCCCATGGTCCCGTCCATTCGGACTTCCCCCATGGGTTACGCAGAACGACGAAGCGTTTGCCATTAATTTCGGCTGCTCTGAGAACGGCATAAGCGTGGCCTCCATAGAGACCCTGGACATCAGGAGCTGCCCAAGGAGCATCTTCAGGAGCTTCGATCGAGTCGAAAGCGCAGGCAAACAAACGATCTTTGTTCACCCTTAATAACTCTTCCTTCCAGAAGCGATCAACGTCCAGGAGATCCTGTAAGAAAGTGAGAATTCGCACTAAAAACTAGGCCGGCCAATGCCATACCCGAGTAGGCAAGCAGGATGCCACTCCCCTAGAAGAGGCCATTGTTAGCCTTTAAAATGTGAGAGGGAAACCGAATCCGACGAACCCAGTCAAATCTTCAATTGCCTCTCGGGTCTGGCCACCATCGAGATGGGCGAAGCAGCCATAGAGCTTAGCATACGCCTTCTCAAGGAGGGGCACCCAGGTTTCGTCTTTCGTGCCTGATCTCGCGTAGACGAGTGTTTGACCACCTTTTCTGGCCATCGTTTCGAAGCGTTCCTTATCTTCATGGAACACTGCCTTAGACTCTTGATCAAGCGATTCATACTTCGGGATATTGGTAAAGAGCATGCTTCATGTCCACGTCAGCCTGTCAAATAAGTGACAGATATCGCGGTAAACACACTCATCGATGATGACGCTGACCCATCCCTTGTCTTGATAGAAGATGAATCCGTATATGCCAACCTCTTCATCCCGCTAAAAGATACACGGGTCAGACGGCCTTCTTTCCAATACTTGGATGGAGAAAGAACTGACCGCAACGCAAATTTTCTCGATGAGACCGGGAAAGCCTGAAACCGTGGCCAACGCAGAGAGGAAGTAGCAGTCTCCAAGCTCTCCTTGGTGGATCGCGTTGGAAGTGGCAGCTCCTCCAGGAGGGAAGAACTGAGGCTTGTCAAATATCTCAGTGACGCGCTGAACGTCTCTTCCGCTTGACTCTGCGAATTCTGAGTAACCATGTAAGCAGCGGAACTTGTCGTATTCCAGATCGAACTCGGGATCCCTAGCAAAGCACAGAATGTCAGGTGGTTGGAAGATCAGATGTCGGGGTCGCTTACCTAAATCTTCGGTTTTTCAACCTGCACTCCTTGGCGATACGCTCAACAGTGGCCTTGGTCGTTTCGATGGCAGTAGCCAACTCTTTGGTCACGAAGAGGCCGACCTTCTTCTTTTCTTTCTTCTTTTCGTTCTTCTTGGCCTTGCGGTTAGTAGGTCCACTTCGAAGACGGCTTCGGCTGCGAGTGCGTTCTGGGCCTCCGGCGTTCAGAGCATCGTCCTTCGGTGCGCCTGGACGGCCCCTGCCTTCTTCCTTCTTCTTCTTGGGGGCTACCCTTCCCTGTCGTCGTCCCATGGCTTCTCTGGATTTGTCGCTGGAGTACCTGAGGATTGAATGGGGTGCGATGACCTGGGCGCTGAAATCACCGCTGAGATTGGTTGGGCTTATATCGATGTAGATGCGCGGACATCATGATCACCGCTCAGAGTGTGCCATCGGAAGACTCGGTGATGCTTGCACAACAAATGTACACAGCTGATCATCCAGAACATGAATTTGGTGAATCCGAGCCACAAAAGGAAACCATGGGACGAGAACGTGTTCATAGCCTCACCTTCTGTCTCCACAGGGGGTTCATATGTTGGCATGATGAGGGTTTGATGGAGAGCGGCAGCGTCCGAGACCAACAATATCTGGAACGCGACCCCGCGTAAACACCCACTAAGGCAGTCAGTGGTCTATTGGTGTCAGTTTTGAGAGAGAGAATGCGACGGCTTCACGGAAACAGACACCTTTCTTTCGTTTAGACGACACGAGCTCAGACATTTCAGCCGCTCATGTGGGTGGACGGTCCCTCTAGAAACGTACATTACCTCATACTAAAACACAGTGCGGACGGCAAACTATTACCAAAAATAACGAGAATCCAATAAGTTAAGGGCGGTCGAAGACCCAATCTCTACTCTTCTTCTTCAGCGGCGGCAGCTGCCTTCTTGCCCCGACCTACATGGGGTTCAGTCATTCCGGGGCGCTGTGACGAGGATGAATTCTTACCTCTTCCTGCCGCCTTGGCGCGCTTCTTTGCCTTCTTGGCTACCCTGTTCTGGAGGGCCTGGTCCTCCTCGCCCTGGGCCCTGTTCTCTTCCAGAATCTAAGACTTTGTTAGCCCTCGGCCTGTCATGATATAGTCTGGGGGCTTACCTTTTCAAACTCGTCCAACTCGGCATCAGGCTTATCTTTCGACTTATTCTGTCGCGCCTGACGATGATCGATTAGCATAATGAATAATGAACGCTGCAACTCGAGGCGCACCTTATCCAGAATTTGCTGGAACCGCTCAAACACTTTTGGCTCATGTAGTTTGTCCCGATAAAACTGGAGTCCTTCAATCAATTTCTTCACTGACCGCTCCGACTTGAAGGGAAGTAGGGATAGGCAGAACGCAATATCTCTCCATTGCCGGGGTTCTTCCGTAAGCCTGAAGCGCTGGCAGAGCTTCTCAACAATAGCCTCGGCCTGCTTCTCCTTCTCGATGAAGGTGAAAATATACTTCATCGTGCTTTCGAACTTCTCCTCGTCAGTCGCGTTTACACCGCTCGACAGATGGCTGATGACTAAAATAAGGCGAAAGTCGGTCGGTATCCAGCATCAGCAAAAACCTGAGAAGGCAGGACGTACTATCAGGCAAGTTATTGTAGATAGCATTCTCCTTCGTAGCCAGCTCCGAGAAGAACAGCTTGGCAAGGTCCTGAATACGAACATCCTCGTCCTCCACGCACTTCGCCATCTCGCCGAGCTGACCTTTGACCTTGATCATCCCATTCAGAATCAAGTGAGTCAACACCATGAGCGTCGTCTTCTTCACCCTGGGATCAGCGTCAAGCAAGCCCTTGTACAGGTCGCCGCTGTTCTCATCGATGATGGTGTTGAACGACACCGCGACGTCACCCAGAGCGATGACGCTATTCGCCCTGATGTTGGGGTCTTTCGAGGTTTCAAGGATCTTGAAGAGCAGGCGATGGTGCTTATCCGTGAAAGTCGAGCTGACACAGAGAAGCTTGCAGAGCGACAAATGACAAGCCGCTCTCAATGTCCGATTCTACAAGGAATCACAATCAGCCTTGACTCCTAAGAACATCTGCAGATGATAATACCTTGAACTTGTGAGGACTACCGCAAATCTGAACGATCATTGGTGCGAAAACGCCTAACAGCGAATTGTCTCCCAGCATCTCCGTTTCACGTATGGCAGCAATTTGATCTCCGATCTCGTCTTCAGCATTGCCAGCTACCTGGTCTAGCTCGTCCACTTGCTTGTCCTTGGCGTCCTTCCCTGCAGTAGTTCCCGCAGCAGCTTTCTCGGCTATATTCAACGCGTCAGCTCCACATCGTTACATACGAGCTAGCGCAAAANCATACCAGCCTCCTTGACTTCCTTCTGGCGCTTCCATTCTCGCTCAACAAGCTCCAAGAACACGAGCTGCTTGATAGCGACGTGGCCCACAACAAATAACAACTGGCTGAGCTCGAAGCAATCCGCGACGTCATCACTCTGAGTCCGCGGTGCAATACTGATTCCTGACGCTTGCGTAGCCATCTGGTCGGATATCTGAGTAGCATTGGGCTGATCTTCATCCATGGCGTCGTCTCCCTGCGCTCCCTCTTGCTGTGACGGCTCCGTCTGGGACTGGGACTGATCAGGTTTGGCAGACCTCGGGTTATTCCAAACACGCCCCGCCAGTTGCTTGATGAGGGTGTTGCAGAATTCGTCTGGGTGTTCCCCGAGAGCATAAACGGTATTGATGACCTGCTCAGCGAGACCAAACCAGTCCACTGAGCGGCAGGTGTGCACAACGGTTGAGAGGAGCTTCTTGAAGACGGGGTGGTCCATCGGTAAACGCTTCGTTTTGTCCTCCAAAGAACCTAGGTCATTGTCAGAGGGCAAATTCAACGAAGACGTAGGCCGTACACACCTTTGACTTTCTTTGCACTGCCATTAAGCCGTTGAAGAGCAACGCAAGTGTAGCGAGCGAGCGTAAGATCGAGCTGAAAAGCCATTAGACACTTCACGAAGCAAAACCAAATTCTGAGCAGTACCTTGCCCTGCTTCCCCAAGCCGACTTTGAGCATCAGATCGATTTGGGGGTCTAGCACATCGAGGGGTTTCGCAATACCAAGCATTCCTAGGATGATAATGCTACCTCTTCGCTGCTCTGCTGGGATCCTTTGAGGGACACCTGGACCTTAAGTCAGCTACAGCGTTCGTCAAAGCTCGCTGAGAACTTACTGTAGATTTGCCATAGCTTGGCGATGATATCGCGATGGATGTAGTTTTCCTCCATCATAATCCGCATCATCTCTTCCAAGCTAGTCAGCTCGGCCAACGTGGCTTCGTACGTCCGCCTAAGTGAACAAGTCAGAATGCCGAAGAAACAAAGGGAGACCGGGGTACGTACTCAATGAGGTTCTTGGCGATACGGCTTATCTGGGCTCGTGGCTCGAGGTCTTCCACCGGATCGAAGTAAAGAATCTTGTAGCACTCCAATAGCTTTTGACGGATGCCCTTGAGCTCTTTCCCGTCCTCGGTGGTAGTCGTGTTGTTGTCCTTCGTCCAGATCAAGTGTAACATCTTCCTGATACCCTCCTATACGTGGCAGTGAATAAACATCGACGACACAGAAGGAAGTGGCAATCTGACCTGAGAACCCGTAATCTTGTACTCGTGAGCGGCTTTGAAAAAGTCGATGGCTTCCAAAACTTCGAACTTGTTTTTGGAGCCAAGTAACTTCACAATAACCTCGATGGCCATTTCCATTTGGTGAATGAAATTGATCGCCTCCTTGCAATACTTCTTCCTGAGCTTCATCTTCATGAGGTCGTTGTGCTCCATATGAGCGAGAACTTCTTGCTCCTGAGTGATGGCCTCTACATTGATCTGAGACTTGCGAGGCTGGAGTTTCTGCTTGCGTGGGCGGCGTTCTCCATCTTCTCCATCTTCATCGACAGACATTTGGTCGGGTTCATCTTCCTCGGTGTCACCGCCAACGTCATCCTCCTCGTCCTCTTCGCCCTCGCCTTCAGCGTCCTCCCCGTCAATGTCCATGTCCGCATCCGATTTATGCTTCTTTGACTTTCTGTCGCTAATTCTGAGAACAAATCCGTAGATAATCAGTCTGAAAAGCGTACCTTTTCTTTTTCTTTGGTTGCTCGTCCTCCTGAGTTTCGTTTTGAGTTTCCTCTTCAGCGTTGGCGACGGCGTCTCCCAGCGACTCAACCTTCTGGAGCTGCTTCTGAACCTCTTCATAATCCTTCGTCCAGTCCTCGCGCTGGAGCAGCCCTCCATACGCATGTCCATAAGGATGTGTCTGGAGAAGCTTGATGAGTAACGAGAGGGCGGATTTCCGGACTGTTGATGACTTGTCCTCGAGGGCCATGACGGCCAAGCTCGTCATCTTCAGACGCTGTTTGGGGAACTTGACGTTGGGAATGTCGCAAATACGAGCAAGGACGGCGAAGATCTTGGTTCGAACGTAGGAATTGTTGTCGAGAATTCTGTCGATAATCTGTTCGAACATGCCAACGATCTCGTTCTGCGTCTTCTTCTTGTCGTCGCCTTCGTCCTCTAAAGACTGTGATAATTCCCGGATGAGGCAGCCGAGGATTTCGATGATTGCTTGCCGCAACGGGTAGGCCTGAGACATGCTCGTGAGCGAAGAGAATGAAAGAAAGGTCAAAACTTACATCTGAGTCCTGTTGGTTAATCAAAAGCGCGAGCTGTCTGTGGGCAGCTCGGGGGTAAAGCTCCGCATAGGTGACGAGGAAAGTGGCGAAAGCCCTAGGGGTCTTGGTGTCCTGACCAGTAAACGTCCTTCCTGCTATCTCTCGCAGCACCTCGTCCCCGGTTTGAGAGTGGTCGTACTTGGTCGAAAGCCTGTACAGGCACTCCGCCATGGGTTCAGCCATGTGCTCGCCCATGAATTGGAGGGACTGGGTGACATGGATTGTGAGGGCCATGGCCTGTCCATGGGATTTGACGGCGATGCAGAGCACCTCATAAACGGCATTGCGGATTTCAGCAGACTTCATGAACTGCGGGGTCTCGCTGACAGCATAGGCCGGTCGAGTGATGGCGGTCAAGAAGCTGTTCTTGTCTGGCGTGTTGGTCCATATCCGCTGGGTCTGCAATTTGAGGACTTTCAGGATGAGGTTGAGAGTATCGGGGATTTGACTCTGCCATGACCAGGTCTCCGTTCGTTTGGCTCCGACGTTCCTCGAGGCTGTCCTTCCACCACGACCGCGTTTGGGCTTCGGGGCCACTGGACCATCGTCATCTCCACTCTTCACCTTCTCCGACGCTTTGGCAAACCACGCCAACAGGAATGCGTACAGCTCCAACGGTAGCTTATGAGACATGTAGACCTCCTGCTCCCCAGACTCCACATCCCGAAACGTTGCCTCCAACTCTGCCTTCAAGCCGGACGATATTGAGTCTAGAAGCTTCCCCATCACGACACCCGGCGTTGTAGCTGCATTCTTCAGCAGATATCGATATACATCAAGGATTTCTTCGTCCCGTATTGAGTCGCTGTTTTCCGCTACAGCCTCGACGGCAGCTAGACACGGTTTCGCGCGTTAATACCTGGACACTGTATGGTGAAACGGCCTACCTTCCAACAGCTCGTTTGTTTCTTTGTTGGCGAAATCGTCTTCATGGGGCACATCGTAGGTGTCTGGTTGAGCACATGCTGAGAGCTCCGTCTGCAGGTCAAAGGATTCGAGCATTGTCCATGAACGTCGTCGACGGCGAGGAAAATGGTTGAAAATCAAGCCTAATTTACGCAGACCTCTCAGGTTCGCGACGCGTCAGTCACGTGCCTAAGCAAGCAGGAGCAAACTTGCCGCTTTGACTCACTTCCCACGATTCTGTTGCCATCGTCGGCAACCTTATGGAAGCTGGCCAGAGCGAGGAAAGCGAAGGACCACTGGGGGTTGGGAATGTAGAGTTTTGGGAGCAAGAGGTGGATAGCGCGTCCCACTAACTACTGCAGATGGGTCTGATCGTCAGGAAGGTAGAGCTCAATCGGGCCGGCAAGCGGAGACCCTGGCTGACCCTCGTGCCCGGCTTGGGCACAGCCCGTTCTCCTTTCAACCTTATCTTGATCTTGACAGGCCAAGGCCCTCCAAATTCATATCGCCCAGCGGCTCCAATTCATCGAGGAGCCCATGTCTGCATGGAAGATGTCTTTATAGGCCTTAACTAAGAAGGTCACTCATCAACGGAGACACGGTTTACCGACGGTGCCTATGCTCCTCGTAGCCTATGCGCCGCCCATAGACAGTTCGCAGTTTCAATTAATCAACGAGACTTGGAATACTGCGCTACACGGTTGCACTGGACTGTAAAGCTCTAGACGGGAACACTCCACTATTTCCACTCGAGGAGACTGTGGCGTGAAATAGAGCGTCATCGATCCAAACCGTAGCTCGTTTCTTCCTGTAATTTCAAGAAAACTGATCTGGAATGATCATAATAGTAGAATAATTCCTGTCCCGGGCGCTGTTCTACTGAAACTGATTCTGACCCGGGCGGCTTGGGTCTCACTGTCAGGTGGCGCCATGTCCGTCACTATGACTTGGCCACCGCATTTTGGTTCTCGGTTTGCCGCTCCATATACTCCTCATAGCTCCTCAGCAAGAGATAACAGCCGGATTGAGCACTATGCATACTTTCCGGGCAACATGGTGAGTGACTCGGGAGCTCCATCATATTACGCAGTGTTCATTGCCTTGATCTAATCATAATATATACCACAGCCAACGTTTCGGCAACTGCGTGTTCCCTTCACCACGCTTACATCAGGCGCTTAATGTGATTCGTTTTCTAACAGCCAACGTGTATCCGGATTGGGCATGCCTACGCAATATAACGCAGCACACTTCATTTCCGTCGAGTGGATACCCCCTTGCCTCTGCTCCCCCCNAACAAAATGCCAGTGAAGGTTCCCGCCTTCCTTCTGAATAGGACCCTAAGGTTCTTTGCATTGCGACTCGTATGGGTATCAGCTATCGTGAATCTAGGAGCCACGATCTACTACCTACGTTGCCCAGGAGGCACAAAGTCGATTGCTCAGCATGTTCTTCTCGTTTTACCACCAATCGTTATTGCTCTTCACCACATAGTAGAGTGTGTTCTCACTTCCCGCGTTTCTCATTCTGGGCATCAAATCTAATCATATTCGCATTAGCGCTTGCTTCGGCATACCATGGCTTCTCGATGTTCCCCTCGAAGCAGCCGAAATAGTTTGTAAGTACTATATCGCCATGAATTAGTCGTGATGATCCTGACACCCTTCCCCAGCTCTCATCTTCATCCTCAAAGGAAACTACCACACCAGCGTCGGCTGGCAATACCAGCCTAACGATTTCTGGCTACGGATCTCAACCTACTACATTCTCATCGTTTCACTCGGCTTCCTCATCCTCATTAGGGTAGCCTGGGTAACAGATGGATGGTCGAGAGGAGCCAGTGCTCTCAGCCGGATGGATATCAGGGAAAAGCGCCATGGAGGTCGTCAAGCTCCAGCCTCCATCAAAAGTTCATCATCAAATATCGACATCGAGAAAGTCGGAAGAAGGAAGAAACTCCAATCATCCTGGGCGCTTACAGCTGGTGCACTCGCTGGAAGGTCAATTTGGCGAAGACAGATTGCGTGAGTTATCGTTTCTTTGTACTCCAAGACGCGGGTAACAGACACTGACATGATCTCGAATTCGGATCGGGTAGAGGAGAGCCTCGTTTCCTTGCTGTGCTGCGAGGAATCGTTTTCATATTCTTCCTCGCACTGCTCGTTGGATTTTTGTTCTTTATGGCCGTCATGGATCCGATCAAGGAGCTGGCTTTGACCTCAAGCAAGATGTTTCAAATGAAATCCATCCCTTGGGGTATGCCACCATTGACGGAGGATAACAAATGGATCGTTCGTGTGGTAAGTCGCGGCTAAATATGATACCTCTCACAACCCTGACATATCTCCCCAGAAACAACCTAAGACGAAAGATAACATGATGTACTCCCTGGCCGATGCTGTACAAGTGTACCCTCTCTGGGAAACGCCCAGCCAACCGTCTTCGGGGTCGGAGAGACGATCTGTACCAGTAGCCCTTGAAAAGCGGCAAGGAACGTACTCGACCATACCCATACCATCCCAAGTCGGTCCTCCAAGCTCAGCTCCCAATCCTCCGCCGACTTCGACAACGTCCAACCGTGAAACCAGTTCTACGAGGAGCGTAACTCGTAGCGCTACGAGCAGCACTACGAGCGGCACTAGTACGCCAACACCGACTACCTGTACGTTGTTCCTCCTCGAGTTTTGTTTGAATGTCTACTGACCGGCGATGTGGACTCTGTAGCCAGTGCAGCTCTTCCGCTCGTTGCTGGAGCTCCTCCTTGCATCCCGATATCCTCAGAGCAGCTGGAATCAGTAATTTTTGAATGCGCTGCGCGACAACAAATTCCAAAAGGCATGCTCCTTCGACTCCTATAACACTCCTCGACAACGCTCACTCACAAACCTATCTACAGAGTTGTTCTTGAACGCGCTAGACAACGACAGCCCAGATACTCTCGATCAAGCCTTCCCAGATCTACTCGTTGTCGTCGACTTCGCAGCGCTCGGCAAAGCTATCGAACCATCGCCTACAGCCGTCAGCCAAATCAACGTCCGACACCACTCCGTCCATGTCGCTTTAGCATTGACGGATGATGTGGACGAGATCAACGAATTCATACCTGTGACGCTAGTTCCTGGGATCAACCTTTTGGGTATAGCCGACTTGATTATGAGACAACGGTCTACACAGCCTGTTTTGTCGACTATCGGATGGCCAGATGTACGTTTGCTCCCTGAGCTTATACATGAATCAATGATCGTTTATCGGTACTAACCCTCTCTCGGATAGCTATTCGACACCTCAATGGCGGCAGAGCTCGCATACGTCGTCAACGACCCCCACGCGAGCCTCTTCGACTTACCACCAGGCCCTAACATCGCCACGATCCGCTTCTCCGCGCGCAACAAGGCGACGACTTGGCGAGTCAAGCAGGACGCTCGAGAGAAGTCCGTTTTGAGCGGGCTTTCGTCTGTTGGTGGTTTGGGTAGCCTGCTTGGAACGGTCTTCCTGTTTTTGTTTGGGAGTTCGCTGCTGGGGATTATGTTTGGTGAGTCTCACTTGCTTTGCTCTTCCGACTAGGACGTCGTCGTGCTAATCAATGTATACAAAACAACAGGTATGAAACCCCTCTCACCATTCGGCCTTTTCCACAGCTTCTGCCCCGAAATCGCACAAGGCTCTCAACAGCGCTACGCTTCCCTCCGCACGGATATCGGGAAAATATACGCTGAGGGCGGTGTCATGAAGTATCTGTTTGATGTGCTGATTGACATTGACCTGATTGTCAAGGCCATCATCGTAGAAGACAACGTCGATTCGGATGAATTCGAAGGGTCCACGTCGTCACTTGGGGGTGTAGCAGGGAGTGTGAACGAAGTAGAGTCGGATAACGAGGTAGAAGATGGGGCGATTCCACAGTCTGCGAATTCGTCTCAGCCGTTGATGAACGAGTCTCGAAGAGCGTCGTCATAGACCTGAGGGTCTGAGTGTGGTTAAGTGTTTTTCTCTGACATTGGTTTACTGCTGGTTGTATTTTAACGAAATGGACACTTTATGTTGTATTTTATGCCCAGCTTGATGTATGTATTCACCTGTAAAATAATTTCGGAAACCCGTTACTGGAGAACTACAGTACGTAGATAGCTCTCAGTGATTAACAAGCGACGGATGAAGGCTTCAAAACCCGTAAGCCGGGATTCGGGCTCTTCAATCAGTCACGTCTGAATCTGTCCGAACCCCAACTAGCAGGGTGAGATACTTGGCGAGCAATTCTGCAGTCACATAGTACATCTTCACATTCCAACACACACTACAGTACAGCTTTAACATAATATACGGGTTTCCGAGTTTATACACATTCGCAAGGAGTCCAAGGGAATCCATACCAAAAAACTAGCAGTCCGTCGTTTCCACGAGTCTTCAAGAGGCCGCTCGGTCAGCGCCGTCATCGAATCAATTGGGGATGAACTGCCAAGTGGGGAGCTTGTAATAGAGGCCAGTCAGGACCGGGTAGTTCTTTGTAACAAGCTGAAGAGTCAAGAAATTCAATTGTCAGTAAAACAGAGAGCATAGAAGACCAAACGCAAAAGACTTACATGGCCATTCTCGACATCAACGGCGGAGACGACAGCGCCGATCT
Organism: Candolleomyces eurysporus; assembly: GCA_027579435.1. Taxonomy (NCBI): domain Eukaryota; kingdom Fungi; phylum Basidiomycota; class Agaricomycetes; order Agaricales; family Psathyrellaceae; genus Candolleomyces; species Candolleomyces eurysporus. Next base: position 290,336 of record JANBPK010000706.1, on the reverse strand, counting down.
CAGTCGGAATTTTGATGCTTCAAAACCAAATCAAAATTCGTTCGTCAGCCCTCTGCCCTCAAGCTCGGAAAAGTCCAAGCTATCGGCAACTAATACGCACTTGTAAGTAGTCTTCTTGGGATCTCCTCCACCGTCCGTAGTCTCAGTGATTTGCCAATTCTGAATTGTGGTGGTAAAGAGGACGGGCTGATTAGGCCACTGAAGGATACCCTCCTTCTCCGCCTCCTTGTCGGCCTTAATCTCGGCCTTGGCGATGGCCCCGGGATCAAGTCCCTCGGTGTCAACGTCCTTACGGGGGGGACGACCCCACCCAGCAAGGACAGGTCCGATACCGATCGAGGGGGACTCGAAGCCCGGCGTGACGATGGTGTATTGCTCCTTGCCTTCGGGGGCATGGGCGACTTCCCACTGTTGGATGTGTACGTTAGTCCTTATTTTTACTGACCAGGAACGAGACGCGGAGAGTGGGTGGAATAGAGAGAGGAATAGCGTACGTACAGTGCGGACGCCCAAGAAAGGAGGGGTGTTGGGCAAAGCCTGGACAGGCTTATTGATGTCCTCACCCACAGCATAGACACCACCGGCAAACGGCGGGGTAAGACCAGGGGGGNACATAGCGGATCTGGTAACGACCGGGCTTGAGGGGCATATTGGTTGATATTGTCAAGGTAGTAGAAGAGCAGAGAATAGATGAGTTGGTTGGGCCGATTACCTGAAGAAAGGAATCCGCCTTTTTGTACTTTTTCCAAGATCCAAATCCTCGATGTAGTGATTGAAAAACCCTTTGTGGGGCAAGAGCCGGGGATACAGGAGCACCGTATTCCTTTTTCGAGAGCAACATAACACAGAGATGAGAGGAATGACAAGCACAGAGCTGTGAGCTTTGTTACAATCCTGAACTACTTTACCTGACACTGGTAAGGATCCGTGGCCCCGCGAAAGTATCGCCGTGTCTCCACAAGCGTCGTGCTTTGTTGATAAAGGCACGAGAAAAGAAAAAGAAATGGCATCATGAGACTGCTTTGTTGCGTGCGCAATCAGTTTGAGGAAAAGAACGTTTCTGCATTTAGAAATTGAGAAGACCTCTGGATCTCATGAAGCGCCGCTTGGGTGACGAATAACTGTGACGAACTATTGCCAAAGCCCTCTGCCATAGTACCAAAACACAGAGACGTAGAAGAGATGAAGTTGAGCACCAGCAAGTTGAATTGTTAAACCAAGTACTCCGGTGATTCCCGGCGCCGAATGCCAAATACGTTGCGAACCAGGGTGTGCCAAAATTCCGCAGCAGATTCCAGCATGCTATCAAATGATAGACCCACTTCGCCCAAATTTTCCCTCACAATTTCTGTTCAGTTGTGGAACCGTACAAGTAAAGCTATTCCAAATTCAGTGGGTTGGGTTTCAACCGCTAACAGTAGCTAAGGGCACTTTCCGTGGCAGCTTTGGTAGGATCGTCGCTCTTTATCGTCGGTTACACTCAACTCCATGTACGCAGATATTTTGAACCTGTCCTTTCGCTTCTTTGACACTTGCAACAATTCCTGTAGATGAAGAGTGCAATGACTAATTTCGCCTGAATTTACTTCAATAGCACACTTGCCCCGCGGTGGGTGGGGTTCCTGCCTCCCTCCGCACCTTTGAAAACAACCTCATCCAGCACCATAGACTGTCAACCGCAGACCTCGTTTGTTCAGTACGTCTGTTCTCCCTCCGCTTACTCTCTTCGCTCATACTACGGCACCTTTCCAAGGAAGACTGGGATGATGTCTTGTCGTCCTTTGCAATGCACGTTGACGACTATCCTTTATTGAACTTGCTGACTGCGGCGGATATGTACGAGTTTGGGCTGGACAGCGCCGCCGGGTCTGCTCCACGCTCGAGTGCTCAATGTGTCCTAATATCGAGCGCCTGATTATGCGGGGACGCATTAGCTGGCAACCCCTTCACCGGGAGATAACACTGCGAGAATACTCTGGGGAGGCTCTGCGCTGATTTTAGATCCTCACAGAGCTATGCATATACCCTAGGGAGGAAGGCTGGTCCCTCTCCCTGTGTACTGATACCGTATGGATTCCTTTCGAATTCTGTACTGATCACTGGTATGTTACATAGAGTCATCTATATCGCTATCTATGAATTTATTGTCTCCTGTATTACACTGAAAGCTTCTGGATTCTCCGGTTGCTCGAACCTGATGAGGCTCGTAATAAGGCCACGGTCTCTTCTCCGTTTTTCGGAATGGTAATCGATAGGCGAGTGTACCATTCCCGATTGCGACTCTCCTCATTATACAAGGACCCCTCTTTCAGCGCAGCGACGAAGGTGGAGGATCATTCGCGTGGCGAGGATGCCGTGGAGATCGATGTCAGCTCTACCATCAAAGTTAGAAGACCTATTCTTGATCGTCTGACGTGGAAAGAGGTATGTACTCACTGTCCAAGAATGAGAGTGTAGAGGGGTTCAACTGTTGAACCTGAAGAAACGACGATGTTTGCAACTCCGAAAACTGGGGGAAACGTTGGATTAGTGTTCATTAATGCAGTTGAAAAGTGTAATTCCGTACTGGCTAGTATAACAAAGTAGAACACTCCATCTCTACAGAACACAATGAACAAGCTGCTTCTAGAACGTCTATGCTTCTGGTACGCAAGGTACACCATGACACTCATAACAACTGCAGAGAAGGTTCGCCGCAAGCTTAAGACATCACCGGGGTTTTTAGCAAGAGATTGAAGGTACTCACGGACTAAGCTAAGAAGAATGGTTGAAAACACGCCACTCAAAAATCTCCCCTTGTGAGAAACCGCTATACATGGAATGTACAGAATTGGTGGGTTTTTGATGACTGCGGTAATTCGAGTTCTGAGTCAATCGCATTCCCGTGATAGAGAACGAGGATGGACTTACATTTCATGCTATTGGCATACAATATGAGAAATCCTAATCCTGCGCTGTGGATAACCTGTATGTAGGTAAGCGTTTTGCAATAATACCCGAAATACGCTTGAGGGAGAAGCTTACGACGAATAGAATGACAAGAACGACACCAAGCCTCTGATTTCTCCCGGAGAACGCGTAAACCCGGATAAATAAGATAGCTGCAAAAGTTGGTCGTGCTCATTTATTTTGTACAAGCAGACTCAAGAAATATGGGACTAACTCTCTGCGAGAAGGCCCACAAAGAAACACGAATCTGGCAGCGGTCGCGTCATAAAGGTTTCTGATTAGCTGTTAAGCAAAAATCTGAATAGCAACGCTACTCACACAACGTCAAGCGCACTGCAGCTGTACAAACTTCCGGTGGAAAATGGTTAGGCATTTCCACTGCGATGGGAAGGTTAGACAGACACTGGAAAAAAGCTTGGCAAATTTTACTCACGAAATATGAGAGGCGCACGGTGTATCAAAAGATAATAACGTAATACGAAGAATAACACTTTTGGCGCACTCAGAGGAGCCGGCCACATTAGGCGAATCTGGAGGCCAGAAAGAGCTATAAATCGCGGGCTCTTACTTCCCAGATACATGGAATCGCACTCACCTCATCTGGAAGTGTATGAAAGTAATCGGCAACCTATGAATTGCGAGGGAAGGCTTGGTGAACAGATGTCCTATTCTCGAATTTTCGTGTGAACTCACTACGGCAACATGGGCAGCGGTACCCTGGATGTGATTCGTGGTAAGTGTCGAGGTGATGTCATCGTGGCTGCACAACTCACAGAGTACTGGTAAATAGACAGGAAATCGAATGGAATGAGCAATGGGATCGAAGAAAGAAGGGATTGTGTTTTCAATACCTGAACGAATCTCGAGATGTCATACGTCTTCACTAGAATCTCTGGGTCTATCAATGTCTCCGTCATTCCTGTATCTTTGGTCTTGTGGTCACCAGCCGGCTGCTGTTGGGAGAAATAATGCGTGGAACAAGGGCAGAAATTTCTGCAGTCACGTCAAAAGAAAACTCTATGACTCTTACCAGGGAGTAATAGTTAATGTTCATCTATATAAGTTTTCCGGTAGAGAAGCATTTCATGACGGCGTTGCAGACAAGTGGCCCGGGATGACCGGGAAGGACGAACGGACCTTGAGTGGGTCAACAGCGAGGATATAGACAAACTTCGCCATTTGTGATTCTGCCTTGGATGAGAAGTGACATTGGAGACAAGTGAGAGCTTGGAGAAGTCTGGTGTATTCTCATTTTGTGGAGCCAGTCAATAGCATCTTCGCTTCGCTCTACATAGATCTTTTGAGAAAAATCATTCAGTATCTAGTTCCTAGCACCCACTGTCATCAACACTCCCTTCCTTCCTTCCCGGAACGACGTCCGACTGCGTGGGTGGCTGTCACTCTATCACCCTTGATGCAGTCATCATAATAGATTTTTCTTAAATGCGGAGCCGGGGATACCGGAGTACCGTATTCGTCTTCGAAGTCAAACGTAGCTCAGAATTGAGAGAAATGGCGGTGCAGGAAATTTCATGTGAGTTTCACCGCAATTGGAGAACTATTTTTTGATATTGGCAGGTGCTATGGCTACTCTGGCGCTGCTCAAGATTTGTTATTTCTACATAGGTTCTGTGCTGTATACGTAGAGCATCTGGATGGGAGTTTAGAGGCAGAATAAGTTGCCCACAAAGGACGCACCAGAGGACCGCAAGAGGTTGCGTTGGGCCTGACAGCGTCACGCCGACCCCCTCGCAATTTATATTCCTTTTAAAGCACCGATTCATCGGAATATGTTTCCTGCACTATCTGCTTGAGCTGGGTAGGTCGTTTGTGTTGATGCGGACGACTGAGTGGCGATACAAAAGTTCTCATGCACCATCGGGGTGCTAAAGAGGCCTTGTCAGAGAGACCCGTTGGGGGTAGGCCATAGTAGACAATCGAGAACATGAGTGGCTTAGCCACCGCCGTCAGAACCAGAAGGCAAGGACGGCAGCGTGCTCAAGATAGGGAGGGCACCTTCAAGTCCTTCCGGAAACCAAAAAGAATGGACTGGCAGACTCCGTGTCGACACTGTCGAGCCGGGACGAGGGGTAAAAAATGACGATCAATACAATGCAATACATGCAGCACATGGTGCACACATGAAGTGAAGGAAACGACCTCGATTGGTTCATTGGACTTCTAATCAATCCATTCTAAACCCAATTCACAAACATGAGTACAAGCAACCGTAGAGCGGTACTTGGGATGTATAGGGGTCAAATAGTTAGTGGGCGAATCGTGCAGTCACATATATCTTCACATTCCAACATACACTAGGAGTACAGCTTCGGCTTGGCTTCGACACAAAATATGGATTTTCAAGATTATTCGCATTCGCACAGTCCAAAAAGGGTCGCATCAAACCACCTGGCACGATCCGTCGTTTCCATCAGCTACATGTTGAGGATCGTCCTTAAATCAGTTGGGATGGACCGGGACGAACTGCCAAGTGGGGATCTGGTAGTCAACGATCGAGATCTTTGGGTAGTTCTCTACAACAAGCTAAAGTCAAGAAATTAATTCGTCAGTGAAAGGAGAGAAGAGGAAACCAAACGGCAAGACTCACAATGTTGTTGTGGACACTAACTGCGGGAATAGCGTCGAGGATCACTGTTGGGGCTATAATCCTGAGAACCAAAAACATTGAACGTTAGCCCAACGTCCCCTCAAGCTAGAAAGCCCAAGCAATGAGGGATTAATACGCACCTATAGGTAACCTTCTTAGGATCTCCTCCACCGTCACTCGCCTCCTCAATGATCCAATTCACGATCTCAGTAGTGAACGGGACGGCGGTACCGGGGTAGGGAAGAATACCCNTCCTCCTCTGCCTCAATGTCAGCCCNTGAGCCGCGCCTTGGCAGCCCCAGCGGGGTCAAGTCCCTCAATATCAACAGGTTTACGCGGCTCACGGCCCCACCCAGCGCGGATGATTCCGACACCGGTCGAAGGAGACTTGAAGTCCTTCGTGGCGATAACATATTGGTTTTTTTTNATCGGGGACAGCAGTGACTTCCCACTAGGTGAACATGTGTCAGTATTAATGCTGACAGAAAATAGACAAATAGGGAGGGCGAAATGATGAGAAGGATGGGATAGTGTTGTACGTACATCGCGGACGCCGGTGTAAGGGGGCACCGTGAGGACAGGCAAAGCCGCGACAGGCTTGTTGATATCCTCACCCACAGCAGTGAGACCACCGTCAAACGGTGGGGTGACATGAAGGGGGACGTAGCGGATCTGGTAGAGACCGGGTTTGAGAGGCATGTTGGTTGGTTAAGATTGGCAGTAGAAGTGTAAAGAAAAGATGAGTAGTAACTGAAGAGCTGGTTGGGCTGATTTACTTGTACCAAAGCGTACGTTCTTTTATACCTATTCTAAAGATCAAGATCCTCGGTGTAGTTGTCGCAAGGAACTCTTTGTGGGGTAAGGAGCCGGGGGAACAAGAGCACCGTATTCCCTCTAGAGTAAAGTAGAATCGAGAAGAGCGGAAAAAATAGAGTTAGAATTCATGGAAACCTTGTTACAATTCTAGAAATCCATTCTACACCCACTCGACCGTGTCTCCATATCTGGCGTGCTCTATAGATAGACAAACAAGATACGTAGAGAGAAATGGCGCCATGAGACTGCGTTGTCGTGTGCGCCTTCAGATTGAGGCCACAAATGTCTCCATAAGTGGATTCCCTTGGGATTGCGAGCGGACCTTCACGAAATATTGCCAATGATTTCTTCCCTAATGCACGAAGACGGAAACACCACAAGTAGATGTTTGAGGACGAGCAAGTTGAAGTTGTGACCCTAAAAGTACTCCGGTGCTCCCCAAAGCCGATAACGTAATGAACCTCAAACCCAGAATGTGCCAAAGGACAGCAGAAGGTTACGTTGAACCTGACGGTGTCACGCCGACCCCCTCGCAATTTGGACCATTGCCCAAGTACCGATTCATCGGAATATTGTCCCCGCACGATGCTTGAATTGGGCGGGTCGTTTGTGTCACTGCGGAGGACTGAGTGGCAACCCGAGAGTCATCGGGTACCACCAGAGTATACAGGAGGCCTTGCCTCAGAGAGCCATTGGGGGGTGGCCATAGCGGAGAATCGAGAGCACGAGTAACGTAGTCATTTCTGTCAAGGCCAGAAACGAAGGACGGCGGCGTGCTAAAGATAGAGAAGGCACAATAACCTAGAAGTATTTCCTTTCAGCGCGACACGCACTCTACATTATCCGAATACTTACATGAAGGTGAGAGCAGCTAGCGCTATCGAAACAGAAGCACACATGTGTCCGACTCTCGGGGGTACATTTCGCGTTCATGATGATGAGAGGAGAAGGAAAGAGTCAAGGGGAAAGGAACAATCCGAGTCGGACCCATCAAGCGATGTTTGCATCTCAAGCTCGTATCAAACCAAAGCGACACTGATGATGGACTGTTGCGCCCGAGCGCTGAGCTCCGGGTTTTCTTGCAGCGAGCGACGACGAGCGTTCCCAATCCACCTGAATAATCCATCGCTCTCAATCCAACCGGTTCAGGATGCCTGCTCATCTCATCTGAGGTTTAGCAGCATCAAGGGCAGTGTCGGTGTCGCTCATGCACTGGCGAGTGCATGTAGAAAAGGATTCATGAATCGCACAAGCACATCAATCAAGTCCTTCCAGAGATCGAAGAGAACAATGCAGACAAACTCCGTGTCGATGCAAGGGGCAAAGAACGAACACCATCAAGTATAATGCAATACATGAAACACAAAGCGCACACATGTACATAAAGTGAAAAGAAAAACAGCATCACAATCGATCGGTTCATCGGAGTCCCAACAAATCCATCCTAAATCCGATCCACAACAAACGAGTACGCACGACCATGACCATAGAGCGTAGAGAAGTGGGCGGGCGTGAAAATTTTTACGTCAAATCAATATCATAACAGGGAAACGGAAGAATTGGAGGAAAGACTGTAAGTAGAGGGAGAAAGGCGTTGAGATTAACCGTAGAGGATAGATGTACACATAGCAATAAAACTGCAGAAATGGAGTTGACATGGAGGAAGGGGAGGAAGAGAACGGCGGGGGGAGCATAGTAGGAGTCGGAGGGGTGATAGAACAAGGGAGTAGGAGGACCTCAAAGAGCATCGTCATAGACCTGAGGGTATAAATGTGGTTGAGTGTTTTGCTCTCACATTGGCTTCCTGCTGGTTGTATTTAACGAAGTGGACTCCTTCACTTATATTTTTTGGTCGCTCAATATCTGCATTCACCTGTAAAATTATTGCGGAAACCTGTTATTAGAGAACCACACTACGTGAATGGCGCTGACCGGATGTTGACAGGCTAAGCCAGGATTCGAACTCTTCAATCGGCGCCGAACTCCAAATAGCAGAATGAGATCCTTAGCGGGCAAATTTCGCAGCCACATAGTACATCTTCACATTCCAACACACACTACAGTACAGCTTTGACATAATAAATGGGTTTCCGGGTTTATACACATTCGCGAGGAGTCCAAGGGAATTCACATCAAAAAACTAGCAGCCCTTCGTTATCACGAGTCTTCAAGAGGCTGCACGTCGATCACCATCACCAAATCAGTTAGGGATGAACTGCCAAGTGGGGAGCTGGTAATAGAGGGTAGAGACAATCGGGTAGTTCTTTGTAACGAGCTGTAGAGTCAAGAAATCAAGCTTCAGTAAAACAGACAGCAGAAAAGGCCAAACGCGAAAGACTTACATGGCCATTCTCGACATCAACGGCGGAGATGACACCACCGACCTCAGTCGGGATCTTGATGCTGCAAAACCAGATCGGAGTTCGTTCGTCAGCCCTCCGACTTCAAGCTCGGAAAAGCCCAAGCTATCGGCAATTGATACGCACTGATAAGTAGTCTTCTTAGGATCTCCTCCACCGTCCGTAGTCTCGGTGATCTCCCAATTCTGGGTTGTGGTGGTAAAGAGGACGGGCTCATTAGGCCACTGAAGGATACCCTCTTTCTCCGCCTCCTTATCGGCCTTGATCTCGGCCTCGGCAATGGCGGCAGGATCAAGTCCCTCAGTGTCAACGTCCTTACGCGGGGGATGACCCCACCCAGCAAGGACAGGTCCGATAACAATCGAGGGGGACTTGAACTCCGGCGTGACGATGGTGTATTGGTCCTTGCCTTCGGGAGCATGGGCGACTTCCCACTGTTGGACGTGTACGTTAGTTCTTATTATTTCTTGACTAGGAACAGAAAACGGAGAGTGGGCGGAACAGAGAGAGAGGAATAGCGTACATACAGTGCGGACGCCCGGGAAAAAAGGGGTGTCGGGCACAGCCAGGACAGGCTTATTGATGACCTCACCCACAGCATAGACACCACCCTCAAACGGCGGGGTAAGGCCAGGAGGGACGTAGCGAATCAGGTAACGACCAGGTTTGAGAGGCATATTGGTTGAGATTGCAAAGGTAATAGAAGAACAGAGAATAGACAAGTGGTAACTGAAGAGCTGGTTGAACTGATTATCTTGAACAAAAGAGTACGCCTTTTTATACCTGTCCTAAAGATCCAAATCCTCGATGTAGTCGCAAGAGACTCTTTGTGGGGTTAGGAGCCGGGGGAGAAAGAGTACCGCACTCCCTACTCTAGATTAACGTAGCTGAGGATCAAGAGGAGCAGCAAATATAGAGTTCAACAATGGTATCATGAGACTCCATTATTGCGTGCGCCTTCAGGTTCAGGCCGCAAGTGTCTCCATAATTGGAAATTCAGGTCCACTTTCGATTCTGTGAAGCGCCACCTTGCTAACAGCGAACGACTTTAACGAGGGATCGCCAAAGCCTTCTACCCTAATGCACAAAGACGGAGACCAAAAAAGCGGACGTTCGGGCACCAGCAAGTCAAGGTTGCACAAAAGCACTCCGGGTGCTTCCCGACGCCGAAAGCCCAATAAATCGTAAACCCAGAACGCTCCAAAGGACCGCAGGAGACTACGTTGAGCACATCCGTGTCACGCCGACCCCCTCGCAATCCAGAGTTTTGTCCAAGCACCGATTCATCGGAATATTGCCCCCACACGATGCTGTCATATAATTGAACTGGCCTGGTCGCTTGTGTCACCGCAGACGACTGAGTGGTGACCCGAGAGTCATCGGAAACCACCAGGTCGTAGAAGAGGCCTTGTCACAGAGAGCCGTTGGGGCGGGTGGCCATAGCGGAGAGTAGAGAACAAGAGTAACGTAGTCATTGCCGTCAGAGCCACAAACGAAGGACTACGGCGTACCAAAGATAGCGAACGCACAATAAACCTGGAAGTACTTCCTTTCAGCGCGATATGGACTCGGTATAATCATACTTACATGAAGATGAGAGCAGCAGGCGTTATCGAAACGGAAAATCACATGCGTCCGACTCTCGAGGGTACATTTCGCGTTCACGATGATGAGAGGAGAAGGAAAGGATCAGAAAAAGTTCAATATTAATCCGAGTCGGACCCATCAGTGTTTGCATCTCAAGCCCGTATCAAACATCAAAGCGCTGATGATAGGCTGTCATGCTGAGCTCCGGGATTTCTTGCAGCGAGCGAGCGAGCGACGACCCTCCTTGATCCGAACTATATAAGATCCTCAATCCAACCCGCTCGGGATCCCTGATCATCTCATCCGAGGCTCAGCAGCAACAAGGGGCAGTGTCGGCGTCGCTCATACATTAGCGACTACAGGTAGAAAAAGATTCTTGAATCGTACGAGCACCTCAATCAAGTCCTTCCAAANTATCGAACAGAACCGAAAAAAAAAAGGGAAAACTCCGTGTCAATGGAAGGGGAAAAAAAGAGCCTATCAAGCGCAATACAATACATGAAAAACACAGTGCACACGTGTGCATGAAGTGAAAAGGGAAACAGCTTCGCGCGATTGATTGGTTCATTGGGTAAAAAGTATGCGCGACCATGGCCGTAGAGCGTAGAGAAGCGGGCGGGCGTGAAGACATTACTACGCCAGATCAACGATATCATAGCAGGGAAACGAAAGAATTGGAAGACAGGCTGTAGGTAGAGTAAGACAGATGTTGAAATGAGCCGTAGAGTATATACATGTACACATAACAATCAAACCGCAGAAATAGAGTTGACGTGGAGGCGGGGAAGAAGAGAACAGAGGGGGGGGTATAATAATGAGAGTCTGAGGGATGATATAGCAACGGAGCAGGAGGACCTCAAAGGGCGTTGTCATCGACCTGAAGGTCTGAATGTGGTTCAGTGTTTTGCTCTTACATTGGTTTCCTGCCGGTTGTATTTTAACTAAAGGGAGAGCTTTTACTGAATTTTTTGCCTGCTCGATGTATGCATTCACCTGTAAAATAAATTTGGAAATCTGATATCAGAGAACCACGGTATGTGAACGGCACTGACTGGCCACTGAGCTAAGCCGGGATTTGGACTCTTCAATCAGCCACGTTTGCCCGAACCCCAACTAGTAGGACGAGATACTGAGTGGGCAAATTCTGCGGTCACAGAGTACACCTTCACATTCCAACACACTACAGTACAGCTTCGACACAATATACGGGTTTTCGAGTTTATACACATTCGCAATGAGTCCAAGGGAATTAATAACACAAAACTAGCAGTCCGTCGTTTCCACGAGTCTTTAAGAGGCCGCTTGGTGAGCGCCGTCATCGAATCAAACGATGGGGATGAACCGCCAAGCGGGGAGCTTGTGAGGGAAGCCAGGCACAGGGTGGGCCGGATAATTCTTTGTAACGAGCTGAAGAGTCAAGAAAATCAATCGTCAGTAAACTGAGAGCAGGGAACAACAAATGAAAAAGACTGACATGGTTATTCTCTATAGTAACGGCGGAGATGACACCGACGATGTCAGTCGGGATCTTGATGCTGCAAAACCAGATCAAAATTCGTTTTTCAGCCCCCCCGACCTTAAGCTCTGAAAAGCCCAAGCTATCAGCAATTAATACGCACTTATAAGTCTTCTCAGGATTTCCTCCACCATCCGGAGTCTCGGTGATTTGCCAATTCTGAGTTAGGGTGGTATAAATGACGGGCTGATCAGGCCACTGAATGAGACCCTCCCTCTCCGCCTCCTTGTCAGCGCGGATCTCCGGATTGAAATCGAAGGGATTGCGGTCGTCGCTATGAACGCCCTTACGCGAGGGACGACCCCACCCAATGTAGTCAGGTGTGCGCTCTATTACGACTTCCTTGCGGATGGTCCACTGGTCCTTAATGTTTCCGGGGGCAACTAGGAGCTCCCACTGTTGAACGTGTACGTTAGTGCTTATTATTTCCCGAGTGGGAACAAGACACGGAGAGAGGGTGGAACACAGAAAGGAGTGGCGTACGCACCCTGGAGTTGGCCTCGAGCGGACTGACCGGGAGAGGCTTCTCGATCTGCCCAGACACAGCATAGTCACTCGGGGGAAGGCCAGAGGGGACGTAGAGGATCCGGTAATGACCAGGCTTGAGAGGCATATTGGCTGAGATTGGTAAGGTAGTAGAAGAGCAGAAAATAGATGAGTGGTAACTGAAGAGCTGGTGAACTGATTTACTTGAACGAAGAGCACGCCTTTTTNATACCTGTCCTAAAGATCCAAATCCTCGATGGGGTCGTCGCAAGAGACTCTTCGTGGGTTTAGGAGCCGGGGGAACGAGAGCACCGTATTCCTTCTTCTAGCGTACCGTGGGTGAGGATCGAGAAGAACGTAAAAATATTGAGTTAGAATTCATGTAAACCTTGTTGCAATTTTGAGAATCCTTCTACTCGCCACTCGACTGTCTCCATATCTGGCGCGCTCCATATATAGAAACACAAGAGACGTCGAGAGCAATGACACCATGAGACTGCGTTGTTGCGTGCGCCTTCAGATCGAGGCCGCAAGTGTCTCAACTCAAATTCCCCTCAGATTCTGTGAAGCACCGCTTTGCTAGCGAACGACCTTGACGAAATATCTCCAAAGACTTTTGCCATAATGCTCAAGGACAGAGACCCAACAAGCAAAATTTTGAGAGCTAGCAAGTTGAAGCCGTGGCCCCAAAAGTACTCCCGTGCTTCCAGAAGCCGAATGCCAAGTAAGTTATGAAGCCAGAACGCTCCAAAGGACCGTAGGAGGTTGCGTTGAACCTAACGGTGTCACGCCGACCCCCTCGCAATTCGGATTTTCGTCGAAGCACCGATTCATCGGAATATAGTGCACGATGCTGTCATATGCGTGAATTGGGTGGGCCTTCCATGTCACCGCAGACGACTGAGTGGTGACCCGAGAGCCATCGGAAACCACCAGGTTGTAGAAGAGGCCTTGTCAATTGGGGTGGGTAGCCATAGCGGAGAGTCGAGAACACGAGTGGTAACGTAGTCATTGCCGTCAGAGCCAGAAACTAAGGACGGCGGCGTGCCAAAGATAGCGAACGCACAATAAACCTGGAAGTACTTCCTTTCAGCGGGATATGGACTCGGTATTATCATACTTGCATGAAGATGAGAGCAGCAGACATTTTCGAAACGGAAACTCACATGCATCCGACTCTCGGGGGTACATTTCGCGTTCACGATGATGAGAGGAGAAGGAAAGGATCGGAGAGGAAGGGTCAATGTCAATCCGAGTCGGACCCATCAGTCGGTGTTTGCATCTCAAGGCCAAATCAAACATCAAAGCGCTGATGATGGACTGTCATGCTGAGCTGCGGGATTTCTTCCAGCGAGCGACGACGAGCCTTCTTGATCCACCCGAACTATCTATCACCTTTAACACAACTCACTCCGGATCCTTGATCATCTCATCTGAGGTTCAGCAGCAACAAGGGGCAGTGTCGTCGTCGGCTCGTACATTAACGACTGACTACACTCATAACAGAATTCATGATCCGTACAACTACATCAAATCAAGTCCTTCCAGATATTGATATCGATATCGAACAGAACAGAGTAGAATAGAAAAGACTCCATGCCGAGACGGGACGAGGGGCAGAGAAAACACTATCAAGTACAATACAATACATGAAACACACGGCGCACACACAGACATGAAGGAGAATTTAAAAGCAGCATCGCGATCGATTGGTTCATCGGAGTGAGAGCGTCCCAACAAATCCATCCTAAATCCGATCCACAAGCAAACGAGTACGAGCAGCCGTAACCGTAGAGCGCAGAAAAGCAGGCAGGCGTGAAAGAAAAAAAAAATTACTACGTCAAATCAACAACATCACAACAGGGAAATGGAAGAAAAGGCTGTAAGTAAAGCGAGAAAGACGTTGAGATGAAAACGTAGAGTAGATACATGTACACATAACGATAAAACCGCAATGGATGTGACGCGGAAGAGAGGGAGAGGAAAGGAAGAGCACAGAGGCAGAGGGGGGAGAGCATAGTAGGAGAGGGCTCGGAGGGAGGAGCGAACAACAGAGCACAAGGGGCTTCCCTCATCCAGAGAGAAAAGTCGCGTCGCATCTTTCTGAAAGAGATAAGCCGGCAAACAAACAAACAGCAAGGCGATAACACGTAAACAACGTCAACTCAAACCCGGACGGACTCACGTCCCAGTCCTCCCAATCCCCGCCCCGCTCTCAACATCCAAGGGCCTCGAAGGCAGACCCTCCGTCGTCGCAGTCATCTCCACAGGCGTCTGCGGCGTCGTCAGCTGATTATTACTCGTCATCGTCGGTGTCGCAGCCCGACCCGTCAAGGTCCTCAAAAAGTTGGGCCGTCCAAAGAACCCTGTCCGCGGGGACTCCGGGTTCCCGTTGACGTTAGGGCTGTTGGGGCCAAGCGAGAGTGACGCGAGTGTTGGCAGTCCATCCATCACCGAATTCGCATTGTTGGGGTTAGCCTGGTCCTTGGAGTCCAAAGAATCACCAGGAGGGGCTGTGGTGATCCTAAGGAGAGAAGAATACGCTGATGGGAGAGAGAATGGAAGAGTAAGCAAGTGCACAAACGAGTTGCATGTCCAAACGAATAAACAAGGTCGAGTAGTCGAGGAAGGGAAGAAGGGACAGAATAAACAACAACACTCACGTTGCCTACACACCGGACAGAACCACCCCTTCGCCTTCCTCTTCCTCCTTGCATTAGTCGTCCCATTAGTCGTAATCGTAATACCCGTAACACCCCCAGGACCAACAGTAGGCTGTCCTCCATCACCCTGATTCCCGGGTACATCGAAAGGTCCAGTGATAACAGGCGAAGAGGACGGCACTACACCGTCCGACTGCGTAATGTTGCCGCCAGCTCCGAATTCCACCATATTGAGAGCGCATTCTTTGCAAGCTACTAAATGCCTGCACGGGAGAAGAACAACTTCTCGAGGTGAGGAAAGACAGAGTAGACATTCGGATTGAGGATCTTCGTCGAGATCTGAGATGACAGCAGTGTTCGTCTCGACGGGAGGGTAGTTGTGGGTTTCCTTTGATGTGGAGGTCGAGGTGAGGCCGTAGATTTCGTGGAGATGGAAAGTGTGGGGTCCAATCTACGAAAGCAGGGTCAAAGAATGAATGACCGAGCGAAAGGACGTGAACTTACAGTCGCCTCCCGCTTAACGACCTTGACAACATAGGGCCGAGTGTCTTCTGCGTGTTCGGCGCCTTCCGCAGGCACCGGCTTGGTGCCAACGCGTACAATGTGCAGATAAGTCACCTGCTCGTTGATGTTCGAAAGCTCTGTCCCTTGTTCATCGAGTGCAGCCAACCTGATCGTAACCTTGACACCATCTTCATCGGCCTTACCACCATCCTTCTTCCCGTCGGGTGCAGCGGCGCCGTCAGTTCCTTGAGGCTCAGCATCCACAACGGCGAGAGCGGGACCTCGGTTGGCTCCGTTCACTCGGCGGAATCGAAGTGCCGTAAATCGTCTTCGATTCCTAGTGCTTGGCTCTTGGTGCGAGGCAGTGAGATTTGGCTGCAGTTGCGGCGGCTGCTGCTCCTCCGCCGTAGGTGATTGCGATTTTGATGCCTCGGTTTCAGGTTGCGCGGTATGTTCGAAATGGCTTAGCTCGAGTACAGCTCCGTCGTCGAATTTGAGATGCTTTGAGAATCCGCCCTCCACGACGCTCTCAAAGACGAGAAGCTTGGCGTAAGGGTGATGCGGGGGTGCAGGTGGGGCATCTGGGTGGGATTTTGGGAGGAAGACGTGGACGTAGATACCGCACTTGGGTGCATCGCAGTCGTATTCGAATTCAAGTCCGTGCGGTGCTCCGTGGTCGCCATCGTCAGGCTGAGGCTCGTCGTGATGCAGAGGTGAGAGTTTGATGGTTGGTCGTTTGAGGTTCACAAGGGCCTGTAATGTCGTCGTCGGTTGTGTGGGCTACAGCGCTTATCAGTCAAAACCCAGAAATGACGAAAATGGTTGAAATACTAACATCCCTGCTCTTTTCTATCCATGTGTTCACGACGTCTGGTGTCAGGTCGTCAGTCACGATCTTCTTGTCGCCAGTGGCCGTCCAGGCTGGCCCGCTTGTCACTGCGCCGATGTTTGGGCCAAAGAGGGGGTCCAGAGACTTCTTGTCCCTGGATGTTGCATTGCCGTTGGGATCGTTCTGGGGCAGCAGGTGGTCTATGCCAGTCCCAGGCCGTGGGGGAGCCTCGAGATTGGTTGCCGGGGCGGTGGGCTGGGCGGGGCGACGCCAGAAGGTCTGCTGGAGCTGGTCTATGGAGAAGGTCAGCATGATTATTGGGCAAGATTATGAATGTCGCTTACTCCAGCCAAGGAGACTCATTTTTAATAAGCAATGGCTCGCCGCGGAGGATGGCGAGGGCGTTGAGAGAAAGGTGTCAAGCAGTAAGCAGTGCCCTGGATTCCGAGTCTCAAACGGGTCCTCCACGTGCTACGGACCCTTTGAAATCCAGAGAGCCAATTTCGTGACGTCAACCGTTTTAGTCATGCCCCGGTCGGCATGGCTGCACTTTGTATTCCGGCCTGACAAGGAGAGCATAAGCTGAGATGGGTAAAGTGTATTTGGTGAGTCAGAGCTACAGGATAAAAAAANGGACACAAGGACGAGGTACTGACGTAGACCTCAAACACGACCGTGCCGCGGAATCTGCCAATCTCGCCGCACTGATGGTTCGATGACCTTGAGATCCAAACATTGACCGCGTCAAAGTTGGTCCTCCTTCCTACTCGTCACCAACATCCCGAGTATGTCCTAGGGCATCGCGTGAGTCTTCCTTTCTCCAGCACTATTCTGACCCTCCTTTACGCAGCCCTTACCCCTTGGCCAAGAATAGCTTCACTATGTTTAGTGCACCGCCCACGTCCCCAACTTGGTTTCCTTACACTGCAACGTTCTGGGCGCTGATGGAATTGATTTACGATTCCTCACTATGGACACTTCCAGTAGCTTCTCTGACAAGTCCTCAAACTTCCGCTTCTGCAACTGGCTCATGACTCTGGGCCCTCGGGCGAGGCCTGCCACCGCTCACCCATAGGGGCTCCCAATTCGACCGTCTGACGACATCATGGCGTAAACAATGTTCGAGCGCCTAGTAAAACACGGATCTGCCCGCGCCTATTGCGCGGCCGCCTGACGCTGGCAGGCTCAACAGAACCCGCTGTGGTACCTGGGCGTGGTTCTCTCGACCATTTGGCGTCGAAAAACACCGAGTTACTTTGGGGGTCACGAATTCAAACGCAGACTTGCAAGATCTTTTTTTKGGGTTATCTGCCCCGACTCTGCCTAGTGAATGCTGAATCGAAAAGGTCAATATTCCATCGTCCGCCACAGAAGCGGCATTGCACGATCTTTTGTTGTCATTGGTGTTAGCGAACGTTAAACGACGTGAACCCCGAGCTGACTTGAACGAGAATCGGAAACACTCGCTGTGCTAAGAGCTCGAGGAGGAGCTGTGGTCGCCCTCAGTCTGCAGTGCCATCTTGATGCGTGTACAAGCTTGGGATTGAAATAATGCTTGATGACCAAGAAATCGCCTCGGTTCCCTCTCTTCCTTCGCTGCTCAGTGAAACGTGGCTCCGAGGACACCATGCGACCCCCCAGCGCTCGCTGCCCTCAGCTTCATCTACTTGAGTACAGAGTGCATATTTCGCCGAAGGCAGATGATCAAGTTTCTATAGCTCTACCTGTCGTTAGCACGACTCTGTCTCCAACTCAACTCCAATTCGGTTCCCTTGCAGAAGGTTCCGACTCTGAAGGCAACAGCTATGTATCCCGTGTTCTCAATTCTCCGGTATGGGTACTACCCCCCAATAGGTTTCTCAGACAAAGCTTCTGTATCCGGTCGCTTTGGAGTCTCGGGCGAAGCCTGTCACAGCTTGGCCATTTGCAGTGACACCAGTGGCCCGCCCAATGTACGCAAAATGAACTCGCGTTTACAGGAACCATGTGTACCCGCGCCCATATACGAGTGACAGGCTCAACGGAACACGCTGCGGTACTTGACGCACTCTGGTTCTCATCGTTTCTGGCATTCGGTATCGAGGAGCACCGGAGCTCTAGAGGCTACAACGTTGGCCGTAGGTTCTTGTACGTCTGCTTATAGGATCTCTCTGGGTGCCCAAAGGCCGAAAACGTAATCTTTAAGTCAGGCTTCATCGTTCTTCACCGATGCCGCGACGCTTCTGAACGTTGTAAGGAGGGGAATCTGGACTACTTCCAATTGGAGACTCAATCCGTTTCCCCAAACTGAAACCTCACGCAAACGTATGGTCTTATGACACCATTCCTCCCTGCCTTTCTGGTGCTGCTGTCTGTACAGCACGACAGTTATGGAGAGACAGAGAACCTTTTCCAGCACCAGAGCGGCCATAGGAATCTGCTATTGTCAGGTAGAATGGTTCTTGGAAATGCAACGAGACACATGAGCTATTTACTTGGCCCTTCTCCTCAATTCTGAGCAGCTATCAACTCAAAAGAGGCAGTCGGTGCTCTTGTATTCCCGGCTCCAAATTCTCCTAACCCTCCACTTGTGACGACTACATCGAGGATTTGGATCTTAGAAACAGGTATAAAAGAGCTCGCACTTGTTTCGAGAACAAAACAGCCTAACCAGCTACTCACTTCTCTGCTCACCGCTACTGCTCTAAACTCTTCGAATACCACCAATCTAAAGCGACCAATATGACTCTCAAGCCCGGCCTCTACCAGATCCGCTACGTCCCCGCTCATATCACCCCGCCGTTCGTCGGTGGTGTTCATGCTGTCGGTGAGGACATCAACAAGCCCATCGAGGCTCTGCCTCTCTTTCCTCCTTTCAAGGGCGTCCACACTGTACGTACTTATTTACGCTACACCGTCCTTCTCTTCTCGCTTTCTGTCATAAATACTAACACGCACGTTTTGATAGTGGGAAGTGACCCCCGCCCTCGACAACAAGGACCAGTGGGTGATCCTCACGCCCGGCTTCAGGTCCCACTCGATCCTCCATCGTATCGGGCCCGTCCGTGCTGGCTGGGGCCGCCCCCTCCGCAAGGCCATCCAGGCTGACGAGCTGGACCCCGAGGCCGCTGCCGAGGCCGAGGTCTTGGCTGATAAGGAGGCGGAGGAGGAGGGTCTCCTACCGCACCCGGATTTGGCGGTTCTGTTCACGACTACCATCAAGAACTGGGTTATCTCCCAGGCTTCGGATGGGGGAGGAGATCCTAACAAGGCTACCTATACGTACGTATCACACACGGTCTTTCTTGCTTGAGGGGACGGTAGGCTAACGAACGATGTTTTTCCTTTCTTTTTTGGGTTTGCAGTATTACGGTCCCGACTAAGCTTGTCGGTGCTATCGCCGCCGTTGGCGTCGATGGCAACCATGTGAGTTTTTTTTGCGTTTTNATTTTGCTTTGTTCTCGCTCGTGCTAACGATACTATTCTGCAGCTCGTTACGAAGAATTACCCGGTCATCGGGTCTCTCCACTACCGTATCCCTACTTGGCAGTTCGTCCCTGTCAATACCAACTAATTCAAGATGGCGCCCAACGTGTCGCCTCTCGAAGACTTGTGGAAACGATGGACTACTAGTGTTTTAGTGTGATGGCTTCTGACTCTTTGCGGATGTACATAAATCAGAAAACCCACGTTGGTGTTGTACTTTGTATCCTGTGTTGAAATGTATATGTGCTGCGTTGCTCCTTATCCTAGCGCTCGAAATGGCTCTTGCAACACCGTGATCTAGTCGGCAGGTAGGCTATGACCTCGAGGCGGTAATCCGATTCCGACTTGGGCAAATTCAAACTGAAGGGCGCGCCTGAGTCGTCATCAAGGCTGCGGCACGTAGGGATAGTAAGCAGGACTCGTGAGCTGAAAATCTGGGAGTTATCCATTTCCCCATTTTTCACCCTGGACACCCGCATGGAGCAACATCATCATCTACATTGACAGCTAACGTTCCGAGATACCTCAATTTCAAATAGATTTGGTCCCCAAATCCCCAAACTCAACGTCAGAATGCCAAAGCCTCTCGTACGAAAAGGCACTAACACCTGTTGTCTGATTATAGCTCCCGTGAGACAAGCGCCAAACTGTTGTTCCAGGTGCGAGACGAACACAGATTTGGTGGATCGCAGTCTTAAAACGCTCTGCAGATTTCGTATGCTTCGTAGATCCAAGAAGAGCACCGAGTGAGTCACAGTGAGCGCTCTGAAGACCACCAAGGGGACCCTTTTTTCGAGTTTCTTTTGTTATGACCTGGGCGCCGAGCGGCAGGCAAAAATAAAAACGGCAACGACTTGAAATTCAAGCACGATGTCTAGCTACATAAACAACACAATGTCCAAAACTCGTCCTAATCACTTGTCACTCAATCAAGCTCTTCGAGGGACCTGGCAGCAACGCTAGATGAATTCCAAACCAAACCGAGTCGAATGTCAGCAGCTCATTTCGTAAATCAAGAATGAAAAGCAAACGTACCTATCCTCGACCTCAAGCTCCCTCGGCCTAGGAAGCGCTCCTCTCCACCCAACAGGGCGCCTCCCTGGACGCATAAGGCCACGAGCCTCCAAGTCCTGCTCGAGCCCACGGCCTTTAAGCTTCGTAATATAATGTCCAGGGAGGGATCTCTTCACTTGCCCGGGGCGTAGGCGTGCCTCGAGCTCTTCGTAGTCCAAGTCTCGTCCAAAGATCTTTCGAGCAATTCGCCTGAAAAAGGGGGCACGTGCTTGGAGCTCTTCGTCCGACATCTCTTCCAGTGCACGTTTGACGTGCTCGTGCAGGTGGTGGTGGCCGTGCTCGTGGCGGGCTTCGAGCTCCTCCCCATCTTCAAAGTCCCTGGCGTCGAGCTCGTCGAGCTCGCGTCCAAAGATCTTGCGAGTGATTCGCCTGATGAACCGGGCTTCGAGCTCCTCCGGGTCCTGGAGCTCTCGGCGCATGTTCCCGTTGCCGACCCAATTGTGCCAGGTCGGGTCCCGCGCCTCCAGTTCGGTCTCGAGGGAGCTTAGGTCGCGTCCGAAGATCTTTCGGGCGATTTTCCTGAAGAAGCGGGCGTCGAGTTCCTCGACGTCGTCAAGATCTCGTCGGCTTGGAGTCGCATGATGGTGGTGTTTTGCACCGTGGGCGTGACCGTGCTTGGATCGTCTATTTCGATGACCAGTTCTGTGGTGAGTACGTGACTATCGTTTTTTTNGGAAATAATCTGGCTTACGCAGAGGTATCGATGCCAGTGCCCTCGATCTTGGCGGCTGGTTCGGCGTATGCGGACGCAGCGAGGAGGACAGCGACAGTGACGGTAGCAGCAGTGGTGAGTTGGACCATCTTGAATTTCTTGTGAGTTGTGAGTGTGAAGTAGTTATATCTCAATAGCGATCTACGCTGAGGATAGTTTGAATGAAGAATGAGGTAGGCGCGGTTGAGTAGTAGTTGAAGGGTGCAAAGATCGGTTCTGTCGACTCTCCATTGAAAACGTTTAGGTATTTATACCTCTGGACAATTATGCAAGGTCTAATTATGAAACTATGGAGCACTCTTCACTAGCAGCAGGGGTTTCACGCACAGTATCTAGTTACCATTAAGGATACTTCGGAGAACTCAACTATCAAACTTTGGGCATCGCGGGAGCGGGTTGATCGCAACAGTCAACGTTCATAGATAGGTGATTACAATGTATGAAGTCGCAGTTTCGTTCTGCCATTCAAAGCTACCCGTCAAGCCCTTTGCATCTTCTATCAACCATATTGCAGTGGCTTTGCTGTGCCGTTTGATTGAGTGCGGCGTATACACTGTCTTACCAATTCTCGGGTTTCTGTGAGTCCTTGAGTCTACCTTGACACTCATCTTTGTGATCGGTGCTTTTGACCATTCTTCTGGTATCAAAAGAGTACAGAACCAGAGCTACGTACACCTGTGCTCCATGGTTACGGAGTTGGTGCTTCAAGCAATTTGTCTGATTACGGATACCAACTAAAAGCAGGAGCTGGGGAGCTTCGAGACCGATAACTGATTAGCCTCGACAACAAGGACCAATGGGTGATCCTCACGCCCGGCTTCAGGTCCCACTCGATCCTACATCGTATCGGACCCGTCCGCGCTGGCTGGGGCCGTCCCCTCAGCAAGGCCATCCAGGCTGACGAGCTGGACCCCGAGGCTTCGGATGGGGGAGGAGATCCCAACAAGGCTACCGATACGTACGTAGCACGCCCCGTTTCTTCTTGCTTGAGGGGATGGTAGGCTAACAAACGATGTTTTATTTTCTTTTTTGGGTTTGCAGTATTACGGTCCTGACTAAGCTTGTCGGTGCCCTCGCTGCCGTTGGTGTCGAGGGCGGCCATGTGAGTCTTTTGCATTTCGTTTGGTCTAACTTTGCTTTGTGTTCCCTTGTGCTAACTACATTGCTCTGCAGCTCGTTACGAAGAATTACCCGGTCATCCGGTCTCTCCACTACCGTGTTCCTACTTGGCAGTTCGTCCCTGTCAATACCAACTGATTTAAGATGGCGCTCGGCATGTCGCCTCTTGAAGACTTGTCGAAACGATGGACTACTAGTGTTTTAGTGTGATGGCCTCTGACTCTTTGCGGATGTACATAAATCAGAAAACCCAAGTTGGTGTTGTACTTTGTATCCTGTGTTGAAATGTATATGTGCTGCGTTGCTCCTTGTCCTAGCACTCGAAATGATCCTTGCAAAACCGCGATATAGTAGACAGGTAGGCTATGGCCTCTCGGCGGAGGCGGTGATCGAATTTCGGCTAGGAAGATTTCAAATTGAAAGGCACGTAGGGATAGTAAGCAGGACTCGTGAGCTAAAAGTCTGGGAGGTATCCGCTTCCCTATATTTCACCCTTGCCACCCTCGTGGAGCAACATCATGATCTATATTGACAGCTAACGCTCCGAGATACCGCAACTTCAAATAGATTTGGTTCCCAAAACCTCCAAGCTCAACGCCGGAATGCCAAAGCCTCTCGTACTAAATGGCACTAACACCTGTTCTCAGATTATTCAGCTTGCGTGAGACAGGCGCCAAACTGTTGTTCCAGGTGCGAGACGAACACCGATTTGGTGGATCGCAGTCTTAACAAGCTCTGTAGACTTTGTATGCTTCGTAGACAGAACAAGAGCACAAAGTGCGTCACAATGAGCGCTCTGAAGACCACCAAGGGGACCCTTTTTTTTGAGTTTCTTTTGTTATTAGCTGGGCGCCGAGGTTGCCGATGTGATCTAAATCATCACCCCCACTCGGCAATTACTAGCTCAAGTAACTTTAATTACAATCCTTGGCAGGTAAAGATAAAGACAGCAAGAAACGTAAAATTCGACCATAATGTCCAGCTACGTACACAACACTCCGTGCAAACTCTTTCTAACCACCTGCCACTTAATCGAGCTCCTCGAGGGACCTGGCAGCAACGCTAGATGAATTCCAAACCAACACGAGTCGAATGTCAGCAACTCATTTCGTAAATCAAGAACGAAAAGCAAACGTACCTATCCTCGACCTCACGGCCGAGAATTTTCTTAGCGACCTTTCCGAGGAAGAAAAGTGGGGCGCGTCCCTCGAGCTCTTCGTCGCTCAAGTCTCGTCCAAAGATCTTTCGGGCAATTCGCCTGAAAATCGGGGCACGGGCTTGGAGCTCTTCGTCCGACATCTCCTCCAATGCACGTTTGACGTGCTCGTGCAGGCGGCGATGGCTGTGCTCGTGGCGGGCTTGGAGCTCCGCAGCATCTTGAACCTCCCTAGCCTCGACCTCGTTAAGCTCGTCGAACTCGCGTCCAAAGATCTTTCGCGCGATGCGCCTGAAAATCGGGGCGCGGGCTTGGAGCTCTTCGTCCGACATCTCCTCCAGTGCACGTTTGACGTGTTCGTGCTGGTGGTGGTGGTTGTGCTCGTGGCGGGCTTCGAGCCCCTCTCCATCTTCAAAGCCCCTAGCCTTGATCTCGTTGAGCTCATCGAACTCGCGTCCAAATAACTTTCGCGTGATCCGCCTGATGAACCGGGCTTCGAGCTCCCCTCCATCTTCGAAGTCCCTGGCCTCGAGCTTGTCAAGCTCGCGTCCAAAGATCTTTCGAGCAATTCGCTTTATGAACCGGGCTTCGAGCTCCTCCGAGTCCTGGAGCTCTCGACGCATGTTCCCGTTGCCGATCCAATTGTGCCAGGTCGGGTCCCGGGCCTCCAGTTCGGTTTCGACGGAGCTCAGGTCGCGTCCGAAGATCTTTCGGGCGATTTTCCTGAAGAAGCGGGCGTCGAGTTCCTCGACGTCGTCAAGATCTCGTCGACTTGGAGTTGCATGGTGGTGGTGTGCACCGTGAGCGTGACCGTGCTCTGATCGTCTATTTCGATGACCAGCTCTGTGGTGAGTACGTGACTAGAGTTTTTCTGGAAATGATGTCGCTTACGCAGAGATATCGATGCTAGTGCCTTCGACGTTGGTGCCTGGTTCGGCGTATGCGGACGCAGCGATGAGGACAGCGACAGTGACGGTAGCAGCAGTGCTAAGTTGGACCATCTTGAATTTATTGCGAGTTCTGAGTGTGTCGTAGTTTTATTTTAATAGCGATCTACGCTGAGAATAGTTTGAATGAGGAATGAAGTAGGCGCAGTTGCGTAGTAGTTGAAGGGGTGAAAAGATCAGTTCTGTGGACTTTCCATTGAAAACCTTTAGGTATTTATACCTCTGGTCGATTATGCAAGGTGTAATTATGAAACTATTGACCAGTCTTCACTAGCAGCAGGGGTTTCACGCCCAGTATCTAGTTACCATTGAGGGTACTTCGGAGAACTCAAAATCAAATTGTGGGCATCGCGGGTTGATCGCAACAGTCAATGTTCATAAATAGGTATGAAGTCGCAGTTTTCGTTCTGCCGTTTAAAGCTACCCGTCAAACCCTTTGCCTCTTCTATCAACTATATTGCAGTGGCTTTGCTGTGCCCTTTGACCGAGTGCGGTGTATACACTGTCTTACCAACTCTCGGGTTTCGGTGAGTCCTTGAGTCTGGCAGACACGCTACGGTCACTCCCTACCTTGACACTCATCTTGGTGAGCGGTGCTATTAACGATTCTTCTGATATCAAAAGAGTATAGCCTGAGAGCCAAAGCTAGGTACACCCGTGCTTCATGGTTACGGAGTTGTTGCTTAAGGCAATTTGTCTGATTACGGATACCAACTAAAAGCAGGAGCTGGGGAGCTTCGAGACCGATAACTGATTGGTCTATGGTCATCATGGGCCGCTAAGATTCCGCTCCATCCGACGGCGCATGGAATTGATACAATTCCGGAGAATGTGATTCAAACTACCTCCTTTTCCGAGTGGCAGAATTGAATAGAAACACTAGAGAGAGAGATCCAAGAGTGCTGACCAGTTTGATTAGAATGCAAGAATCACAACGGCCAGGCCCTTCTGAGTCACAAGTATTATTTACGCTACAACCATCTGGAGGCTACAATGAGCCGATGTACCCGAAATTTATACCTCTTGTATATACGAAGCAGACGCCAGAACTGAGAGCGGAGCATAATGCATAATGCCTCGGATGCTTACACCCCAACCACCCTAAAAACCAAACAAAATTAAAACTGTTTAAAATCAACCCCATACCGCGGTTTATAGCGAGGGATAATTATTGGGTAAGACTGGTACGAAGACTTTTCTGAAACGAAAGTCGAATTCCACCTGCTACAGAGTCGCGAATTGATTGGAGCCTCTCGTTTTCTGCGTCGTTTAACCCTCCGAACGGGTTATTGTGCGACAGGCCCCCCTACTATGCTCTACCCTCTCTTCGCTTCCTCCACTTCACATTCACTTCTGCTGTGTGGTACAAGGCTCACTGGATGGCTTGTGGCGAAGCGGAGGAAACATGCGAACTAAGCAACAATTTGCGAGACTGCACAGCTGTGGACCGGTGGGAACGAGCGCAGAAAGTGGTACACACTGTCTACAACTTTTATTAGACTTGGAAATGTGACGAAGAGACCAGCCGATTACTGTCGAGCTCATTGGCAAGGAGCTCTGGATTGTACGACTAGTGCCGGAGTTCAAGGTCAAGGCGAATAAATGATTAACTGGACGTGTAATTTTGTATAAGTACAAGAGGCTCGTCGCAGATAATAACGACGCATAGCTAATGGTTCCAGGATTCGTAGCTCGTGATTTCCTCCTTGAACACTTCCTCAACGTTCACCGTGCCAGCGTTAGTATTCTGACAAGAAGGTGTAGTTTGAAGTATCTTGAAGGATGTATAACCATAGTAACAGCCACACGAGTTACAGAAATAGTTTGCAAGACACAACGGTTGGCTTGAGCAATGCTTGCATCTAAGAGTGCGTAAGTTCATCCCAAACTCGATCCCGGTCGCAGAGTATGTGCACGTCGCTGTGGAACCTGGGGACACATACATGGCCTCGGGATCATCAAACGATATCTGCTGAAAGCAGGATTCGCAGGTCCTGGAGCTGATAAACACCACATGACCATTGGAACATCCTAATGACCCCAACGCGATTGGATGATTTGATCTGACCAGTGGACGTCTGAACAATTGATTCTGGATCCATACCAACCGGAAAGCGGTTTCCAGTCCTAGATGAATTTTGAGTTCGTCGGGTTTAAGAGCTTCCTCCTGCGTCACGATCTCGTTCAACCCTTCCTTGAGCCATTTGGCAACCTTGTGAGCTCGAGAGAGTGTGACCTTCTCGATGGGGCTCAAAGACAAGCTCGACAGTTTGGCGATCGCGTACTCCCTCATCTGCACAACAATGAGATTTTGTCTCTTTGAGCGTCTGTAAGAATTGTGGGATGAGGGGTAGGACGCACCATCTTCATTTGCCACCTTGTCGATAGATTAAGAACTCCAACCCATTCGTCCTTCGTTAATATGTATGAGCCGGTGATGGGCCTGAATCCGCCGTCATACTGTGTGCTTAGACAATGACCTACAGATCAAGCGATTCCACTTACGCAGGGTATAGAACTTTGATCATAGCGGCAAAATCCGCGGCTTTATATCCCTCCAGAACGATCGGGCGATCCCTGTGTCGTCCTTCGACGTCCTCAGCAACCTGGGGCATACGGAACATATCTGCAAAAACCTCCGAGTACTCCATGAACCTGTATCGAGGGACCTCGAACATGGTCTCTTCAACCTGAGCCGCCGTGTGATTGATTAGCTATACCGTTCTACGCCGACCATTCAATGGGGTGCAAGACCTCTGCCTCACCTTGAAGAACACTGTGCCACCCCAAAGCACGTCCCCAACGCGCGGTGTTGCTCCTTGGGTCGTTTCGTTAGAGGGATTGTCAGTTGACATGGCTTGGTGATGGTAAGAAGCAACCAGCGATTGATATGCACATCGATAAAGGAGATGTCCGGTTTCGTGTCAACACAGGCACGAGGCAACGCTGGCGTCAAATCACGGGCCAGCTTGGGCGTCCAATGAAGGGCTCGCTACTGATGAGTGTGGGCCAAAATAAAAATAAATAATAAAAAAATAATCGAGGGGAAGAAAAATAAAAGGAAGAAGAGGGAACTGACAGAGACTCACCAGGACTTGCTGACACCCGTCGCTCCGCGGTAGCTTGCTTGGACGTGGGGAACGATGGTGAAGTCGGATTTGATCGCAGGCTCAGAACAGATTTCCGGAATATATTTACACAGCCACGTCAGTAGCAACTCCGCTGCTACTGCTGCTACTGACAAAAAATCCTCCAAATAATCACCTGAGATACAAGAAATACAAGAAAAATAATTTAGCTGGCTTTAGATGTTTCAAACTCATGTGCACAAGAGAAATTGCTATCGGGGGAGTCGGTGTTGCCAAATCTCGGAATTTGCTACTGCATCTTATCTGTGCAAGATAACAAGCTGATTTGTCAGCACGCGGCAACCGAGCCGGCGACAGTGCTGATCGTTGTGCAGACTCATTGGATATGCTTACCACAATCTAGAAAGTGAATGTAGAAAGCCATACTTCAGAGATAGGATGAGGAATGAAATACCTATTTCCTCCCAAAGNAAAAACTGCCAATAAGAGGCTCAGAAAAATCAAATTTCCGGTCCTGCGGGGCCATCATACTTGAATAACGTGCACAATGGCCCCGGTGTCTGCTTAATTTTCCAGCAACAAGGATGTAAATCCCACTAGACCTATCATCCCAGACAAAAAATCTGACAATAATTTTAAGCTAAAACCAAATAATTTTTTGGCCCTGCGGGGCCTTTGTGATTGAGCATGATACAGGGACACGCACGGCCCCACTGTCTGCTCAATGCAACCCCACCTTAAAAGCTGGTCTAATACACAAATAAAACATGTTACAGTCTCTTGGACAGAAAATGGAAATCAACACCTCAAACTCAAGGAAAGGCTTGGGCAGAATGAGCCTTGTACGAGCGACCTTCCCAATTGGGGTCGCTTACATGAGCTTTTTCAAACTCCGCTCAGTAGCTGCAGTAGCAGCCCACCGTCACCGCTAGCGAGCCTTTCGCTGCGTAGGCGCTTGTTTTGTTCTTTATCCAGTATCCAGTCCGTTGATCGTTCGTTGTGCAAGCAGGAAATAGGGTGCGCCAAGTAATGCCACCAACAAGCCTGAAGGGTCCTAATGGCTCAACAATTCTGGAGGTATCATTCCGCGCAAGCGTGCTTTTGATGACATCGATTGACATTTGTATAGCAGGAAACTCATCGTGCAGCCCTTAACGGCTCCCCAAAGCATCTAAAAGATATCGCCTCCACAATTATACCTCACGACTACTCCATCGACGTTCTCTCGGTCTTTCTGGAGCAGCTACGGCTTTACCCAGCAGAGACTGTCCACATCGAGGAAGAAACTCTCACACGCAAGATAGACTGCGTGCTAGAGGCTTTCAAACTTCTATGTGACTCACTTCCTCAGTGTCTCGAGCTTTTCCCCGAGCTCAGAAAAGCGACTGTGGAACAGATAACTTGGAGGCTTCCGGAGATGGTGGCATGGATGACCTGCGCTGTCCGTGACCCGATATATGCGAGCCATGACGACTACACCTCTCGTCGTTTATCTCAAGCAATATTTGGCCCCGGAGTGCTTGGTGCTCGACCATTAAGCCCCTATCAAGCCGTGCGGTTTGAACTTTCAAACCGAAAACTAATGCAACGACTTCATCGTGCATCGGTCTCAACAATGCGACGACTCATGGATCTCGACCCAAATCTTAAAATCCATCTCATGGGACTCTATAGCTCGATTCAGACACTTCTTGTCCTATGGTTGTCGACGAATGACGGAGACCCAGTGATGGATCTCCCCTCGTTGTCCACGAGGACGAAACTTGTAGGGTCGGACAACCTTTCGATCGTGCACCCAGACTTGCTGATTGGAAATCTTCACGCCTTTCTACTGTCCAGCGTATCTAGGACGAAGATTCAGCGGATAATTACTGAAGAATCCGTTTGTCCAGCCGGGGTGTTTATCACTAGCACGCTCAAAAGAGTTCAAGCAGCGACGTCTTCGATCAAGAAGCGTCAGGCCGTCGCATTTGGCGCTTGTAATTTTTGGGAGTTGATCCAGATTACAGCCCATTTGATGCACTCAGCCCCCACCATCCAGGAGCTTTTTATCAGACATGGGCTTGTCCCCATCTTTACCGAATGCCTCATGGCGCTTCGACACGACCTTCCCGATGATGACAAGACTAGGTTGGCTGAGGTCATACCTCAGCTTATCACATTCGCGAGCCAGTTATTTGTGTGGACTGCCTACTTCTCAGGATCCCTGATGTCCAACCTATCCGTTCTCGTTAAATCGGGAGTTCTACACCTTATAATCGACTCCTTCGCCTACTCATCCGACCAACCCAGCCTAACTCCGCCTGATCGCACTCGTCTTCCAACCGCCAGCGAAATTTGTTCGAAATTCGACCTTGAAAAGATTAACGCTAGTGCCATTCAAATCACCGGCCAGGGCACAGCTTACGAAGGGGCTTTTATGCTGTCAACCCTTTTCAGATATTCAAAATACCCGCGATTTCTACCAGAGCTCAGACGCCAGATGGCCGCAATCCCAAAGTCNAAAAATTGATGTGCTCCTTGAAACCGACGAAAGGCATATTCTCTATGAAGCCTTGCTTGAAGCGGTGAGCGAACACAGCGAGTTTGTCAAGCGGACTCAGCGAGCGTGGAGCTGCGACAACCTGGATGTAAGCCTAGCGCTCTTTGAATGTTTCTCTTCATTGAACTTGTCCCCTCTTCATCAGCACAAAATGTTCAGTACAATCTCATCTTTCCCGCGCACCGGAAAAAGTACTAGAAAGCAACAGACGTGCTCAAAGTGTCATTCGGTCATCTACTGCTCCAAGGAGTGTCAAAGACAAGATTGGGGTCATCGGCATCGACTTGAATGCTCCTCAGACCATGACTTGTATCTGTGTATGTGTTCTTTTCCATTGTCTCTTACCCAACTCTCTAAATTCGGTCGACTGCAGATTTAAAGCACGATAATCAGTGGTACTCACACTCCACTCGCGCGTTCCATCTCTCGCTAGTCTTGGACTTGTGCGACGAAGTTTTTGGCCCAGACTTGCGCTCAGAGTCCCAGAGCGAAGAGCCATCATCGCCATCAACTTCAACGTCCAGCCCCACCTCAACGAAGCGGACGAAAACTAAGAGCTCCTCCCACTTCACTCCCTCTGCTGAACCTTCCCCAAAAGGGCCTCGTAGCGCGGACACCCAGGATAAGGTACTGACCTTATACAACGCAAAGCCTTTCAAAACCGGACCGACAGAATTCATCTGGATCTTCAATTTCATCAAATCGGAGACGCAGGAGCAGGTTCCTTTCAAAGCTTGGATCGCGAAGAACGGGAGGTGGATCCGTCCATGGTTGAAGCCACGACTGAACCATATCCTCGAGAGATGGAGGTCGTCGAATCCTGCTCTCCACCGCCGACCCAGTTCCAAGACTCTGTCCGGTTCTCAGCCAGAGGGAGGAGAGCCGAGACCGACGAGGCATCTCGCAAACGCCCAGTTCGACCTTGGACACCTCACGCTTCATCTTCTCGTTCTTCTACGTCAGCGCGATAAGCCCAGTGACCTGGATGCAGAGGACAGACGTGGGCCTGTCGAAAAGGGGCTGCCTTACGGGTATGACATCGAGGCAAGCCTTGTGTTTTTTGTGTAAGTTTCCCTTTGATTACATCTATTTCCGTTGCGCGAGTGGACACTCACTCCCTGTTTATATCAGGCCGAAGGTTGACAACGTTTCTGTAAACATACTACATGCGGTTCAAGGGTTAATGCGATTCTTGATATGGAATTTCAATTCCAGGCTTGCAGCATGGCTTGCGCTGGGACTTGTCGTGGTAGCATTGGCCTGGCTTTTGGCTTGAATCGTCGAAATAGAAGTTGTTGTGCAGTAGTACGAACACGGACTACCCGAAATGGACTTGTATGTACAGTGTATTCCAGCTGTATCACGAGGCGTCATGAGTGCCCGTTTATTATAACATTAATGTCCGTAGTGTATCGTCTCAGTAATAAATACGAGCATCCAGAAATTGATTTATGTAGTCCATGAGAGGGAAGAAACGAGGAGGGGGAAAACGAGATACTGTAACTGTCAATGGGCCGACTAAATCAAAGCACCCACCCCGAACACCCCGACCATCGCCAACAATGCCAATCCTCCAAACCTCACCAACCCAACCGCGGAGTTCTTCTGACTCCTATCCGCAATCGCCGACGCCGGTTTATCGCCAGGCTCGAATTCTGAAACCCACCTCTGGAACGTAATCTTTGCCTGCGTCCAGACTTGCGCAATGGATGGATCAGCCTCTGCACTGGGACCCTTCATGTCAGAGCAGTGATACCCGTCAGTGAGGTAGATCGGTCGTTGGCTAGTGCTGGCGATGTTGGGTACCGTAGCGGAAAGCGTAACTTCGAGCCATGGGTCGCCTGCAGGTGCGTGAAGTCAGAGATAAGGAATTGAAATTGAAGGAATGAGATCGGGATGATCGGTGGAAAACTTACGACGACCGTTCACGACGAACACTCTCTCAGCGGTTGTGTTCCATCCTTTATACTGCTCCGTTATCTTATCAACGCGAGCTTGCCATTCGGGTACAGAGCTGGTGAAAGCTCCAGGNAAATGCGTCGCGACAATAATCCTACATAATGGATGAGGTGGGTACATAGTCAATGAGATACTCGCAAGGACGTGAATCGAAGGAATTTCACTTACTGCTCCGGCTTGTCCGTTGAAGTACTTCGAGACGATACCGCCACCAGAAGGGTTACCTGGCTGGGACCAGCCTGTCTCGTAGCACCTAAGCGATCACAGTCAATCACAGAAGAGCGTGAGATGTCACTCCACTAATACTCACAAAGTCCAGGCCCATGGTCTGTCGTCGTTATGCTCTGTCGACGACAGGGAAGTGCCGTTGTAGTTCAAACTTGAGCAGTTCCTGTCAC
Source organism: Candolleomyces eurysporus (assembly GCA_027579435.1). Taxonomy (NCBI): domain Eukaryota; kingdom Fungi; phylum Basidiomycota; class Agaricomycetes; order Agaricales; family Psathyrellaceae; genus Candolleomyces; species Candolleomyces eurysporus. Next base: position 257,557 of record JANBPK010000706.1, on the reverse strand, counting down.
GGAGAAATTTCACTTTAAGTGAGGGTCTATCATAGATATGAAGCGATGCCCTACTGAATCGCCTCCATCGAGGTACCATTGCATACTTCATGTAGGAGTCAGTCAGTTCCGCTCGTGTATGTCGCAAGAATGAACGAACTCACAAGAAATTACAACACCTTCATCGCCACTGTACATCGTCGCCCAATTCTCGAGAGCAATATCAACTCCCCATCCTGTAGGAGGTGGAATTTCGTCTCCTCGGGTCTCTAAAAATTCACAGAGAAGAGCAGAGAGGTCGCTAGGCTCAATATGAACATCTCGGGTTTGCCAGGTTCGTAGAGGAATGGCAACTGTAGAAAAGCATTAGTAAACTTAACGAAGTTTAAATGTACTTAGGAGACTTACGAGCGTTGAGGAAATCCACATTACTAAGGTTCTGAAGCCCGAACCTCTTCTTTATTTCATTCAGTCGGCTTTGGTCTCCAGCATCAATGACACCGTCGATATGGGCGATAACAGCGCGAATGTCAGCGGAACAGTTGGCCGGCAGGTATATCTCGATCGGGGTCCAATATTGCCAGAAATTCCTGTATTGCCTTCAGAATGACGGAGCGTGAAGCATGTACAAGAGATTTATACCGACGTTTGAGGCTGAACAACACCGGAGGATGAGTATGATGCCCAAAATACACCTGGTCGCCTGTATGACAGCGTGGTGAGCCGAGAGCGCCAAATGTAATGATTACGATTGCTTACTGTTCCAACATCCACACCGCAAGGGCACCGGGATAGCTACCACCCATGATAATCCAAGGCGTCCTGTGAGGTCGAATGGCATCAGTGTCACCGCCAGGCATCGGCAACTTGACGTTTTCGGCGAAATAAACGAAATCGTCGAGTGCTTGAGAGATTGTATGCAGCTTGAGGTTCTCCACGGAGAGGTCGGGAGTAGGGTTGGATTTTCCGTAGAAACGATGTTCAATGGAGATGACGGCACCGTTGGTAGATTGAGCAATGAATCCCGGCATCGTGAGGTTCGTCAGAATGAATTCACCGCCTTGAATGAGAAATGGTTGATTTCGAATTCAATCTTGCGTCTGGTAGTCACAGAGGATATTACCTGGGCTATCAAGAGCCTGCTCTCCAGGAGTGTACAAGATAATTGGCCCGCCTACGGGAACCGATAGTTAGTACCTACGTACTGAGAAGTGTTGAAAATAGATATACTGACCAGGCTTATAGAACTCCCAAGTAAGAAAATACCTCATCTTGAACGTCCCTCGATTCGGGTCGGTATGGTCAATGAACTGGTCGAACTCGTAGACCTCATCATAGTCCGGAATCGTATTACCGTTCACGTCAGTCACAGGGCGACCCTTCCGGAGTACTCTGGCGGGAACTGACTTCGAACCAGTACCGGTACTGATGCGGCGAGAGCCGAATTCACGAAGGTCGACTCCATGGAGTCTTTGTTCGTATTGGTCGACGTAGAGTTTCCAATCGATGGCCGAGACAACAGACGAAGCAGCAAGGAGAAGGATACAGAAAGAAACCAAGCGGAGTCTGTGGAAGGTACCCATGGCTATCCTCAATCGGAGGCTACTGAGCCTTGCCGTAAGCCTGAGGGAGTTGTTGGGCAGACCTAATGACGCTGTCATTGACCTTTATAGTCACTTGTCTAGCTATGGTCAGCGCCCCGGCATCCCCATGAGTTGCGCGCATCGCATAGCCATAAATGAATTATTCAGGGTTGCGGGACTTTAATCCTGGGGGAGTATGTCTCTAGAGCAGTGTAATACCCAGCCATCGAGTTTGCAATTCGGGGCAAAGTCCACGATATGACAAGAAACCAAAGTGAATTGGTAGGTTGAGATTCGAAAGAAGCTGTCTTACGTGTATGCCGATGAAAGGTCAATGCTTGCTCCTGGCTGCCCGTTGACAGACATTTGAAGCGACGATGACAACGATAGCAGTACTGCAAGAGACGTAGGCTTGAGGGCTTTGCGGGCATGGGCGCTATTCCAATTTGTTTGGTCCGTAGCTGCTCGTCACTATACCGATACTCCCGTCTCCGAAATTGCCCCCCAATCAGTAGGGGTGCTTGCAAAAATGAATCGCATGTAAAACGCATGCGATATCTGGCATCGCATTGGTATGGGCGCTGAGAGACCGGGTTCGCCGTACGTATATAGGCTGGCTGACATGGTATTCCGAGTCCCGTTTAGCATCGCCCTAGGCCAGCGCAGAATGTAGGGATTTGACAGAGAAGAATACAGCCGAAGGACAAATCGGGCTCAGGCATCACATTTATCACCGACTTTGAAGGGAGTGGGGCCCGGGGTCAGAGTGAGGGTCACAGGATCGGTAGGTTCAGCAAGCCGTACTAGAGAATAGCCTTCATGTAAGTGCGACGGCGAGAGCTAAGTCTTCAAAGAGCCGAAATTGAAGCGAGATGAGAGGGATTAGGTATCGCCGCAAGCTCGTCATAGTGGAATCGGACTCGGAGAAGTTATCATGGTTTGTTAGGATCCAAGGCCGTTAGTCAGGTCTATCGACCGGCCGGCGATCAAACAACCCACATACATTGCCGTTACCGCGCCTCAACTGGCTTTGTTTTTGAAAAATTTTACCGCCCTGTACAAAGAGATCTATGCATGTAACGTACAGGTGAGGTGGTTACGCGTTGCGTATAGAATTCTTGAAGTATGCCTTCGTCTCGTTTCATGGATGAGAAAGAATGCCACATAGATCGCATGTTCTCAAACAGGGTGAGTCAAACCTCAGTCATTCTGAGAGGAAATAAGGCAGCAGCTCTATCTCTCCTAATCGCACAGCAGGGATTTGGGAGAGTTTTTGACGAATACGAGGTCCATTGGTGAAAAACTCGATAGATAGCCGACGACTCACATGGTCTAACACTGCAGCCTCATCGGAACCCCCGCACTCCTACCCCACTTTGGGATACGATCCTCTCTTGGGGTATGACATGTACCACTGCCAAAAAAGAGCCAGTAAACGAATAGCAATAGGAGCAGAAGACTCACTTTAGAAACCCCTCGTCGCCAGCGACATGCGAGTTCCTCATTGCGAGATAGAACGGTGGACAGGTGATGCAGCATAGACCTTGCGGGGAGATTTGAGTGATGGAAAAGCCAGCTACAGAGCGAGCGCAAGCTGAGCTGCAAATCCATGCTTTATTCCACGCTCTTAACATGAGAGAGAGTAGGGAGGGAGAACTTACTCCGCACTAAGAAAACTCGCCTCCATGGATCTCTCGGCGATACTTCACAATATCAATGCCGACCGAACAAGTTCTTGGAACCGTAGACTTGCTATAAAGCACAATTTGCAACTGGGTTAATTGGTTATGGGATGAGGAGGTGGCGGCCGAATCGCAAATTTCTTGGTTCTCTAACCCGTCATTCATCATGCATCAAGGGCCAAACTGGACATCACGAATGAATGTAGCCTCGATGTCGGGTTGGTTCTGATGATGGCTTTGTGCGTCGACCATCCGGGATCGCTTGAGAAGCAGTAGGTTCCCCATTCTTAAAAGCTGAGAAGTGTAGTGGGGCGGTCCAGTAATACTATTTTGGGCTCAAAGGTTCAATGCCCGCCCGGATTTTTGCGGCATTGTGATCACTTTCATGTCCTCGGTGAACTCGGTAGCTCCTGTTGCGCTAGTATGTACCAGATAACAGGCAAGTCGTATGTTCAGTACGGAGTTTTGTTGTATCACAAATCTGACACCTGTCTTGTCACTGCTTGTAGAGATATCTGTCGAACACGACCTTTCTGAGAGTGGTGAATGCAATCCCCTCTCAGAGACCACCACTCTCAATATATACCTTTGCCAAGAAGGTGACGAACGCCGTGTCCCACTGCAAAGAGAGTCCAGGGAGAATTGGAACTTGGGACGAAACCCTCCGATGTGTGTGTCTGCTAAATCATACGTAGTGTTTATCGCCAGTCAGCGCTGAATCGGGGCCGGTAACAGAGCGCTCAATAGTACGGAGTTGAGGATCGTAGCTTCCTGCCGAAGTTACGGAGAACTCGGTTTCGTGACGATTGCTGAAAATCAGCTGTCCGGGCGAGGTGGGACTCCAACGAAATGTAAGTATGCGGTACCGCCGTTCAACTGTGGATCCTCCAGTCACAGTCTATCACTAATCAACGATTGTAGTCATCAAAGAACGGCTCTCGCCAGCAACATCAATTCTAGGATCTACAACTCTACAACTAAATATCACCTTAACTCTAACGGGCGATGTCAATTCCGACACTAAAGAGGATCGGAGCTCCCCTGTACTGCTCGAGATTGATAAAGCCATCGAACTCGAGCAGCAAGAAATATTTGGCTCCGATCTTGAAGATCAGGTCCATCAACAGAGATATGTAAACTTGGGTACATTATTCTCCCGCCGCTTCATACACAGCAAGGAAGTTGGCGATCTTCGACACGCTATCTTTTGCATCGAGAGGAGCGTCGACATGGCGATGGAGAAAAAGGACACCGCTGATCTCTCCGGCACTTATCAGGCCGAGCTTGCTGAACGATTCAGCAAGCTTGGAGATTTTTTCGATCAGTGTTTCCGAGTGAGCAGCGACGCGTCGGATCTCGATGGGTCCATAGAAGCTCTCCAAAAGGCTGTCGATGCTACTCCTGGCACGGACGCAGCCAACCTACCGGCAAGGTTGAACAATCTTTCGAACGCCCTCCAGCGCCGCTTTGATATCGACCACGACACCAAGGATCTCCAAGAGGCGGTGGGCCGTTTGAGGGAAGCCGTGGCCTTGACACCGGCGCCCCACGGTAACCTCCCTACGCTTCTCACTAATCTTGGAAGCGCTCTCCTGCGACGCTTTGATGCAGGAAAAAATCCTGAGGACCTCGATGAGGCGATCGCGCACCAACATCAAGCTGTACAACTCTGCAAGCCTGAGCACCCGGAGCACCGCTATCGGGTGTCGAAGCTAGGGTTGGTGTATCAGCGGAAATTCGAACATAGTCATTCCATGGACGATATTCAACAGGCAATCCATTTTAAACACATGGCAGTTGATATGGCAGAAGAAGCAGAAGGGAAAAAAGAGCATTCCAGCGATCTTTCCGCCGCACTGCATTCCCTCGCATATGCCTTCCACATCAAATTCCAGGAAACGTCGAATCTCGAAGATCTTGAGGAGGCAATTTCTATCCAACGACGTTCCGTCCAACTGACCGCTCCCGCCAGCTCAAGGGTCCTTTCCAGACTCACGTCTCTATCCTCCTTGTGCAACCGTCGATTCCTTAAGACTCAGACACAGCAACACATATCTGAGGCCATCCGGGTGCAACAAGATGTAGTTACCCTTACCATGCTTTCCACTGACAAATCCTCTATATCTAACCATCTCGACACACTTGGCCGATGGCTCGGTCATCGTTATAAATACTCCCGAAATGCTGCCGACCTTGATCAGGCTGTTCTCTCACATCGAAGAGCAGTTCAATATTCCCCCAACAGCCCTCAGTACCTCTCAAGCTTGTCGCAATCACTGCGACTTCAATTTGGGTGCTCCCAACAGCTAGAACACGTTGAAGAAGCGATCTCACGAGCGAGAGAAGGAGTTTCTTTAACTCCCGAGGGCGAGAAATCTACCCGTGCCAAGCGGTTGTACGAGCTCATCCTAGCCCTGCATAGTAAATGCGAAGTGCTAGCCAGAATTGAAGATGTTGAAGAAGCCGTGTCAATTTCCCTGCAGTGTGTCAGGCTCACCCAACCAAATGACCTTGACGAAGAAGATCGATTTGTGCTTCCTGCGCGCCTTATGTATTTTGGAGTTGCTCTTCAACACCGCTATCAGTTGACCAGGCAGATGGTGGACCTCCAGGAAGCCATAGCGGCCCATGAAAAGGCCGTTGCACTCACACCGGAGCTCGATCGTAATTTACCTTTCATGTTGCACAACCTGTGCATTGCACTACAACGACGATTCGAGGGAATCGGAGACCTGGGATGTATTGACCGCGTTATTGCGATGCGAAGACGGATGATCGATGAAGAGGAGGATAAACGGCCTCGATCACCAGATCTGCCGAGCTGGGTTGGGGGGCTTGCCAATGCGCTTCACCTGAAGTATCAACGATCCGGCTTGGCATCCGACATCGACGGTGCGGTAGCAAACCATACCAGAGCGGTAGCCATGAGCTCTCCAACAGATCCCCAACTTCCTACGAGGCTAACGAACTTTGCCAACGCTCTGATGAGCAGAGCCGAGTTGAAGAAAAGCATTGAAGATATCGACCAAGCCGTGGATTACTTGGGCAAAGCGAGGGCTTTAACACCCAATTCCCATCATTTGGACCGTTCAAGTCAATATCTCGCTCTTGGAGGGGCACATCAAGTCCGATTCCGATATGGCCACGATCCTGTCGACATATTACTCTCCATAGAGTACCTCAGAGAATCAGTCAACCTTCTTTCTCCTACTCAGCTTCCCGTCTCCGGCTCCAGTCCCGTGACACTTCGCCAAAAAGCTCGCTTGGCCATTCCACTCAACAATCTTGGCATCTCCCTCCGACTTCGATTTGAGCGTGAAGGCAATCTCTCCGACATACAAGAAGCGATCAGCATCCAACAAAAGGTTGTTCAAATAACACCAAACGATCGCGCAGACTACCCGTCCCACCTGGCAAACCTGGGCAACTCATTTCTTTCTCGCTTTGGGCGCACAAAAGATACGTTGGACTTGGAGGAAGCCATCAATTACCAGGAAGCAGCTATCACGCATGCGCTGTCCGACCATCCCCACCTCCCAGCTCGCATGTTGAACCTGGGACTGTCCCTCAGGACTCTGGCCGAACTTACTCGCCAACTTCCCGATTTCGATAAGGCCGTTGCTAGGTTGACAACTGCGACTGCCTTAGAAGCAGTTGTTAAGAATCCCTCATTGCTCTCGTATATCACCGACGCTCTAGGTACCGTGTTCCACGAGAGGTTCAAGGTATCAAGCAGCCTCGAAGATATCGAGGAAGCCATATCTTTTCGTCGCAAAGCCGTATCCCTCCTCGCGGAGTCCGACACGTCGCCGTCTCTCTACCAATACTTAAACAACTTAGGAACGTCCTTACACACATTGTTCCGCCGCACAGGCGAAATTACCCAGCTGGATGAAGCAATCGCCGTTCTCCAACGTGGACTTGATAGCGTTCCAGAAACTTCCGCACAAACCTTTATACGCTTGAGCCTCCGCACGAACCTCGCGAACACGCAGGCGACGCGTTATCGCCTTTCGAAGGATATTCATTATGGGCAGGAAGCAGCCTTGAACTGGACAGATGTTGCTCTCGACCCAGCGCTATCCCCATGGAATCGTATCAATATAGCGAAAAGGCTGGCCAAATTAACAAGGAGGTTCGACACAGGAGGGTGTCTATCCGCGTACAAAGTTTGCATACAACTCGTATCCGTTATTAGCGGACTTGATCAAACGATACAAAGCCGCCACTCAGCCCTCTCCTCGATTTCGAACATCACATTGGAAGCTGCGGCGGTAGCGATCGAACTTGGAGCTGCGGAGTTGGCGATGGAATGGCTCGAGCAGGGTCGTTGCCTCGTCTGGACTCAGCTTAACAGCCTTCGAACACCCGTGGATTCTCTCCGAAGTGTGAACCCCGGGCTAGCAGATCGACTGACCCATCTGTCTCCTTTGCTAGAACAGATGGGCTCGCGCACCGTTCATACATCTCCTAGTCCAGAGTCGGAATCTGGACCGTTGGACTCCACAGGATCAAGCTTAGACGCGGAGATTTATATGGAGCAGAAGATCCTGTTGCAAGACGACGTGGTATCCCACGTTAACCTCGCTCAGGAATGGGAGGAGGTTCTTACCGAAGTTCGACTTATAGAAGGCTTTGAAGACTTCCTGAAGCCACCGCTAGTCGAAGAGTGGTTCGATCGTATCCCTGCGAATTGCGCCATAGTCTTTATCGTCATCCATCAAACGAGATGTGACGCTCTTGTTCTTCAATCGGGCGCTATGAAACCCATGCATTTGCATCTTCAAGAGCTGACCTACGACATGGTGGAACAATGGCGAACCAACTTGCATCATAGTCTCGTCGCAGAGGGTGTTCGAATGCGGGGGTACGACAGCTCGGTAGAAGGAGAGGAGATCCTTGGGAGCGACCCCGATGGCAGAGGAATACGCCCAGTCCAGCGGGTCGGAGGAAGTGCGAGCATGCTGGAATACGTGCTGAAGCAGCTCTGGACCCGGATTGTCAAACATATCGTGAACAAACTATCTCTCACAGTGAGTCAGGGGCAGTTTGTCTCCCCGAATGGATGCTAAACCCTTTCGGCAGGCCTCGAAGGACAGGGTGCCAGAACAAAGAATATGGTGGTGCCCGACCGGATCCCTTTCGTTTCTTCCCCTCCACGCAGCCGGAGTCTACGGTCGTCCAGACGCCGTCAGTATCTCCGATTACGCTGTTTCCTCATATATTCCGACCTTATCATCCCTTCTGGAACGTTTGAAGCCCAATCCAGAGCCCAGCACACCGACGAAAGCCCCAGTGGAGCGGGGTGTCCTCCTGATAGGTGAACACAATGCTCCAGGACTGACTGAGATCCCCGGAGCAAAAGCAGAAGTCGAAGCCATCAAGAGTCTTCTCAACAGCCGAGGGATTCCAACCATGACACTAGGAGGAGAGAAGGATGGTACAGCCGTTATAGAGGCAGGGGTGTCCAACATGAAGAAGTACACCTGCGTCCACCTCGCATGCCACGCCAAGCAGGATGTTGACGAACCTCTGAGAAGCGGCTTCCACCTGCGCGATGGACGCCTGAAACTCTCCAAGATTATCCAAGCCAACATGTGCAACGCCGATATAGCGTTCCTTTCGGCGTGTCAGACGAGCACAGGAGACGAAAAACTGTCGGAAGAAGCCGTGCATCTTGCCGCGGGGATGTTGGCTGCGGGGTACAGGGGAGTGGTGGGGACGATGTGGTCTATCAAGGATAAATATGCGTCAGAGATCGCAGAGAGCTTTTACGACGACCTTTTGACTCGTTCCGCTGCAGCTGGGGCACCAGATATCGACGGTCGACATGCTGGCCAGTCATTACACCACGCAATCACGCATGGCATTCGCAAGAAACTTGGCAACACACCCGAGTCGTTGGTGTGGGTGCCTTATGTGCACTTTGGACTGTAGTGGCGGTGAGCTAGAGTTTCGCACCTTCGATGAGCCAGCGAGTATGGTCGAGGCATGAGCTCGAATCATGAACTTAGTTAGAAAATTTGTACCACTATTTGTATTTCCAAAAACATACAAGAAATGTAGTGGCGCAAAGCACAAAACCCGCTTCCTGCAGCCACCATACGCATCATACACCAGTAACCTTTTCAAGCCACTCTGTAGCCCCAGTTCATTAGTTAAACAACCCGAGGGAGAAGGAGATGTGAAAGTACCTCGTGTGAGCTCAAAAGCGGCAAACGTACTCGCAGCTGCAGGAATACTTCGGAGTACTACATTTCTCGGTCAGTCAAAATGAGCCATCGGTGAGAAGAGTGTACGCACACGAGGGGGACAGTCCCTTGAAAAGACCTCGGCTGCAGGGAACAATAGTTAATCAGCAAACGAGTACGACCGGACCGGAAGGAGGGAGAGGACGCACAACCCAGACTCGACCACGATCGTCTTAAACTCGTGCGCGATATACTGAACTGGTGTACCCGCTGGTGGTGTTGGGCGGAGCTGGATACGGGATTTCACAACATCTGCCGCACCATCAGGTGAGAGCTGTGAGCCAAGCGACGGCAAAAACAGTAAATGTGGATAAGGAACGTACCGAGAGGATAACACGCTAGCCAATACGCGATACCACCTGTTGACCCACTCGCCAGGAGCGCCCACACAGGCAGTTCCTCCCCATAACGTTTCCGGAATTCGCGTTTCGAGAATTCGAAAGCAGAGTAGAACCCTGCATAAGCAGGAATTTCACGGAGGACTGTTACCTATAACATCAACGCAATAATAAATTGAGGCCACAGTCAGTTGATTGGTCGTTTGACGAGAAGGATGAGCAAACAACGCACCCAATATCCTCTCATAATCCCTTTCTTGAACCCATACTGCTTCCACATATCACTAACCACCACTCTCAGCCGCTTGTCGTCCTTGCCACCATACTGTCCTTGCATTCGGACTTTAAACATCTCAACTACGAGAGAAAGCTCAGCAAAAACCATAAAAGAGAAAGAATTTGGTATATACCTGGACTAGCAAGAATAGCATTCGCGGCACCTGCCATGGCGCCTGCAAGGGCGATCTCCTTGAGGGAGAGGTTGGGGTACGGCGAGATAAGGCGTTTGGAGATCCCGTAGGAGGCGAAGAGGAGCGAGTTGACACCTGCGATCCCCAGGAGGGGACTGGCCATTCCTGAGGGCGTTAGGATGATAGTAGATCGGTATTTAGAGCGCCATTTGAGTGGAGGTTTGCGAGAGATATCGGATATGTGTTAGTCAATGAAACGAGAGCTCGACGCGTATAATACACACCTTTATACAAAGCGAAGAACCCTTCCTTCCTCAGGGTCTGCGTGAGGATATCCATTGGACCTTTCTGTCGTCCTCGTCCTCGTCAATATTTACGTCCTCCCGATTTGCCACTGAGGGCAGGATCCATAGATTACTCACAAACATTCCTTCTGCGTAACGTGAGGCGTAAACCGATAATCAGCTGAGAACACCAGAAAAACCTCAAGGGAGCTCACTCGGCGCAATCTGAGCGCGCGTCTTAACGGTATCCAGAGGCTGCCCAACCAAGACCTGAGCAGCACCTCCGACGCTCCCTGCAATGAGCTCGTTAATCGTAGCTTGGGTATGTTTTGTCGACATCTTGTCTTGCATTTCTAGGGTCTGTTGGGGTTGCCTGGTGTCAGTGATAGTTGTCCAGTCGTGTGAGTAGCCCTTGTCGTCGTCGCTGAGCGGGTGAAGGATGGCAGACAGCGTTGGACGCCGCCACCGTTGAGGACAGCGTCGACGTGCATTGCGAAAAGTGACGCGATCACGACCGGCACCCTTGCCAAGAATCGATCAACTGCTTACACGCGAGTGATGGTGTCAATCTTATCTCCAAAGTTGTTCTTAGGGGTCTATCTCAGACGGACTTTCTAAAAACCCAAGTTCGTTTCACGATGCTCAAAATGCCAGCTGGAGTGTAGAGTTCACTACCTATGACTACTTGACATTCGGTTGTAGATACACATGCACACTCAATTCATCATACATATACCCAAGGAAGTTCGTCAGCATTTGCTGGGGCTCGTAAAGATAGCTCGCTGCGAGCTATATGAAGAAGGGGGGAAATTTCACCATCCCCAGACGCAGCCCTGCGATCAATTCCAACGGGGAATGGGGGACCGAGAATCTCCTGAATCGAGCCCTCAAGCATAACCCTCGGCTTCAACACGAGGTCCCGCTGCCCACGCATCCTACCTATCTTCGCCCCGTTTATCACCGTCCTCAGCAACCCAAGTCCGACTGTACCCATAACCGCCTCTGGCTTGCTAGCCCTGCTCCTGTCCAGATCCCAAGTCCTGCTATCAGAATATGAATCCTCCATCGACGCCGGGTCGAATCCTTCCCCCGAGTTAATGCCCACGAGCTCGAGGTCAACAGAGGTGACTTCTTCACCCATCGCCCTGCGCAATCCGACCAGGAGCTGGAACATAGGGACCAGGCGTTGCTTGAGATGGGTTTCGTCATTGTCTGGGCGTGTCGCCCACCCAGCAATTCTCATGACTGAAATAATGGTTCTCATCAACGAGTCCCCCCNATCCACCTGTGAAGAAAGGGATATGGGCTTTGGTAATGGAGCGCCAGCGGCCTGCAACAGCCTGGTCCTCTGAAAATAGTCATTCAGTCACGCTGACGTCTGTGAGTCAAGCCTGCTGACTTACCGTGATCGCAAATCCTATCATACAGCTCTGCTATGAACCAATCATGATCCTCCGAATCCTGCCTCCAATAGTCCCATGTGTTACCGGCATCCTGCTTCGGCTCTTGGGTTCCTCCTTCTACCTCGGCCTGAGTCCTCTGGCTCAACGTCCACTTGCATCCGACATGGTAACACCAACTCGCTAGGGTGACCTGCATAACGATCTGCGCTAGGAGTGGGTTAATCGCATCCTCAGGCCTTCTGTTTCTCTTTGATTCCTCAGCCAACACATTTGCCAGCTTCTCCGACATCAAGATACGGCCCACTTCCTCGCACGTAGCCGTGTGTCTATCCGCCCCCGGTTCATCGTAAACCAGCGCTTGTCCAAGAAATACAGCTATCTGGTAAATCTCTTCGTTCAATGCGCTGACCATTTGCACGACATCCGGGACAGACAGCGTATCGGCCTTGGTCGGGAACACCTGCTCACTACTGGCACTGGGTAGCGTTCCACCCAGCTCGAGTGGGCTGTCCTGAGCATCACCAAACCACCCCATGGCAGCGTTCAGCTCGTCCTTCGCTGCCCTCAAGTCCTCGTACAACACATGGGTGTGCTTCCTCGCGGCGTTGTACTGGTCGGTGATCCGCCGGAGTTTGGTTCTTTCGTCGTGATAGAGAGAGCGATAACGATTGGCATCGCCTTCAATCTCTTCAAGCTTCGTCTTCAGGTTTTCATGAGCTTTCGCGAGCTGCTGAAGCTCAGCAGAGCGAGTCCAGGAGTGGCGGGCGGCTGAGCGCGCAGGAGAACGGTGCAGCTTGCACTCTGAGGGACTCGATGGATCACTGCCTTCGATAGGGCTCTTGCCTGGGGCACTAGCGGCTTCAAGCTCGGGTGCGTCTTGGTCGACTGGTGTGGGGATTGCGAGTCTGATTAACGATATTCTGGCTTTGTTGCGTTTTGTACTGGCTTCCGCGGCAGCAGCGACTGCCACTAAATGAAAGCGCCGTCAGTACAATCGCTGGTTTGATTCTGCTCAATCCGGATTGACGTACTAATTTCTTCCTTTTGATGTAAAACAAGCTTTCCTTGCTCTTCGTATTCACCCCGAAGCTGAACGAGTTCCTTCTGAGCAGATTCGAGTTGTGTTTGAAGGTCCTCGGCGTTGAGCTTTGACGACGTATATCGTGTCAAGAGGACTTCGGTTTCTTCCTTTGCTAGCTGCTCCTTGCGCTCTGCCGCGTCTTTCAGATTCTGCTAGATGAAGGTGCTGAACAACCAGGACCCGACTCACCAATTTCTGCTCTCAACTCGCTGAGGAGATTGGTCTGCTGGTGGTGTCCATCCTTAACTCTGGCGAGCTCCTCCCGAGTGGACTGAAGTTCTGCTTGAAGAGTGTCTCTATTTTCCTTGTATTCGGTACGCATGCTTTCGATCAAATCTGTATGCTCCTTTGACAGTTTATCCTTGTTCTCTGCGCCTAATATCAGCGCTGTCCGGATTGAGGGTACCCTCAAACTCACCGATCTCCTTCCTCAATTCCACGACTAGTTCCCCCTGCTGCCTACAGTCACTTTGAGCTCGAAGAAGTTCCTTCTGAGTGGACTCAAGCTCCATTTGAAGAAACTTGACGCTGCTCTTGCAGTGCACAGACTCCGCACGCGCCTGTTCCGCTTGTTCTTTCCATAGGTCGACCTTGTGTTCAGCTTCTATCAGGCTCCGTCTGAGGGCAGTCGTCTGATTGCTGGCTCCCAGTGCTATGACCTCGTCCGGGCTCAATCGCGTCTCCGAGCCAGGGCCAGCACCAGGGCCAGTATTAGCGAGGCTAGTAGCAGAGATTGCTGCAGAGCCCAACGTTGTCAGTACTACTCACACCCGCACTGAGATACTTGACACTCACCCGAGTCCATTGCCTTGCTGCTGTCACAGCGAATTTGGACGTCACAAAGGGAGGCGTCGAAAATGGGGTGTTCTGGAACGGGAGGCTTTTTAAGGGACAGATTTAGACGCCCATCCCGCTGACGTGCCTACAAGCTGTTAAGGCCGACGTTGGCAGTGCTATTACGCCACAATTAATGAAGGGGAAGGGGATGCGGGAACCTATCTTTACACGTGTATTCGATTGCTGTAAATCCGCCAGTACTTTGGGCCGTCCACACTTCGCTCGAGCCCAGCCTTCTGAGTCCAGCGCAAGTCACAAGCTAAGCGCTAAGCGCCCGGTGCCATTGGCTGAGTCAAGTTTAACTGGTGTGGACGACGGGGAGACTCAAGGAATGGAATCTGAGCAAGCCATCATTGGTATCGGGACCGCCGACGAGCGACAGTGCAGCACATCGAGCTCCCACGGTGAGCTGGTTTATCGTGCGTCGGGAATGCGTAGTCGACATCTTGTCTTTCATTTTAAAGCTGAGATTAGTTTGTACTCGATGACACACAATCTAGAAGTAGAATAGGAGCAGACACCGTATTTAATTCTATCACCTCGTAGGCGCTCCGGCCTTCTTCCCAATCGGCAAATACTCCTTGAGTAACCTCTCCTTGGTTTGCTCCTCCCACTCACGCCCATTCTCCTTCTCGTAATCATGCTTAGGTCTCCAAGAGTGCGGACCATATTGCTTGAGCAGTCTAGGGTGATCGACGCACAGGAACATCATGAGAATCAACCCGATGTCGAGGGTGCAGTCTTTGGTGATGTGGAGGATATGCTTCCTCTGATCTTTGAAGAGGCTGAAGTCTTCGGTTATGACCTTTTTGCGGGTGCAGGCCACGAGAGAGCCCGTTTCCGCTTCAGTAAGCTGGGGACGACAAGTTAGAGAGGGGGGNAAGAAGAGAAGTAGAGACGACGTACAACGCAGCGAGCAAACTCGCCTCCATGGACCTGCCAACGGTACGTGACACCGTTGATGTCGACGAACCGGACAGGATTCTTTGACCTTCAACCGTTGGTCAGCAAGGGTCCTAGTATGACATCGGAAAACGGGTATGAAGGAGACGTACAGGCTGAACCGATTCTTCCTCTTTAAAAAATACTTCTTCTCAACCCCGTTCCCGGGATCCAAATGCTCCGTGAACTTGCTATGAAGCGTAACAGGGTGCGTCACTCCATTCCACCTAATATCCGCAACGGACTTCTCTAGCGCTTTGGGAAGGAGGCCGAAAGCCTTATTGCTCAGACGTTGGCGTATAGGCAGGGGTCCTTGCTTCTTGGGCTTGATGTGGGTGACACAGCCAATAACCCCTGGTTGGCGGTCGGTCACGATGTCGTAGTAGATGAGACCAGTTAAGGAGGTGACGGGAGTTTGGATGAGGTTGTCGCAGAGGAAGACAAGGTCCATCGTGAGTGATGTAAGAAATTTCGAGTGATTGTGTTGCACGAGGGGTAATGGAGAACGACAGTGAGTTTGCAATGAGATGGTTAGGAGAAATTGGGGATTCCTCGTCTCTGTCTGGTCGTTTAAATAGGAGAGATGGGACAGTTGTGTTTCGTTTCAGTATGACCAAGGGTCAGCCACGTTCGTGAAAAAAGCGAAGAAAAGGCATCCATTATGTGAACTAGATGACAGTGAGACAGAGTCAGACTTCTAGAATTCTAGGTGGCTTCGACGCAAAATGTTCACCTCTACAATATGCAGATTCTTCCCCGCAAAAATACGGCATGAAATTCAAAGCGTTCAACGTAAAACGACTCGCGAAAGACTCGGAAGAACGATGATGGTGAGCGGGATCAGGAACCGTCAGGATACGTTTGATCACGACTATAAACTCAACCGATGGCCTGTGATCCCAACAAGCCATAACAATGCCTCACACTCTGGACTCGTTTCATCTGTCGAAACCTCAGCGATGGAATGCCACACACACTACTAGCTGCGTACATCCTGGATTCAGCACGTGTGTCTGGCAGTCTGGGCCCATACTTTTTCACGATGAACGCTGAGTGAGCGCTGATGTAGCCATGTTTCTGATTCCGGTGGATAACGACCGAGTCTAGCTAAAAGTTTTATAGTCTGCGGATCGGGTTGTGAAGATTAATATTGCACCATGCCAATCACCGATGATATGGCATGATATGCCTTTTATAATCAATGAGTCTCACCTGCAACACTAGTCTTATGCCGCTTATGCCCGAGTAAATTAAGGACACCTTTTGCCGTAGTTTGACGAACAGCAGGCCTTTAGTAACAATCAAATACAACACTGACTTGAGTGCAAGACCATTCCACAAGAGGTTGGACCGTCATTTCGAGCACAACCTTATAGAGCAAAAGGGGTGACGTACCTTTGTGTGATCTGGATGTTTTTTTTGGCTTGGCACACTCGGTCAACATGGAGAATGGTTTTCACTTCTGGGGCGACCATGACGATCCTCCGCTGTCCTGTTACCCGACTTTTCTTTTCAAATATTGAAGTTGCACGTTAGTCGTGGTCCTGCGTTCATCTATGTCTCGACCGCATTGTTTGGTTTTGTTAGGCGCTGCCATAGGTCCAACGCGTATAGAGGTTCAATAAACCACTTGCTTGTCTCGTTCAAGTAAAAGTTTGGATGCCATCACGAAATGGTTATCGTTAAAGTTGGTTAAGGATTTCCCTAACCGAAAAATACCTGGAAATGAATCGCATTCATCAGATTCTAGTAGGTCCGTATGAAGAAGGATGAACTAGAAAACCACGACGCTTTTCTTTACGGTCATTGCTCAGAAGGTGCGCTGGTGGTTCGTATTATTTTTCATTCAACGCTGTGCTCTGTAACAATGTGTAGCTCGCTGTAAACAGACCCTAAACAGTTCAAACGTCTCTAGATGTATCGACCTTGTTTCCCCCCATACTCAGCTTTCGAGGCTCGAGTTCAATCAAGAGCGACCGCTCAAGAAATATTTTCGGCTTCAACAAAACATCCCAGCTTCTCGGTACCCCGCCAACTTTCGACTCCCCCGGTTTGACCCTCCGCAGTCCCAGTCCACTCATACCTGCAACCCTTTCTGCCGTGCTATATTGGGGTTTTACCATATCCGCACGATAGTCATATACATCCTCCATGAACGTCGGATCGAAGGGCTTGCCGGGACTTACGATGATCAAAGCAAGATCGGCAGACCTCACTTCACCGATTGCCTTGTATAGCCTGAGCAGGGGTTCAAAGATTGAACCGAGACGCTCTTTGATTTGGTCGAAAAAATCATTTGAGCGCCCATCCCACCCGGCTATCATCATGACAGCGGCGATGAGGCTCATTAAGGAGTAGCCCCATCCTTGAGTTGACAATGGAAGGTAAGTGCTAGCGAGCGAGCGCCAACGATCTGCGACAGTCTGATTTTCTATGGCTCCTGGTCAGAACTTGATGTGCTGTAGTCAAGTAGAAAAGATGAGAGAGATTTTGCGTACCGTGAATGCAAATGGTCTCGTAGAGGTCGGCTATGAAACTGTGATGATCCCTCTGCCTCGGCGTGCCATCTATTGGGTTGGAGAGAGCCGTGTGCTGATCTTCTGAGTCCTGGCTCTCAGCCTCTCCGTTGGACTCCCTCGTTGCTCTCTGCCAATCCATGCTCCAGAGGTCTACGCACCAATGGGCCAGAGCGAATTGCATCACCGTCCGGACGAGCCATGGGTTGATCACTTCACGTTCGCGCCTGTGTATCCATTTGTAGACCAGCCCATCGACCAGATCCTCCCCCAATATACTGGCTCGCTGATACGCCGCCGTAAAGTCGGTCCCTCGAAAGACTTCCTCCTTCTTCGTGGCCTCCAAGTGGAGAGGGTCACAGACAATTATCCCCGTAAGATGTCGAGCCATCTCAAAGATGCTCTCGTTTACAGCCTTGACCGTCTGCACGATATCCGCCTCAGGGAGCCTCATCCTGCCCCGATCCAGAAACATGCTTGAAGCATCAACTTCCTTCTCCCTCATCGAGTCCACCCGGTTAACAGCATCACCCAACTGTTGCTTTGCATCTCTCAACTGCCGCCTCGCATCCCTCAACTCTTGCTGCATATCCCTCAGCTCCCCCTCCAGTTCAGATGACAAGCCTTGGAGTAACGGCGTACTCAACTCGACTTCCTTCAGTTCTCGCTTCGAGGTTAACCCTAAGATCGGTCTCGTACAGCGCCAGCAGCGAGCCGTTTCTTTGACTTCTTGCGACTTCGAGTCCCTACTCAATTCTAGCTCCTTCTTGAGGGTCCTGGCCTCTGCCATCGACTTGGCCAACCGGAGACGTATCTCCTCGGCTTCTTGCTGGTAGACCTTCTCCCTTAACTCGGACTCCCGTAGATCTCGTCGAAGTTGAAAAATGGTGGCCTCTAGTTGTGTTTGAGTTGGAAAACTAGTGGAATTTCCCCTGGTCGTGTCTTTGGAAGGGCGTGCTCTCCAGTTCGATGGGTCTTTGCCCAGACCTTTGTACAACATCATAGCAAGAGAGTCAGAAGGATCGTGGTACGAGTTGAAGAATGGACTTGCCCGTTGCTGTGGGAGCTGAGAACCCCAGTGGACGATAATTCCAACTCATAAGGGCGACTATGAATAGCACGATATGAGAACCGCTGGTAAGACGCTGAACCCTTCGCCTCGAGGCAACCATGGACTGTGGCGCAGCTTCGCGGGCTTAGCCGTCCGAGTTCAGATCAGATCTCACAAGTTAAGCGCCCGTTGCACTTCCTGAGTCTAGTTCGACTTATATGGGCTATTCAAACAAGTAGATGGGCAGAGGAATGCTTGCTGGGATGGTGTCAAATTCTCCAGAATATTCTCTTCGTGATGTTAAATATTCGGAGAAAGACCGTCCAGTGTAATTTCGGGGACTAGAGGTACAGAGAGATAGTAGTGATCGTTATCTTATCGAAGCGAGATTGCTATAAACTCGGTAGTGCAGCAGCATACTCATCATACTTAGTACTGGTAGTAACACTAAGGATCCCGTAGTGATAACTCGCTGCGATACACACTGGGCGATCGCAGTATTCTAGCTGTAAGGTCAGTCCTAGCGGGTCGCCGAGGTTCCAATAATTCCTGAATTGACCTCTCAAGAACGACTTTCGGCTTCAGCAAAAGTTTGCGACGCCTCCGCATCCCACCCATCTCCGACCCTGTTGTAATAGTGCTCAGCAATCCAAGTCCAACAGTACCCGTGACCAACTCTGTCGTGTTACCGTTGCTGTCAACGTCAACGAACAGAACCCGAGTCCTTCTAGAATATGCATTCTCCATGGACGACGGATTAAATCTTTCTTCTGCATTAATCCCGACAACCTCAAGGTCAGCGGAAATCACTCCCTTACCCATCGCATTGCGCAATTCAATCAGGAGCTTGAAAATAAGAGCCAGGCGCTTTGGGAGATGATCCACATCTTCGCCTGGGGGTATTGCCCACCCAGCAGCCTTCATGACCGAGAAAATGGAGCTCATCAGAGAGTCCTCCCAGTCGTTCGTAGAGAAAGGGAGATGGGCTTGGGCTATGGAGCGCCAGTGGCCTGCCACAGCTTGGTTCTCTGAAAGAGATTGGTTAGTAACGCTGACATTCCCGTGTATCGTTATGCAAGTTTCCAACATACCGTGACCACAAATAATTTCATATAGTTCTGTTATAAACCGGTCATTGTCTTCCTGACGCCAGAAATCCCATGCGTTACTCCTATTTGCTTCTCTACCACTCCCATCGGAGTCGTATTCAGTCCTCCGACGTGATGTCCATTTGCATCCAAAATGATGACACCAAGTCGTCAGGGCGATCTGCATGACGATCTGCACCAAGAGTGGGTTAATCGTGCCCTCCGCTCTTCTGAGTGACTGATTGACAGACTCCCCGGCCAACGCGTTTGCCAGCCCATCCGAGTTCAAAATGTAACTCGCCTGGTATATCGCCTCCTTTGCTGTCTTTCTATCTGCATCCGACTCCAGAAATTCGTAAACGAGAACTTTGGAAAGGAATGAAGCTGCCCGGGAGATCTCTTCGTTCAAAGCGTTGACCCTTTGCACCACATCCGGGAAAGAACTCGTATCGGCCTGGGGTGTATTAAGCTCTTTGTCGAGCTGCTTGGCAATCGCGGAGTCCCGATCGAATGATAGCTTAGCTTCGTTTAACAAGCACAACGAATATAAAATCGAAAAATATTCAATTTCAATGATGCCAGAGGAAGCGACGGCTGGTTTGACTTACCAATTTCTGCACTAAGATCTTTTCCTTGCTTCTCATACGCTTCCTCAACTCGACTGAGTTCCATCTGGGCGAACTCGAGCNTTTTTTTGAAGATTCCCGGAATCACGCTTGCACCGCGTGTATTTTTTAAGAAGCGCTTCGGCCTCTTCCTTCCGCAACCTCTCCTTGTGTTCTGTGTCCGTCTGACTTCAGACTCCAATGAAAGATAGTAGTGATCACCCGAACTCACCGATTGCTGCCCTTAGCTCTTCCACAAGCCTCGCCCTCGCCTGGTGTCGGTGATCATCCTGGCTTCGAAGGGCCTCAGTGTGCTCCAACAACTTGTCCTTGCTCTCTGCGTCCATCAGATCAATATCATTTCTATACGGAGCAATAGTTGCCTCAACTCACCAATTTCTACCCTGAGTTTCCGAACAAGTTCCTCCTGCTGCTTGAGCTGATTTTGAGCTTGATCAAGTTTCACTTGAGTGTATTCTAGCTCTATTTGAACAACCTTGGCATTGCTCTTGAAGCTAATGTAATCCGTAAAAGTCTTTTCGGCTTGTTCTTTCCATAGCTTGGTCTCCTGTTGGGACATCATCAGACTCAATCTGAGTCGAGCTTTGGCTGCGCTGTCCGATTTGGTTCCAGCGTTGTGACTTCCAACCGGTCCTTCGACTTCCTCGTCTCTCTCTAATGAAGTGGTGTCGTTCGAGGGCGATTGCCATGGGATATAAGGCCCAGCGCCAGGTTCGGCAATGTAATCTACGCAAAATATTCCACAATTCGAACCGAGTTATTCCTCCGTAAACGCAGAGACCGCACTGAGCTACACATACCAGAAGTCATGCTCGCTTCAATATTGAAATTAGGCTGCCTGTTGAGATGCCCGGATAGCAGGGTCGACAAAGGGAACCCAGGAACAACGCGTTTATATTCTGCGAAGTAATCAGACGCTCATTTGCNTTTTTTGGCTTTATTGAACGGTCATGAGGGGAGATTCAGTATGTCTTCTGACTGGCAAGCGTCCACTTGGCGTCCACGATGGGCGAAGCAACGCCACAGGAGATGGACCCAACTTTGATGGAATTCCGCTCGATTCCCTAACTGGAATCAGTGACAGGGCCAAGCAGCAAAGGCTGTACGGACGGGATTCGAGACTTCTACGTTTCCTCCCATGGAGTAACCGAAGAAAAGAGAAGATGATGTGTAAAAACCAGGCATTGTGCCATTCTCAGCCCGACATCGACGTCGATGCCAATGCTTCAGCTCATGCACCAGACGAGCCTTAATCTTGGCAGATCGGGACGGCTCTAATGCCTCCTGTATTGTTTCAAGCGCGACTTCAGGTATGGACAAGATCTCTGCCTGTCTTTGCATTCCATCTGTCTTCAACTTCTTCACCACAAGCCTCTGCAGCTCCAATCCGCACACGTCATGACCGTCACCTCGGATGCCCTCTCTTTTGAATAAATAGGTCTTGTAGAGACTATTGGTCCTCAATTTAGTGATAGTGAGGTTTTCTCTCTCTACAGAATTGCCATAAATCTATCAAGTGGGGACACTGTTCGGAGGCGTTCGAAATGATTGGTCTCAAACGGAACAGCGCCAACGCGGCCATCTGAATCGGCTTTTAGTCAATCTGATCCCTGGGGTAAGATTGGAATCTGAAAGAAGCTACGAGCAAGCCAGAAATCAATGATCGTGAACAACATGTGCAAGGTTAATTATTACACACGAGATCGAGACTCCAACAATACTACAGACAGGCAGCATTCAACGTATTTGCATGTCCATCCACCGTGCCATTGGCAAAACAAGAGGACATAAACGTGACCTGGAACACAGTACCCTGCGCCTCAGAGGATCCCCTCTTAGCTGAGGCCAGTAAGTCCAGATGTAGCCTTCTTCTTCTTGGCAAGTGGGGGCGGTTCCAACGCCTCCTTGATTGTCTTCTCAAGCACGACTTTAGGCATGGACAAAATCTCCAGCTGCCTCTGTACCCCACCCACCTTCGGCCTCCTCACCGCAAGCCTCTGCAGCCCAAACCCACTCGTACTAATCACCGCCTCGGGTGCGCTCTTCTTGCTCTTGGTCGAGCTCCTGCCATCGGCATATGCGTCTTCCATGTACGCTCGGTCGAAAGTTTGCCCAGGCTGGATGATGCAGACCTCGAGGTCCGTGGAAGTCACGTCTTCGCCTGTTGCTTTGCGCAGGTCGAGGAGGGGTTTGAAGATGGAACTGAGGCGTTTCTCGACCTGAGCCATCTCGTCATCCGAACGAGTAGCCCACCCAGCGACGTTCATGATGGAGCAGATGGCTAGCATTAAAGAGTGGTCCCATCCAGTTGTAGAAAATGGGATATGAGCCTTCGTAATTGAGCGCCAGCGACCGGCGACGGCTCGGTCCTCTGCAATTTGGCGAATGATTAATACTGCGTTGCAAAGAGTGACTCAGAGCGCGATTGAATTACCATGATCACGAATGCTATCATATAGCTCAGATATGAACCTATCGTGGTCGAGCTGTTTCGATATACCGGATTTGCTGCCGGATTCTTTCGGCTGGCCTTCCTTCGCCTGATTTGCTGACTCGTTGTCGATCCTTTGATACGAAGTCCATCTGCACCCGAAATTGCCACACCAGTTCGTCAGAGCGATCTGCATGACGATTTGCACCAAGAGTGGGTTACTCTCCTCCTTGGGCTCGTTCACCGACTCATGGGCTAACGTATTGGCCAGCGTATCCCCCAAAGTATGCCTGGCACTCTCATACGTCAACTGGATCGCCGCCTGCCTGTGTTCCAGCCTATTCGCATCGGGCTGGAGAACCTCGTAAATGAGCACCTCTGCAAGGAATGCAGCCATCTGGAAGATCTCCTCGTTCAGAGCGTCGACCTTCTGGATGACGTCGGTGACAGATAGGGTATCAGCCTTGCCCAAAAACATCTGCGCATCCTTGAGCTCCTTCCCTCTAACCTCCGACAACTTGACACGTTCGACTTCCTTCTTTAGCGTGGCGATCTCGGCCCTGGCCATCTCAAGTTGACTTTCGACAGGCCCGGTCAATAGGTTGCTGGTGGGTGCTGAGTGAACGTCGGGACGACGATCGGAAGGGTCTCCATCGGAATTGCTTGGTATGTCCTCTCCAAATTTGTCCTTCCGCGCGTTGAGTTCTTTGTCCAGTTGCTTGGCCATGGCGTAGTCTCGGAGGAGCCATTCTTTGGCTTGGTTGGCGCTTGCCGCCTCTGCAGTAGCGAAATGCGACGGCACTCAGTCAATTGAGCGAAAGGATTGGAGAGATCAACATCCACTCACGCTCTTCCTTTGATGCGGGAGGTCTTTTGGCGGAACTCTCGGGCTCCTGAGCCATTCCGATTTGTTCTAGATCGATATGGAGTCATTGTCATTTGCACATAGATGTCAGCGAAGCACCAGTAGGAATTATACATCCAAACCTCACCCTCTGAATCCGAAGAATCGATGGCCGAGGCAGATGCCATATGGGCAGCGGTCAGTAAAATTCTACTCTCGTTGGTCGTCTTAGCTCACTTCTACCCTTTCTCAGCTCGTCAACAAGCCGCCTCTGCTTTGAATATTCTTTCTTGATTTGAGTCAACTCCTCCTGCGTGGATTTGAGTTCCGTTTCAAGGGCCTCGGCATTGTACTTGTGCCACGGATCCTCCGTCAACCTTTCCGAGCTCTTCCTCGCTGGGTTCACATCAGATCCTCTCCTTTGGTATCGCCATAGAATGACAATGGCCTTAACTCACCGATTTCCTTCTTTAGCTCCTCGATCAGGTGTCCCTGCCTTTTACACTCCTCCTGAAATCGAGCGAGTTTCTTCTGCGTGGAGTCCAGTTCGATTTGAAGAACCCTGGCGTTACTTTTGCATTGAATATACTCCGTGCGCGTCTCTTCGGCTTGTTCTTTCCATAGGTTGGCTTTCTGTTCTGATTCCATCAGGCTCCGTCTGAGAGCGATGATCGCCTTATCCGATAGTCCATCCCATCCTTCAGCTTCAATAAGTCCAGCTCCTGGATCAGCATCATGACCTGCACAACATTCCATCGTTCAGGAGGATTTAGATCATAGCTGCGTACGTGAGTCAAGGGGTTCACACACCAGAATTCATGTTCTATCACCACCAATCGTAGGCGGCGAATGTGGACGAGGGAGGAGACGTCAGAAGGGTCCCGGTTCGGTTTATATACATGTGGCATTTAGGCGCCCACTACCCTCATTGAGCCGACGATGGTCACACTGAGTGGGTCAGGGTCCAGTGCAACGTGCAGAACCCATGGGTATGGCGCCTGGACCTCTTCCTCCTGGATCGATGCGTAGCTCTGCGAGTCTACGGATTATTTCTGTTGTTTATCCTTTATTTACCCTTTGTATTTACAGCTATTTGTACGCCTCAAATTTCCTACCCATGTCGCCTAGGCCGTCGATCATTTTACTCTTAGCGAATCCAATATTCTCTCCGGTTCTATCTCAACGCCTACAGGCCACGACTAGCGCCTTACACCATACCTAGTCATTGAGAAGATCTCGGCCCGTCTCTGANCCCCCATCGTCTGGATAGAAGACGCTCTTCCTGGTCGGTGGGAGTGGCACTAATGCCATGACGGTCTCCTCGAGCACAACCCGAGGCATCAACAAAAACTCCGCCTGCTTCTTCCCTTCGCCTGATTTCTTCCCCACAAGCCTCCGCAACCCCAACCCACTTGTGCATATCACCCGCTCGGGCACGCTCTTCTCGCTCTTGGACGCCATTCCCCCATCGGCATATGCGTCCTCCATGTATGACGGGTCGAAAGTTTGGCCATGCGCTATGATGGAGATCTCAAGGTCCGCGGAGGTCACGTCCTCACCCATTGCTTTGCGCAGGGCGAGGATGAGCTCGAAAATCGAACCCAGGCGTTTCTCGATCTGAGTCATCTCGTCATCTGAACGAGTAGCCCATCCAGCCACGGTCATTACCGAGCGGATGGCCATCATCAAAGAGTGGTCCCATCCATTTGTGGAGAATGGGAGATGCGCCCTCGTAAGTGAGCGCCAGCGACCGGCGACGGCTTGGTCCTCTGCAGTTTGGTGAGTCATTAGTACTGTGGTGCAAAGAGTGTTTTGGAGCGGTATCGACTTACCATGATGCCGAATGCTATCGTACACTTTGGATATGAACTTATCGTGGTCAAGTTGCTCCGATACAGTGGGTTTATTGCCAGACTCCTTCGATTGGCCGTCCTTTGCCTCACCGGTTATTTCGGCATCAACACTCTTGTATGAAGTCCACCTGCTTGCATAAGAGGCACACCAGTTCGTCACGGCAATTTGCATGACGATTTGCACCAAGAGCGGGTTACTCTCTTCCTTTGGCTCGCTCACTGACTGCATGGCCAACGCATTGGCCAATGTCTCTCCCAAGATATCCATCGCGCACTGATATGTGGACTTGATTGCCTCCTGCCTAATCTCCTGCCTGTCCGCGTCGGGTTCGAGAACCTCGTAAACGAGCATCTTCCCTAAGAAAGCAGCCATCTGAAGGATCTCGTCGTTCAAGGCGTTGACCTTCTGTGCGACGTCTGTGACGGAAAGCGTGTCAGTCTTGGTCAAAACCGCCTGTGTAGCCTTGAGCTCATCCCCTCGAGCCTCCGAAAGGTTGATAGCATCGCCGAGCTGCTGCTTCACAGCGATCAGTTCGTTCCGCACCGCCTTCAATTCTTCGTCCTGTACGCGGATCTGCTTCTTTGCGTCGTTCAGCTCAATATCCAACGCCTGAGCTTGGTTGTAGGTTCTATGGTGTTTCATGTATTCCTGCTGGTAGGCATACTGGTACTTGTACTTGGCTTTTTCTGTCTCTTCGGCCTTCTTCGTGAGCTCGTCAACCTTGGCATGTGCTTTCTCGAGCTCATTTTCGATAGGTCCGATGCATGAGAGCATGCCTCCTCCTCTCCGGGCGTGGAGCTCTTGATTTAGCTTGGCTATGTAGTAGTCCCGGATTGCCTTGATAGCAGCTACGGTGCGACTAGTTGAGTGGACTGGGGCTATTCTGAGGTCCTCAACTCACCTTTCTGGTTCCCTCTGAGTTCTTCGGTAAGTCCCCTCTGCCTTTCATACGCATCTTTCTTTCGAAGCAGCTCCTCCTGGGTGGATTTAAGTTCTGTTCTAAGGGCGTCCAGTTCAATTTGAAGAACCCTGACGTTGCTCTTGCACTGGACGATCTCTTGATGACCCTCGTTTGCTTGCGCTTTCCATAACTCGATCTTTTGTTCCGCTTCAATCAAACTACGTCTGAGAAAGAAGGTAGCTTCCTTATCCGATCGCACAGGTCCCGCTCCAGGTTCAGGGTAAACGTGGCCTGTTGAGAGACAAGCCCAGGTGGACGCCGTCCGAACAGTGAGTTATGGGGATCGACTCTGCTTTGTATGAAAACGTACCAAAATCCATGCTTTTCTAGCACTTGATATCGAATGTCTGACTGGATGCAGGGCAGCAGGAAGGCCGTGTCGGAAAGAGCCGCCACCTCTCGGGAACGTCTTCAACAGCTTTATATCAACGTGGGGTTTAGACGCCCATGACCTATTTTGGCCCCGTTCAAAAATTGTAACGTCACGTTGAGGCGGTGGAAGGAGCCCGTGTATTGAGCACGGGGCCATTTGATTTTAATTGAGAGACCAAGTCCTCGCATGTGGCGTTGATAGTCCCTTTCAGAGGCCGAACATAGCCCCAAGACCTGTGCTTCCAGCCGTTGCACTCTCCTCCGAGGGAGACTTCTTCTTGGCAGGGGGCCGCCTCCAACACCTCCTTGACCGTCCTCCTGAGCACCCCATTAGGGATGAACAGAATCTCCGCAGCCCACTGCACCCCACCTGTTGTTATTGCGATCCTCTGCAACCCAAACACATCCGTACTGAAGACCTGCTTGAATGCACTCATCTTGGACAAACTCCTGTCGGCATATGCGTCCTCCATGTACAACGGTTTGTAACTCTAGCGGGGGAATGATGGCAGGTTCAAGGTCCGTGGAGATCACGTCTTTGCCTATTGCCTTGCGCAGGTCAAGGAGTGATTTCAAGATATCATCGAGGCACGTTTAGATCTGGAGAACATCTTCGTCTGAGCGCGTGGCCGTTCGATTTTGTGGAAAACGGTTCAGTTTCGACGGAAAGGGATTAACAGGTAAGATAATCTTCCGGACTTCTAGAACAACCGCGCATGAGCCGGCACCGTGAGCGAAGAGGTCATCTCTGTTGACCCTCTCCAATTCTAGCGCCAGGTTCGGCAAGGTAGCCAGTACAAGAGGTCAACATCGGCTAATGTGCCATCCAATGTATTCCTGGTACACTTGTACGCCGCTTGAACCAAATTTTTTGCATGCTCCTTCGATGTGAGTAATTAGATTCTGTTCTAATGCAATAGTCGATCTAAACCAAGGTGTGTCCATGAGTTTAGGATCAGTGGTCCGGTGGCGCTCAACCTGAATTATGATTGAGAAGCCGTTATCTGCTAAGTATCCGTGTTTCCCTGCTCATCATTCTGTCGCTTTCATGCGGACTGTTGAGCATTCCTAACATGAGTCACTGATTGACCGCATCGCCGTTGTACATTATTAGCTCAGAAGCAATCTACTCGTTCGCTGGGGGTGAAATCCTCTCAGATACAGGTAGCAGCCCAACGCGAGTATTCCAACGGCCCNNAAAAAAGATCCCAGCTCTTCCTTCATTTCTTTCATCTCTTTCAACTCGCTCCTAACTGTCTTCAATTCCTCATCCAACTCATGGATATGTTTCACCGCAGAGTTGTATTCCATATCCAGCGCCCGAGCTTGATTGTAGATCCTGATGTGATGGGAGCGCTCCTGGTGATAGGCCCTCTGCCAGTGGTGCGCGGCACCTTCCATCTCTTGAACGCGCTTCGTGAGGGCGTGATTCTTGTCCTTTGCTTTCTCGAGCTGTTCTTCGACAGGACCGCTCCAACTGCTATGAACAGACCGGTGACGAAAGGCGCGTCCGGTTTCGTCAGAGAAATCGCTTGGCATGACTCCTCCTTGCTTGCGCGAGTCAATGTTCAGTTGTTGGTCCAGTTGTTTGGCTATGGCATAGTCCATCGCGAGCATGTCATTGGCTTCGTTGACCTTGGCTGCCTCAGCAGCAGCGATGACTGACACTGAAAGCACTTGATTAACAAAGTAAAGCATTGGCACTGGGGTCGATTCAACTCACCCTCTTTGTCCTTCTTGATTACTGGCAACGTGGACTCGTAAAGAGGTACTTTACTGCGACTCTCAAGCCCCTGGCTCTGATCTGCATCAACATCCGCGGCGAATGTTGTTCATCGCCATTTATGAGAAAGGTCAGCGTCGCACTACTAGTGGTAGATCCAGTGTCGATCGTAGGCGATCGCCCGAACTCACTGATTTCCGCCCGCTGTTCCCGACTAGCCAGCCCCCCCAGCTTCGGAGCCTCACCTCGAACTCGAGCTAGTTCCTTCTGAGTGTTCTCCAGTTCCGTTTGAAGAACTTTGGCGTTGCTTTTGCATTTGATGTACTCGGTCCGTGCTTCCTCCGCTTGCTCTTTCCAAAGCTGAACATTGTGTTCCGCTTCCATTAAGCGCCGTTCGAGAAGGGCTATAGTTGCCTTATCCGATAAGCTGTCCCGATCTCCAACGGGCCCAGCTCCGGGTAAAGCATAGCGACCTGTGAAAGAGATGTCATGATTCGATTCGGAGCTGAGTACACGATGCATGTGGCATACTGACTGGGATCCATGGTCCCTCAGTACCCGATTGAGAAGTAGACTGTCGATCTGGAAGTAGGCTTAGCTTAGAAGTGGCCAGTCGAATTACAGTCAGATAAAACGACCCACGATTGAGAGACAGGGTCGTGTTTGTAAGCGCAAGAGGCAATTCCAATGCCAGGCAGTATCATCGTGGTAGGTCGTTCGGGATGAGCTGATCATTATAGATGAGAGAGGTTATCTTATCTGCTAACCCTGACATCCAAGGAAAATACATCAGAAATTGATCAATATTTCGCTTCAACTGGATTATGAATTACCGCCAATTTCCATGGAGCGGTTGTCTTGGACAAGTTTGTGAATCAACGGGAGAGGTGGTCTGTAGGACGCAGCGCACTCTTTTCTTCTAGGCGTCCAGATCCCACTAGGAAAACGGAGTAGTTACACGCGAACCTTAGCCCGCGGCCACGAGTAATGTCCTGCGTTAGCTGTCGTCTCTGAGCTGGGTGATTCCTGCTGAGTGAATTCGAGTTCGGCCTGGAGTGTCTCAGTCCCCTTCTTCGGCTCGGTATGAATATCCGACTGCTCGGTCTGCTTGTTCAAGCCCTCTGCGTTCATCAAAACCTTTCTGTACAGAGCAAAGATCCATACCTCGCCAACTTCCCCTCGTGGAAACCTCATTGATTCCACCTGTTGCTCATGATCACGTCAAGTCCGAGAAACGTCCTTCCGCGTGGCCCCTAGCTCTGTTTGAAGGACATTGTTGACACTTTGGCATTGGATGTGCTCCGCACGCGCCTCTTCTCCTTGGTCTTTCCATAGATTGACCTTGTACTCTGCTTTCACGAGACACCATCTGAAGCGAGCGATGGTGGCCGACTCAAGCAATCCATTACAAGGTGAAGGTCCGTTGAATCCCGGGTTTGCAGGCTCTGTAGCCTCTATAACCTTGTCTAAAGCCTGAGGCCGCTGCCCAGGAATATTACTTCCAGCAGCAGGTTCAGTGGCGTGCGCTGCATTAGTTATTTGTATTCCAGAGTAAAATTCAAAGTACCATGCGTTGAATGCGGAATGCTGTCGCTGTGGTCCATGCAGCGAAATTCTAGTTAGCGCTGAGTCCTGATCGGAAGGGGGTCTCTTGGCGTCCGCCGATGGCATTGGGATTGGGACTCCACAGGGGAGCTATTGAGCGAGGTAGCCTGCAGAAGCCTCGTGCGGCTTTAATACCCCGTATGAACCTGGTTCGAACTGGACCTCAAGTCAACGTTCGATTCGTTGTCCAAGAAAGGATGGTAGATTAGCAGCCAAAGCTCTGATCCCATCAGCTTAGTTTTATCTTATCTGCATATCCTTTGTACTAATCATTTTCGTCTGAGCTTCGCCGGGCTGTTGAGCATCCTCCAAGTCCACCGGCAGGTAGGCCACTTATCAATCGCATCTCATGAGTCTGCAACGAGTCTTTGTTGTTGTACATTATAGTATATATCAGGATATATCAGCGTGAACACAATTTACTCTTCTGCAGAATGTGAAGCGCTCTCGGGTAGCGATCCAATGTGAGCACTCCACCGGTCCAAAAAAGATCCCAACTCTTCTTTCATTTCTTTCATCTCATTCCACTTGTCCCTCACCGCCTTCAATTCCTCGTCCTGCCTACTAATACGCTTCTTCGTGGCGTTGAGTTCCGTCTCCCAACCCTTTGCTTGATTGTACATCCTATGGTGGTGGGAGCGCTCCTGTTGATAGGCCCTCTGGTACTCGTACGTATAACCTTCCATTTCTTCCAGTTTCTTCTTGAGGAAGAGGATCTTGGCTTTGGCTTTCTCCAGCTGAGTTTCGACAGGGGCATTCCATAAGCTGTTGGCAGCTGAGCGAACGGGAGGACGGTGATCAGAGGCGACTCCAGCTTTGAACGAGAAATCGCCTGAATTGAGCTCTTGTTCAAGCTGTTTGGCCAAAGCGTAATCCCTGTCGAGCCCGTCATGAGATTTATCGACCTTGGCTGCCTCAGCAGCAGCAGTGGTTGTGACTGAGGGCACTTGGTCAACTAAAACACAAGCATCGAACGGAGTGACCTTATCTCACACTTTGCTGACTGTGCGGACTCGGAAAGAGGCATTTTAGGGCGACTCTCAAGTCCCTGACTCTGTTCTGTATCAACATCCGCAGCGAATGCATTTCATAGTCATTTGAAAGAAAAGGTCAGCGCCGCACTAGGTAGATCCGGTGTCCAGATCGTCGACAATCGCCCGAGCTCACCGAATTCCTCCCGTAGTTCCCGACTAGACAGCGCCCCCTGCTTCGGAGCCTCAGCTCTAATTCTAGCCAGTTCCTTCTGAGTGTTCTCCAGCTCTGTTTGAAGAACTCTGGCGTTGCTTTTGCATTTGATGTACTCGGTCCGAACCTCATCCGCTTGTTCTTTCCATAGCTTGGCGTTGTTTTCTGCTTCCAACAAGCGTCGTCTGAGGAGGGCTATAGTCTCCTTATCCGATAAGCTGTCCCAATCTTCGACGGGTCCAGCTCCCGGTTCAGCATTGTAACCTGTGAAAGAGATGACATGATTCAAGCTGAGTATAGGGTGCACATGAGCGCAGGGGTGTACTTACCGGGATCCATGATCCTTTAGCAATGGGATTGGCAGGTAGAGTGCCGACCTGGAAGAAGGGTAGATGATGCCGAAATGGGGTCTATTCAGGAATGAATGCAGGCTTATATACGTGGCACTTGAGCGCCCGTCACCCTTTTCGTTCACATTGCGCCACACATACGCCTGACTATAAAACCATAGAGGCCTTGGGAAATACATAGCGACAGTGGCAGATCGATTTACGACTAAATGACATCGCCCATAATCGGGGGCCGCAAGCGATCCCAAACGCCGGACAGTATTATGGCGGTCAGGTCAACGTCGTTTCGGAAGTCTGATCTCGAGTTGATCGTTAGTCGCAAGTTCATCTTATCTACTAACCCTCTCTCTCATTCGGAAAGAAATCATCTTTCCAGTATCAGAACTGATCAGCGTTTCCTCCACTTCGCGTCCACCGATTGCATTGGGAGTGCGACGCTACAGGGAAGCCATTGAGCAAGTTAGCCTGTGGAATCATCGTGTGGGTATATTAATGTGACGGGAAAAGTGGGACTTTTCCTTAAGGGCGTAGATGAGGAGAATAACAGATGTATTTTTATTGATTCGACACTAGCTACGGGCAGCCAGAGAAGAGGCGCATCACCTAACTGTACAGTCAGGTGATGGTGGCAGGTGGAGTGAGCGATCCGCGTTGTAGCGCATCTCGAAATCCTTTTGCTTCATCTCTTCACCCTAAACTTTGCAGGGCTGTTGAGCATCCTTCAAGTCCACCGGCAGGTAGGCCACTAATTATTGGCATCTCACAGATCTATAGCGAGTCTTCGTTCTTGTACATTATAAAATATACCACCCCGGTCTCAAATCACTTGTCTGCGTAACGGGAAGTGCGCTGAGGTCGCGACCCAATGTGTGTATTCCACCGGTCCAAAAAATATTCCAACTCTTCCTTCATTTGCTTCATCTCATTCCACTTTTCTCTCACCGCATTTAGCTCCTTATCCTGCATATGGATATGCCTCCTCGCAGAATTCCACTCCACCTCCAAAGCCTGAACGTCCTGGTATGTCCTGTGGTGTTGGACGCGTTCATCCTCAAGGGCCTTCTGATACTGGTGCACATAACCTTCCATTTCTTCAAACTTCTTCTGAAGGACGTCGTACTTGGCTTTGGCTCTCTCCACCTGACTTTCGGTATAGCCGTTCCGGAATTTGCTGTCGACTGAACGAGCAGAAGAGAGTTGATGAGGGGTGTCTCCACCTTCAATCGTATAATCGGCCGGCATCAATCCTTCCTCTTTCTTGCGGGCATTGAGTTCTCGGTCCAGNTTTTTTTGCCAAAGCATAGTCTTGATCGAACTGCTCAATGGCTTTCTTGACCTTGGCCGCTTCAGCTGCAGTGGTGATTGTGACTGAGGGCACGGGTCAGAGTCAACTAGGTGCAAGCGTTCAACAGTGTAAGGTCAACTTACACTTATCGTCTCGCTTGATCACTGACAAAGCCTCGCTTCGAACGCGAGTCAGCTCCTTTTGAGTGTTCTTCAATTCCTTTTGAAGAACTCTGGCGTTGCTTTTGCATTTGGTGCACTCTGTCTTTGCCTCGTCCGCTTGCTCTTTCCATAGCTTGGCGNTTTTTTTCTGCTTCCACCAAGCGCCGTCTTAGGGAGTCTATAGTGTCATTATCCGATAAGTTGTCCAGATACTCGACAGGTCCAGCTCCCGGCTCAGTATTGTGGCCTGTGGAAGAGATGACATGATTCAAGCTGAGTACAGGATGCATGTGAGCGCCGGGGTATACTTACTGGGATCCATGATTACTGCTCAGCAGTGGAATTGAGAGGTAGACTGCCGATCTGGAGGAAGGGTGGAAGATGCAAGAATGGGCTTTATTCAGTAAAGAAGGCAGGCTTATATACGTGGTTTTCAAGCGCCCGTCACCCTTTTTGTTCTAATCGCGTCACACTGACACAAAAGGGACGCCTGCTTAGAAGTGGACGATCGAGTTGTAGGCGAATGACACCGCCCACATGTGGGCAGTATAAAATCTGAAGACAAGGGCCCTGTTGAACCGTCGTAAGCGCAAGCAATCCCAATGCCAGGCAACGGTATCCTGGTAGGTCGAAGTCGAGGTCTGATCGATGATCATCAGGCGATTGAGGTTATCTTATCTGCTAATCCGGTCACTCGAAAATAAATTATTTTTTCAGCATCAGAAATTGATCAACGCTTCCTTCCCTGCCATGTCCCGAGCAGCTTCTGCAAACTGGCTGAAGCTACAGCAGGTATGTCTTTTCGTTTACACATATGCCATCCAATACCCTTATCCTTGGTGACTCCCAGAAACTCAAATCAACTACCACCGGAGGTAGCGGTGACAAGAGAAAATCGACTTCAGGTGGTCCAGATAGAAAACGACGGAAACTTCACCAGCGTAGTGAAACTGGCTCTGTGCAAGGCAGCGCAAGGGCTTCATCGCCCGTACCTTCGTCCTCGTCTCATGTAGCGCCTGAGGACTCGGGAGCAGGAGGAAGCTATTCAGCGGCGGATAACAGTGTGAAGGCCCTGAGGAAGATGGTAGGAGGACATGTGGAGCTTACGGAGAAGCAGCGGCTGTGAGTGGTGCCCTTTCTTCTCCTTTTCTGAGGCGCTGACACCAGCGTAATCAATAGACCAGGAAAATACCTCTCGGTTGACTGCGAGATGGTTGGTGTCGGCCTGGAAGGAGCAGAATCATCTTTAGCTCGTGTCAGTGTCGTCAACTTATACGGAGCGATTATCTTGGACGAGTTTGTGAAGCAACGCGAGAGGGTGGTGGACTATAGGACGCAGTGGAGTGGCATAAGGCCGTCTGATATGGTTCATGGTACGCTCTCTCCTCTTTTACCTATCGTTCGTGTTCTCACTTTCAAATGTCTCTTTGCTGCCCCGTCTGCCTCCTCGTTCAGCCAAACCCTTCTCCGAAATTCAAAAAGAAGTGGCAGAACTCCTGAAAGATCGAGTCCTCATAGGCCATGCAGTCCACAACGACTTGAAAGCCCTCCTACTCTCTCATCCATACCCACTTACACGCGATACTCAGGTGCTGGCATATAAAGCGAAGGTCACGAAAAGTAAACGTGTTGCTCTACGGAATCTTGTGAAGGAGCAATTGGATCTGACGATTCAGAGTGGAGAGCATTCTAGTGTATGTTCTCTTTCCTCCTTACCGCGTTCGAGTAAACTGAGCCTCACCCATTTGGAACGATAGGTCACCGATGCCCGAGCGACTATGGCAATATACCGCCTGCACAAAAAGAAATTCGATAAATTGCTAGGAAATATACCCAGATCTCTCCTCTCCACAGACCCGTCGCCCTCATCGTCTTCCACCACAACCGTAGCCACAAAGGTTGCTACCACTAAGACGACGATAGCAAAACGAAAATCTTCAACGACTGGTGAAGATGAGGAGGCCGAGGACGATGGCTCCATACCCAATTCTCCTCAAGCATCGACAAGTACGCCCAAAAATTCAAAACCGTCGTCGGCCAAAGGCAAGCTTCCTGGCCCAGAAGGACGGAAAGGTGTCAGTTCAGGTCTATCAACGGTTGTAGTCCGGAACGGGGTCAAAACTAAGCACGGTACTGGTGCTGCCGGGGGTGGAAAAGGTGGTAAAGGAGGGGGAAGTGCAGGACGAGGAGGAGGGGAGAAGTCGGAGTGGTGGAAGCAACTTCCAACGACCACTCCGGCGGGGGTTAAGAAAGGGTCGATGAGGTTGTAGGTATATCAATACCACCTGTACGGGTTGGGTGTGGGGAGCGAAAAGGAAGATTTTTCGCGATTGAAATCGAATTGCATTGTCGACCGTCGGCAAAGTCGGATTAGAATACGGCTAGGATGTTCTGGTGCCCGCGCGCCAGAATAGGACGACCTCTTGCCGTCGACGTTATACCAGTTGCCACTTCCTAGCCCAGCTTTGAGTGGTCCCCTGAGCAACTCCGAGCTCCCCGACCACGTTCTGATTCGGTTTCACCCTGGCGTCGCTGTCAGTTCAATGAAGCCAAAACGGCAACAGGCGCCTAAATGCGCTATATAAACCTGCCCTTCCTAAAAGCCACCTATTTCCGGCACCGCCCAGCCTAGCATTGAGTACTGTAGAAGAGCATGGATCCTGGTACGTGTATGATCACATACATGGCACAGTTGATTGACACCACTCACTGCTCAAACGGGCGTATGGACCCGTTTCAACAGGCCGCGGCCGTGGTCACCCTGAACCTGGAGCAGGACCCTTAAGATCAGATAAGGAAACCATCGTTTTCCTCAGACGGAGCCTGATTGAAGCAGAACAAAAAATCGACCTCTGGAAAGAGCAAGCGGACGAGGCTCGTAAAGAGAACATCCAATTCAAGAGCAATGCCAGGGTTCTTCAAATCGAACTGAAGTCCACTCAGCAAGAGCTCGCTCGCGCTCGAGAGGAGTATCAAAGACAGGGAGAGATGGTCAGGGAGCTCAGGACGCAAATTAGTGAGTTAACGTGCCAACTTCATCAACATCGTTCTAGGTCGAACTAAACACTGGACAGGAGCCCCCAAGGATGCGGAGTGCAGGTGCAACGCCAAATCCCTCAAGACAGAACTCGAAACCACTCAAAAGCAGCTGGTTCGAATGAGAGATGAATATAAAAAGCAAGCAAGAGTTCTTACCGAGCTCAGAGCGGAGAAAAGTGAGTGGAGGTGGCCAATGATGCTTACCGACCCCCTCACCCTGGCGGTTGACCCGGCATAGGCTCCGGTCATGGTTCCAAGAGCCCACACCCAGTCACGCCTCCAGCATCGGCCTCATCTACCCACCGCAATTTTGCCGTAGACCGGAACGCTACAAGTCTAGTTCGAGAACACCCTTCGGATTCGGATTCGGATTCGAGTTCAGATTATGAAGGTGAGCACAAGATTGACCAGCTCTGATGTTTGACGGTGTAGATAACGATTGAATGTGTTCAGCTTTTTCAGATTTGGACTTTGAAGAAGTCAAGATGGTCGACATTCAGAGGCCGCGCAGCAGCGCTACACTGCCTCCTCCTCCCCGTGTACCGGTGGTAACCAGCTCAAAAGAACTCAATCTGGAAGAAGAGCGTGAGTTGATATCTTTCTGCCATCTTGCACGTCAAAGCTGATCCTAGATAGTCGCAGCCGCGCGGGCTGTCGAGAGTGCCAGGAGGGGTGATCAGGCTAAAGAGATGCTCAACAGGGACTTCGCCCTTGCCAAGCAACTGGACCGACAGCTCAACTCTCGCGGTAGCTCAGCTCTGCCCAGCAACTTCCAGAGCGGACCCATTTTCCTCAGTCAGAGGCTTGCACAAATGGAAAGCCTCGCGCTCCACTACCAGAAGGTCTATCAGCAGGCACGCGCCCAACACCAGAGGATCTACAATCAAGCCCGGGCGTTGGAGATGGAATATGGCTCTGCGAGGAAGCATATACATGTGTTGGAGGAGGAGTTGAAGGGGATGCGGAACGAATTGACTGTTGTAAAGCAGCAGTTGAGCGATGCCGTCAATTTGGCGGAGATTAGAGGAAAGGAAATAAGAGCAATCGCAATGGGGAAAAATTGAGTATGATTACCATTGAAGGGTTGGTTTGCCACAAGGCGTTCCTGATCCTGTCACGAATAAATCGAACTCAGGCCGAAAATAGAAGACTCATCGCCTTCCTATTCCTATTGCGCCCATCGAGGCTTTAATGTTGCGCCGAAGGTTTAGAAAATCCTATAAATTCATGTGCGTATGATTTCCAGAGACCTCAGCAAGTGCAGCATGTCATGGCGAACGAGTGTGCATACGATAAATGTTGAACGTCGATGAGGGTTGGAATGGCTGGCGGTCAAGACGTGATAAGTGGGATGGAGGACGCGAGGACGCGTCCAGATTTTCCTTGGCAGGAAGAAAATGCTTTACTTCTACGGCGACGATGGGGTATTGACTAAGATAATCTGCCCGATGCCCGAAGATCAGCATCTCAGCTCATACCCCAATGACCGTATAGTACACGACCCTCCTTAACATTGCCCGTTAACGTTGCGCTTACGAACACAACTACTGTCTTTCGATTGTCATACCAAGGGACGTATCGTCTGCTTGAAATTTGACCGGCCACTTCTAGCCTGAGGCTATGATCCTTTGTATCACCCCCTGGGCCCCGGTCTCTCAAAGCCTCCGTTTGAGTAAGTGTGGCGCAATGGGCGACTGGTGGTTAAATGTCACGTATATAAACCGACCTTTCTTCCTGAATGGGTTGCTTTCTGACACCTCTTATCCGCTTTTCAATCCGCAGTCTCCGTTGATCGATGCTAAGAGATCATGAATCCTTGTGAGTGTAGCCCAGCACTCACATGCGTCCCTTACTCAACTCGAATCGCGGAGTCTCTTACACAGGCCACGATGTTGAACCAGGAGCCAGATCTCGTATTAAGGACGCTGATAAGGCGACGATGGCTTTGTAGACCAGAAAATCGGACGAACCTATAAATTCGTGTGTGTACGATTCTCACAGACCTCACTGATGGCAGCATGTCATGGCGTACGAATGTGCCTACGATAGTGTTGAACGTCGATGAGGGGCGGGAATTGCTGCCGGTTAAGACGTGATAAGTGGGATGAAGGACACAAGGGCGTGAGGATGTTTCCCACTTTTCCAAAAGGCAATGATTTCTTTTCGCGGGAACGAGGGCTAATAGATAAAATAATCTGTCTGATGCCCGAATATCAGCATCGCAGCTCGTACCCCAATGACCGTAAAGTACACGACCATCCTTAGCATTGCCCGTTGCGCCTACGAACACAACCACTGTCTTTCGATTGTCATACCAAGGGACGTATCGTCTGCTTGCAATTTGACCGGCCACTTCTAGCCTGAGGCTATGATCCTTTGTATCGACCCCTGGGCCTCGGTCTCTCAAAGCCTCCGGTTTGAGTAACCGTAGCGCAATGGACCACTGGCGCTTAAATGCCACGTATGTAAGCTGTCCCCTCTGGATGGCAGCTTTCTGACACCTCT
This sequence comes from Candolleomyces eurysporus, assembly GCA_027579435.1. NCBI lineage: Eukaryota > Fungi > Basidiomycota > Agaricomycetes > Agaricales > Psathyrellaceae > Candolleomyces > Candolleomyces eurysporus. Next base: position 219,171 of record JANBPK010000706.1, on the reverse strand, counting down.
TATCCGCTTCCAAATCTACAGTCTCCCTGTTGATCAATGCTAAGAGATCATGAATCCTGGTGAGTGTCCTCCAGCGCTCACATGCCTCCTTACTCAACACGAATCGCGGAATCTTTTACACAGGCCACGGTGCTGAACCAGGACCAGTACTTCGTGTCGGTGACAGTGTGTCTGATAAGGCGACTATAACTGGTCTCAGACGGAGCCTGAGAGAGGCGGAACACAATGTTAAGCTATGGCAAGAGCAAGCAGAAGAAGCCCGGGCAGTCTCCATACAGTGCAAGAGTAACGTCAAAGTTCTTCAAGAAGAGCTGGAGTCCACTCAACAGGAGCTCGATTTACTTCAAGATCAGTATAGGCAGCAGGCGGAGTTGATTAGCGCGCAGAAAGAGGAGATCGGTGAGTTAGGCGGCTGTTTCATCGATCTGGGCAGATGGAACCTGATCAGCGCAGAGGCTAAGACCAAGTTGTTGAACGATTGTAAAAAGGCACTCACTCAAGTTACCGTTCTCATCGACCAGAATTTGGCGGACACAGAATGCAAAGATAAGTCGGCCAAGAAGGAAGCTGAAGACCTCCAAACCAAATGTACATCGCAGGAGCGCATCGTCGAGGTACTTCAAACGAAGCCTGAATTCGAGCCTACCACTTAGAGTTCATTATTTTCCAAGGACTCGACCCGCGATGTGCAATCGACAACGACTGCCGCATCCACGAAGATTTCTCAGACACGCGGGGAGATGATGTCGGGTAATACGCTTGAAGGTAGAGAAAGAGGGCGCGAGGAACAGGTCGAAGATAAGGGGAAGGAGAGCAGTAGTAGTGCGCTCAGTCGCTTGATCTCTTTGCTGTGGTCGTCGCCGCTGACCCCTTATTCTTTCCAGAAGACAAGGCTTTCCCCCAGCCTCCACAGGAGACAAGCGGTCGATCATCAGCGAGTGCGTCGTCCGGATATCCTTCATGGTACAAAGAAACTCACTGTGGCGATTCATATAGGCGCCCGTGATCGTTCCAGCAGCCTGATAAAACGCAAGCCAGTACCTCCAGAACCTTCCTCCCAGGTCCAAGGACGTGAGCTCACAGTGCATCAGGATAGAGTGCAATGAAGACTGATTTCAGCCCATCGCCTTCTTTTCGTAGACCTGGAGGATATCATCATGGGTTCTTCCGCTGGCTCTTCGGATTCAGAAGGTCAAAGACCAGGATTGACTTTTCTTAATGTGGCGCTAATCACAGTTTGTCAACCGTAGACGTGGGCTCACACCACCGTAGGGTGAACAACCAAGCTAAGGCTTTGGAGACGAAATTCAACGCCGCGAAGAAGCATATCCATATGCAGGATGAGGAGCTGAAGGCGGTGCTGAACGAGTTGAGTGCTGTGAAGCAGCAGTTGAGCGACGCTGTAAACCTGTCGGAGGTTAGAGGGAAGGAGCTCAAGGGTGCGCAGGTGTTTTTGACCAAGGCTGATACCCTCTCTGTGGCCGACGTCGTCCAAAAGGTAAATGCTCTGAACGAGGAGATCTTCCAGATGGCCGCGTTCCTTGGGAAGGTGTTCGTTCACGAGGTTCTCGAGCCCGATGCGAATAGGCAGGAACACAGGCGAGAAGCGATCCAGTCGATGTATGAGAAAGCAAGGGATAATTTGGGCGAGACGTTGACCAATACGTTAGCCCGTGAGTCGGTGAACGAACTCAAGGAGGGGAGTAACCCACTCTTGGTGCAAACCGTTATGCAGATCGCTCTGACGAACTGGTGCGGCCATTTTGGACGGAGATGGACTTCGTATCATAGGGCCGACATCGAGTCAGCAAATGAGGCGAAGGAGGGCCAGCCGAAAGAGCCCCGCAGCGAATCCGGTATATCGAAACAACTCGACCACGATAGGTTCATATCTGAGCTGTACGATAGCATTCGTGATCATCGTAAGTCGATCGCGCTCCGAGTCACTTTTCGCAACGCAGTATTAATCCAAATTGCAGAGGACCAAGCCGTCGCCGGTCGCTGGCGCTCACTTACGAAGGCCCATCTCCCATTCTCCACGACGGGATGGGACCACTCTTTAATGCTAGCCATCTGCTCCATCATGAGCGTCGCTGGGTGGGATACTCGTTCAACCGAAGATATAGCTCAGGTCGAGAAACGCCTCAGTTCCATCTTCAAACCCCTCCTCGACCTGCGCAAAGCAACAGGTGAAGACGTGACTTCCGCGGACCTTGAGGTGTCCATCATCCAGCCCGGAGCAATTTTCGATCCGTCGTACATGGAGGACGCATATGCCAATGGCAGCAGCTCATCCAAAAGCAAAAAGAGCGCACCTGAGGCTGTGATTGGTACGAGTGGGCTGGGGCTGCAGAGGCTTGTGGTGAAAAGGATAAAGACGGGTGGAGTGCAGAGGCAGCTGGAGATTTTGTCCATGCCCAAAGTTGTGCTTTCGAAGACGATCAAGGGGGCGCTAGAGCCGCCCCCATCTACCAAGAAGAAGGCTATGTCTGGAGCTTCAGGAGCCGGAAGCACTGGCATCAGCCTATGGGGTGTACTTGGTCTTTGAGCGGCAGAGTAGCTCGNTTTTTCTTATCTCTCTTTTATCAATGGCGCCGTGAATGGACATGTATATACTTTTTTTGGATGGATATGGGATCAAATTAATCAATTAATACAAGGTGGTTCTTGCACCTGAGCCTACTCTCGACTTTCAGAGGGCCCTAGTATCAGAGGCAAGTGTACGTAAGACTGAGGATGAATGTCAATCCAGTGCGAGAAGACGTGGAGGTAGCATAACATCCAGACCGTGCTGAAATGGGAAGTGCTGAAATGGTAAGGCTTGCGCTTAATCGCTATTTGCAACACCACTGGATCTGTCCGATACCGTTCAATCACAAATTCTACAATGACGGTACTGTCTCGGGGCTCGACGGTGCTAGGAATTAAAAAAAAATGTTTCAGGGTTACTCAAAGAGTCCGTCGGATTCTTTCAAGCAGAGCTAAGACGGAAATAGATTTTTTTGCCGAGGGTACTTAGGGGGGTTGGTTGGGGGCCAAGACCAAGTTCCATCATGCCACCGGCTTCCTTCCTTCGGCTCTTTCCGTTAGTGGTATGCCTTTCCTAGCTCCGCTCCAATTTGACTTTGAGAGGCCCTTGCAGTACACGGTAGTACGAGTCTTTACAATTATTCATGCAACAGAATGTTAGTTGGCCTTTGCAAACAGTGCCTGGCACCTGTTCCCAAAGCCATAGGCGCTCCCAGCCAAAAGGGATGAGGGAGAATAGACACTCACTCTGCCCGTCAAAATGCCTCGGCACCTGCCGTGCGCAGCATCGGCCACTGCCCACAGGTAACCAGGGCGCTTAGTTCCTTCTCCGGAACGATCGATTTAGGAAAGCTGTCAGAGAACCGGGCGAGAACGAAGCTGGGGACACTTCTCAACACCGTTCCTCCTCCTCCGTTCGCTCAGTAGCCAACAGCTTATGGAATGGCTCTGCTGGAAGTCAGCTCGGGAAAGTCAAAGCCAAGAACGCCTTACTCAAGAAGTAGCTCGAAGAAATGGATGATTATGCGTACCAGTACCAGAAGGCCTATGAACAGGAACACTCCCACCACCGTAGAATGTACAGTCAAGCCAAGGCTTTGGAAATGGAATTCAACGGCGTAAAGCAGCACATCCATATGCAGAAGGAGGAGTTGAAGGCGGTGTGGAACGTGTTATGTCGCTTGATCGCTGAAGGACCGGGGAGAGGGCAAAGGGTTTACAAGCTCTGGTAATTCCTCCTCAGTATATCGCCCAATGAATGTCGTCACCATGAGCGCAGATATGATACAGTCGACCGATATCACTCACTGCTCAAACGCGGTGTATGGGACTCGTCCCTCGTCTCACCAGACCCAGTCACACCTCCAGCATCGGCCTCATCTACCCATCGCAATTTCGTCGTAGACCGGAATGCTGCAAGTCTAATTCTAGAGGACCCTTCGGATTCGGATTCGAGGTCAGGAAATGATATAGGTGAGCACAAATTTGACCGGCTCTGATGTTTGACCGTGTAGATAACGATGAAAGTATTCAGCTTTAGATTCCGACGCGGAGGAAGTCGATTTGGTCGAGAGACCGCCCGACCGCGCTGCACTGGCTCCTCCCTGTATACCGGTGGTAACCAGAAGAGAACTGAATATGGAATAAGAGCGTGAGTTGCGATCTTTCCACCATCTTTCAACTCAGAGTTGACCCTATACAGTCGCAGCTGCGGAGGCGTTCGAGTGGGTCACGATGAGCGACAAGGCTAGAGAGATGCTCGACAAGGATTACGCTCTTGCCAAGCAACTGGACCGACAGCTCCACTTTCGCAATAGCTCAGCTCAGGCCAGCAACTTCCGGGGCAGACCTATCGAACATCAGCCCGAGAAAGCCAAAGCGAAGGACAGTGCCCTGATTAAGAAACTCGAAGAAGTTGAAAGTCGTGCGCACTACTACCAGAGGGCCTATCAGCAGGAACGCGTCCAACATCATAGGATTTACAATCAAGCCCGGGCGTTGGAGATTGAATATAACTCTGCGAGGAAGCATATCCATGTGTTGGAGAAGGGGATGAGGGGCCAATTGACCCCTGTGAGTCTGGGATGATCTCCGTTGACGGGTTGAATTGCTACATATCAGAGAAAGCACTTCAAATCCTGCTACGAATATCTCGAATTCAGGCCGAAAATAGGAGGCTCATCGTGTTGTTTGACCTATGATATTATCAGGCTCTTCGAGGCTTTGTAGCGCAAAAGATCAGACGAACCTATAAATTCGTGTGCGTACGATTCTCACAGACCTCACTGATGACAGCATGTCATGGCGTACGAGTGTGCCTACGATAGTGGTGAACGTCGATGAGGGGCCGGAATTGCTGCCGGTTAAGACGTGATAAGTGGAATGAAGGGCACGAGGGCGTGAGGACGTGTCCCACTTTTCCAAAAGACAATGATTTCTTTTCACGGAACAAGGGCTAATAGATAAGATAATCTGTTTGGTGCCTGACGATCACCGCCTCAGCTCGAACCCAATGACCGTGAAGTGCACGACCCTCCTTGGCATTGCCTGGCGCCTACGAAAACGGCTACTGTCTTTCGATTGTCATACCAAGCGGTGCATCGTCTGCTTGCAATTTGACCGGCCACTTCTAGCCTGAGGCTATGATCCTTTGTCTCGACCCCTGGGCCTCGGTCTCTCAAAGCCTCCGGTTTGAGTAACCGTAGCGCAATGGACCACTGGCGCTTAAATGCCACGTATATAAGCTGTCTCCTCTGGATGGCAGCTTTCTGACACCTCTTATCCGCTTCCAAATCCGCAGTCTCCCTGTTGGTCAATGCTAAGAGATCATGAATTCTGGTGAGTGTCCTCCAGCGCTCACATGCCTCCTTACTCAACACGAATCGCGGAATCTCTTACACAGGCCACGATGCTGAACCAGGACCAGTACTGCGTGTCGGTGACAGTGTGTCTGATAAGGCGACTATAGCTGGTCTCAGACGGAGCCTGAGAGAAGCGGAACACAATCTAAGGCTATGGAAAGAGCAAGCGGCAGAGGCAAGGGCGGAGTCCATACAATGCAAGACTAATGTCAAAGTTCTTCAAGAAGAACTGGAGTCCACTCGGCAGGAGCTTGGTTCACTTCAAGATCAGTATAGGCAGCAAGAGGATCTGGTGAGCGCGCAGAAAAAGGAAATCGGTGAGCCAAGGGAAGGTTTCGTCGATCTGTACAGATGGGATCTGATCAGCGCAGAGGCCAAGACCGAGTTATTGAACGATTGTCAAAATGCACTCACTCAAGTTACCGTTCTCATCGAACAGAATTTAACGGACACAGAACGCAAACATAAGCTGGCATTGAAGATAGCTGAAGACTTCCGAACCAAATGTACATCGGAGCCCATCGTCGAGGTGCTACAAACGAAGTCCGAATTCGAACCTACTACTCAGAGGTCATTATTTTCCAAGAACTCTATTCGCAACGCGCAATCGGAAACGACTACCACATCCACTAATGACCTTCCATGCGGGGATATGGTGTCGGGCGATCTGCTTGAAGGTAGAGAAAGAGGGAGCGAAGAACAGGTCGAGGATAAAGGAAAGAGGAGGAGTAATGGTGCGCTCAGTCGTCTGACCTCTTTGCTGTGGTCCTCGTCGTCGACCTGATATGCTTTCTAGAAGGCAAGCCTTTCCCTCCACTTCCACAGGAGGCAAATAATCGGTCTTCAGCGAGTACGTCGTCTGCGGCGACCCTTCGTAGCACNAAAAAAGACTCACTGTGGCGATTGTGATAGCCGCCCGCGATCATTCCAGCAACCCGGTTAAACGCAAGCCAGTACCTCCAAAATCGTCCTCTCAGCTCCAAGAACGTGAGCAGCATCGTAAAGACGCCACTGCGGCGCCAGCCCCCGAATCTTTTTACATCCTATGATGAGTGACTGGACGAAGGGTCACGGAGACAGTGATTACGAAGATCAGCGTTTGGGAGCAAAGATATACGGTCAATGTAGTATGATTTCGGGGGTTTACAAATTAATAGTGGTGTTATAATGAGGACAACAGCTGAAGGAGCAAAAGAGATGACAAGACAATATACTCGGCGGTGCGAACAACATGGGTCAGTGAAAAACGAGATTGAAAAGGTGATGGACTGCGCATCCTTGAGGCGGAAGCAGAGCCTGCTTCAACGAGCTGAATGCCATCAAGGGAGAGAACTTTATCACCAACAAATAGTGCAGGAGGTAGGGCGAGAGCGGTCGGCCAGTAACAAAGAAGTGTATTGTTGTCAAAAAGGTCAGGGAATATTTCGAGATAATAAAGTGAATCGCGAAAAATGGATGTTCCTCAGGATGATGCGGTTCATCAAAGGGAGGGTAGTGCTGCGCCAGCAGTACCCGCGAAACGCATGAAGGTTGCTTTGGAATGAGCATTGCACTAACAAGGAAGGTCGAAGGAGGAATCAGCCAAGCGCAACGACGGCAATGGAGGGAGAGTGTAGAATACACGGTGTTGCACCGATATTGACAGAGTCTGAAACCATTTGACGTTCACCATGTATTTAATAGGTAAGCTTGTACCGACTTGTATTGCCAAGCCGGCCTGTTGTCGCAATGCGCTATTAAGGCCCTTATTTGAAGCTCAAGCCTCGTGAGCATTGCACTTCGAAGTACGAAATACAGTCTGAATATATAGTATCAACCTTTTTGTCGACGATTCCATAAGCTGGTGACCGAACGAACGGAGGGACGGTGACGAGAGGCGCCCCTAGCTATGTATTCGCCTGGCATGGATCTCTCTTCATTCTTGCGAGAATTGAGCTGATAGTCCAGTTGCATGGCTATGGCGAAGTCCCGTTTAATTCTCTCTTTGACTTCATCGTTCTTCGTGGCACCATTGAAAGCTTCTGCGGCTGCGACTGCCTGGGTCAATTCTGAGGTGCATGATAACGAAACGACATCAACTCACGTTCCACACTGCGTGGTTTGGACTTTTCCACGGCTGGATGAAGGTTAGGAGGGGAAGGCTGCCATGTCGAACGACTGCCCAGTCTCTCGATCACCTCGACTTCTTCTATATCGTCTAGAGATGAATACAGTTCCTCGTCATCTACACAACCAGATATCAGTGCGGTATTAAGCAAAAGCCAGCTCTAGCCTCTCACCTTCTGAATCAGAAGCGCTCGCGGAAGGACCGATATTCGGGTCTACGACAAGAGGAGGATGGGCTGGAATCAGTCTTTATCGCAATCTATTCTCACGCAATGTGGGCAATGCTGCTCACGTTTTTGCAACTGAGAGGACGATTCTGGGGGTATTGGGTTGCGTTTAATCGAGCTGCTGGAACGACTCTGAGTGCCTATCGCAAATGCCGCAGTGAGTCTCTTTGTACCCTGAAGGGTAGCTGGACGGCGTACTCGCTGAAGACCGATTGTTTGTCTCCTGTGGAGGTGCGGGGGAAGGCTTTTCTCCTAGAAAGCATAAGGGGTCAGCGACGACGTTCCACAGCGAGGAGGTCAGGCAAAACGCACTATGATTGCTCCTCTTCTTTCCCTTATCCTCGACTTGTTCCTCGCTACCTCTTTCTCCGCCCACACCCTGGTTTCCTGGCTTCATCTTCGCGCTACCGAAGTACTTGGTCGATGATGCAGCAGTAGTCGTCGTCGATTGAAAATCGCGAGTGTGTCCCAGGTGTGAGGAGTCATTCATGGTGGGTTTCCCCAGTGAACAACGTACAGTTTTTTCGCGGCCCATCTGAGTGGGAGGCCCGAATTCAGGCTTCGTTTGTAGCAACTCGACGATGGGCTCCTCTGATGTGCATTTGATTCGGAAGTCTTCAGCTATCTTCAAGGCCGACTTATGCTTGCGTACCGCGTCCGTTAAATTCTGTTCGATGAGAACGGTGGCTTGAGCGAGTGCATTTTGACAATCGTTCAACAACTTGGTCTTGGTCTCTGCGCTGATCAGATCCCATCTGTCCAGATCGATGAAACCGTCCTTTAACTCACCGATTTCCTTTTTCTGCATGCTAACTAACTCCCCTTGCTGCCTATACTGATCTTGAAGTAGAGCGAGCACCTGCTGAGTGGACTCCAGTTCTTCTTGAAGAATTTTGACGGTACTCTTGCATTGTATGGACTCCGTCCTTGCCTCTGCCGCTTGCTCTTTCCATAGCCTTAGATTGTGTTCCGCCTCTCTCAGGCTCAGTCTGAGACCAGCTACAGTCGCCTTATCAGACACACTGTCAACAACGCGAGGTCCTGCTCCTGGTTCAGCATCGTGGCCTGTGTAAGTGATCCCGCGAGCTGAGCCGAGTACCGGAGGCATGTGAGCGTTGGTATACACTCACCAGGATACATGATTTCTTAGCGTCCGCCAAAAGGGAGACTGCGGATTTGGATGCGGATGGGATGCTGGAAAGCTGTCCATTCAGGAAGAAAGGTTATGTAAGTGGCATGTAAGCGCCCGTCGCCCATTGCGTCACACTTCCAGAAACGAAGGGCTTCAAGAGATGATCGAGGCCTGGTGGCCATATCAAGAATCCTAGTCGAGAAGTGGATGGTCAAATTGCAGGCAGACGATACGGCCCTTGGTGTGACAATCGAGAGACGGTAGTTGTGTTCGTAAGGCAATGCCAAGGAAGGACATCGTGAACGTCAGTGCCCTCGGGATCGGGCTAAGATGTTGATAATTCATTTGAGGCGTACAAACAACTGTAAATAACAAGTATAAACAAAGGATAAACAATGATAGAAATAATCCGTTAGTAGACTCGTAGAGCCACCCTATCGGTCCAGGAAAGAGAGGTTCACGCCTGGCATACCCATGGATTTTGCGCATTGAGTGGACCCTGACCCATTCAGTGTGGCCCCACTCGGTTCGATGAAGCCAAAAGAGGGTAGTGGGCCCCTGAATACCACACGTACATAAATTAAAGCAGGCCCTTAAATTTCTGACGTGTCCTCACGTCCACATTCGCCAACAATCAGCTAAAAGAGAGCATGAATCCTGGTGAGCGGATACTCTGGTTCATTTACGCAGCTATCATCTGACATTTAAATGCTCTCAAACGATGGAATGAACCGTGTTGCGCAGGCCGCGATGCTGACCCAAGACCTGGACTGTCTGAAAGACGGGACGGACCTTCGGATGAGGTGATCATCGCTCTTCGAAGGTGCTTGATGGAATCAGAACAGAAAGCCAATTTATGGAAAGAACAGGCAGAAGAGACGCGCACGGAGTATATCCAATCCAAAAGTAACGCCAGGGTTCTTCAAATCGAACTAGACTCCACGCAGAAGGAACTCGCTCGAGTTCAGGATGAGTGTAAAAGGCAGGGGCACCTGATTAGGGAGCTAAGGAAGGAAATTGGTGAGTTGAAGCCATCGTTGATCTATGGGGATAGCAATGGAGAGAATCTTATGTGAACGCAGAGCGCAAGAATTCGGAACGGTTGGCGGAAGTTACCGTTCCAAAGGATACGGGGCGCAGGTCTAACGCCGAGGCCCTTGAAACGGAACTCAAATCCACGCAGGAGGAGCTGACTCGAATAAAGGATGAATGTGAAAAGCAGAGGAGGCTTGTTGACGAGCTGAGAAAGGATAGAAGTGAGTCAAGACGACCAATGACAGCAGAATTTTTACTGACCGCTGCCCATTGGACATTTCCTCCAGCCATCAATTCTTCGGTAGCAGAGGGTAAGGTTTGCATGTTTGATTCCTACTAATAGTGCGGCGCTGGCATTTTCATGCAAATGACGATGCACTGCGTTCGAATTCTGACAATTCGATCCAGAACAATTCGGAATGGGGAAGGAGCCCGAAAGTTCCATCAAACGGCCTCCCTCATCGAAAGAAGAGCGTGAGTGGATGTCTAATCGTTGCACTCAGTTGACTAAGTGCCCTCGCATCCCCCTGCTGCAGAGGCGGCCAAAGCTGAGCAACCCAGAGAACGGCTCCTAGATCACGCCACAGCCAAGCAACTAGACAAAGAATTTAAACTCAACGCGAGCAAGGACGAATTCGGAGAAAACGTGCTAAACAATTTCAACGGAGACCCTTCCCATTGTCGTCTCGACGTTCACTCGGCACCTGCTAGCAACTTATGGACAGGGCCTGTCCAAAGTCCGCTTGAGATCGCCAGAGCCGAGATTGCTGCACTGAGGGAGGAAATCGAACTACGAGGGAAGGAGCTCAAGGGGGCACAAGTGTTTCCGGCCAGGGCCGATACTCTCTCTGTCACCGACGTCGTTCAGAAAGTCAACACTCTGAATAAGGAGATCTTCCAGATGGCTGCGTTCCTTGGAGAGATGCTCGTTTACGAGGTTATTGATCCCGATGAAGATAGGCAGGAACACAGGCAGGCGGTGATTCAGTCGACGTATGAGACCGCGAGGGGTCCTTTGGGTGAGAGGCTGGCCAGTACGTTAGCCCATGAGTCGATGAACAATCCCAAGGAGGAGAGTAACCCACTTTTGGTGCAAATCGCCATGCAGACTGCTTTGACAAATTGGTGTGGCAAATTTGGGTGCAGATGGACTTCCTATCAAAGGGTCGACAACGAGTCAGCAAGTGAGGTGGAGGAGGATCAGCCGAAAGAGTCTGGCAACAAACCCGGTATATTGAAACAACTCGAGTACGATAGATTTATATCCGAACTTTACGATAGCATTCGTGGTCATGGTAAGTCCATAGAGCTCTGAGTCATCCACAGTACTAATCGTTCGCCAAATTGCAGAGGATCAAGCCGTTGCCGGTCGCTGGCGCTCCCTTACGAAGGCCCATCTCCCATTCTCCACGACTGGATGGGGACACTCTTTAATGCTAGCCATCCGCTCCATCATGGCCGTCGCTGGGTGGAGTACTCGTTCAACAGAAGAGATGGCTCAGATTGAGAAACGCCTCACTTCCATCTTCACACCCCTCCTCGAGCTGCGCAAAGCAACGGGCGAAGACGTGACCTCTGAGGACCTCGAGATCTCCTTCATTAAGCCCGGACAAACCTTCGACCCGGCATACATGGAAGACGCATATGCCGATAGCAGGAGCTCGTCCAAGAACAAGAAAAGCTCACCCGAGGTGGTGATTAGTACAAGTGGGTTGGGGCTGGTGGTAAAGAGGTTGAAGGCGGGTGGGGTACAGAGGCAGCTGGAGATTTTGTCCATGCCTAAAGTCGTGCTCGAGAAGACGATCAAGGAGGTGTTAAAGCCGCCAAAGAAGAAGAAGAAGACGGCTAGACCTGGCCATACTGCTCTCAGCTCAGAGGATATGCTTGGCCTCTGAGGCGAAAGGCACCTCGTTTCAGGTCAATTTTATGTCCTCTTGTTTTGCCAATGGCACAGTGGAAGGGCATTCGTATATGTTGAAGCCTGAAGAATGCTGGCTGTCTGTGATATCGTTGGAGTGCTGATACCGGGTGTAATAAACGACCTCGTACATGTTGTTCACGGTCATTGAATTCTCGCTCGCTCGTAGTTGCTTTCATATCCCAGTCTTATCGCCAGGGATCTGATTGATGAAAAGCCGATTCATGGCCGCACTGGCGCTGCTCTGGTTGAAACCAATTACTGTTTGAGACGAACGCATCCGAACAGTGTCCCCACCTCATAGATTTATGGTAGTTGTGTACAGAGAGAAAACCTCATTCTAGCCAAAATCAGCGGCCGGTGACCTCTATAATAGTTCTATATGCAAAAGAGAGAGCACCCAAGGTGACGGTCAGTACGAGTGTGGATTGGGGCCGCAGAGGCTTGTGGTGAAGTTGAAGACAGATGGAATGCAAAGACAGGCGGAGATCTTGTCCTTACCCGAAATCGCACTTGAAACAACTCAGGAGGCATTAAAGCCGTCCCGACCTACCAAGATAAAGGTTCGTCTGGTACATGAGCTGAAGCATTGGCATCGACGTCGCCGGGGAGCTGAGTGGCATGGTACCTCGTTTTTACACTTCATACGCTCCTTTTTCTCAATTGCTCCACAAAAGGACATTTAGAGGTCTCGAACCCTGTCCGAAAAAAAACGAATCTATTACTTTGCCATCGTGACGCCAAGTGGACGCTTGCCAGTCCGAAGACATACCGAGTCCCCCTCATGACCGTTGAATAAAGCCNAAAAAAGCAAATGAACGCCTAATTATTTCGCAGAATATAAACCCCTCGTTCCCGAGTTCCTCTTGCATGCGAACATCTCAACTGGCAGCCTACTTTTGATATTTAAGCCAGCATGGCCTCGAGTATATGTAGTTCAGTGCGGTTCATGGAGGACTAAGTCAGCTTGAATTGTGGATTATCTTGCGCAGACTGAATTGCCGAATCTGGTGCCGGGCCTGAAACCCCATGTCAATGGCCCTCGAATGAGACCACTTAGAGGGAGACAAGGAAATCGAAGGCCCGGCTGGAAATTACAACGCTGGAACCAAAGCGGACAACGCGGCCAACGTTCGCCTCAGATGTCAAAGGAGTCTGACGATACCCCAACAGGAGACCAAGCTATGGAGAGAACGAGCGGAAAAAACTCGTACGGAGTACATCAGCTTCAAGAGTAATGCAAATGTTGTTCAAATAGAGCTGCGATACCCTCAGAGGCAANCTTTTTCAAGCTCAAAGTCAGCTCCAGTAGCACAGGGAACGTGTTTCAAACCTCGGAGCGGAAATTGGTGAGTTGAGGCAACTATCCCTCTGTGTCGAAATGACCTGATGGACAGAGAGATTAAGGACAAAAACTGCATAGCTATACTGAGATGAGAAGAACTGCGCCACGATAGCGTTTGTAACACCACTGGGGCTGTCCAGTACCATTCGGTAGCAAATTTTACAACAACAGCACCATCCCGGGGGCACGAATTCGAAGGTACTAGGAATTGATACACTCCAAGGCTTACTCCAACCCCATGACTTGCCTCCCAATTTTATATCGCTCTGCCGATGCAGCCACATGCTGCGAATGAGGCAGTGGGTGCGTCTTGCTGATCTCGTCCTAAACATGGGAAAACTGGTTTGAGGCGGTGCGTCCGGCCTGTTGGTACAGAATCTAACAGCAACTTTGTTATATATCTATCATTAGCACCTTCACCTTCCTGCGCAAGTGGTACCCTCGTTACATTTGAACGGACATGAATGCAGGTAAGTCGATTGATCTTCTACTTGTGCCGCTAATTTTGACTCAGCTTTTACTTTGCGGGGAAGTCCCTTACGAGCCAGGCGCCGGAGAGCGTATGAATCCCCAATCAGGGACCAATACTCAACTTCGACGGGAGCTGCAAGAGGCTGAGCTGAGAGCAAAGCTCTGGCGAGAACAAACAGACGAAATGCGTCTCCAACTGGTTCAGTCGATGACGGAGGCCAGCATCCTCAAAAGGGAGCTGGAAATAACCCAGGAGAATTTACGACAACTCAAATCGAATCAGGGCGTCGAACAAGGCTCTCAGGACTCTCAATGCCGTATCCATCGGATGGAGGAGGAGATGAAGGAGCTGAAGCAAGAGTTAATAAACATGAAACGGGAGCTAGGCGACGGCGCTAACTTCGCGGAGGTCAGGCGGCGCTTCCAAGCAGATTCACCTCCCATAACGACCATCACTGGACGCGTATCGGAGACCAAATTCCGAAAAACTGTAGAAATCATCCGATTTTTGCCTGTAGACGGTGCCATCAACCCTACCCAGGACGACCCTCTTCATTTCTACAAGTACTACAAGCAAGCGACCTTCGGCGACGTTAACATTCCCCGCCCCATGATGCTCGATTTCATTGGCAAAGCGAAGTGGGATGCGTGGAACTCTGTCAAGGGGGTTTCCAGGGAAGATGCGTACAAAGCATATGTTGGTCGCTTCATCGAAATCCTCAAGTCAGTTAACAACGCCGAGTCGAAGAGGTACATCGCCGAAATCGAAGCTGTTTAATTGCTTGAACAGTTGAGCCCAGAGCGAGGATAGACGTGACGCCCGGGAAGTGTACTGTAGCTCAATCCATCGACTTCAATAATTGATAGCTATCTGTGTCGGAGCCTCCACAAACGGAGGTCTGCTCGTGAAAGCCATTTGAAAGGATTGAATTGTTCAACGTCCACAGGTCGTTCCATTCTTGCCACGCTAACGTGTACTAAGGCATAGAGCGCCTTATATTCGGAGGAGATTACGGGCGCAAATAAATCCGAAGACCAGTAAGTAACATGCAGAGATAAGAGAAGGTATTGACGAAGTCTAACTTGATGGCCGTGCCAGAAAGATTTGGCGCCACAGATCGCCTTCGTAACACCACTGGGCCTGTCCAGCATCTTCTAATCGTATATTCTACAGCACGCTTCCGGTTGCTAGACATCAGTGTTTCAAGGCTGTAAATGGATTCGAAGTCTAGGTAGACTTAAGCCCGGAAAGGTTAACCAGGGCGCTTAAGCCTTAAGTCCTTCCCTGAAACGATCGATCGGCCATTCCGGTCTATACGTGCCACTTTTTACATAATTGGTGGATGGCTATGACAACGGCCTGGAAGCCGAAACATAATGATATTTAATTGACAAGGTTCACAGCTTTGGGTGCCTCGACGTTCAACCTGTACATAAACTGTCCGGACGCGTTACAGCATCTCGCTTCTCGCTCATCCTCCTGCTTTCTCTCTCTCGCTCTCTTTGCCTCTCTCTCTTGTNANTCCGTTTTTCGAACCGTCGAAATGAAGCTGAGCACTCTACCACAAGAGCCGGAGTCGCTACATACGGGTAAGTGCATTGGTCGACGACGTCCATTCCCCTTATTCACGACTTTGTTGATCTTACACGATGCAGGTGTCAACGAGCCGAGTGAGCTGGCCACTGAAGGATGTCAGGCTTCAACTGTACAAGACCCAGCTCAAGACACGTCCATAGACGCCAAAGCTCGCGATCCTCCTACACTAACACTTTCGTCCGAAACTGACTCGGATCAGACCACCATCTCCCAACTGCGGCGGGACCTCCAGGAAGCCGAGCTGAGGGCCAAAGTCTGGCGTGAACAAGCTGACGAGACGCGTTCTCAGCTCGTGCAATCTATGACCGAGACCAGGATCCTCAAACGGGAGTTGGAGTCTACCACAGAGAAACTCCTCAAGGTCGAGGCGTCGAAGGGCCCTGCTGGTGTTGCCAGTGGTAGCGATCCGGATCTCGCTGCAGCTGCCCTCGCCCAGGTTGAAGCCCTCACCGATGAGCTCAGTCAAGTCAGATCGTCCTCTCGGGCTCGTGTACACGAGCTCTGGGAAGCACTGAACGCGGCAAAGGACGAACTTGCGATCTCGAATCTCCGATTGTCCGACGCCACCCAATCACTAGGCAATTATGAAGCCGACATCGTCCTCCTCAACACACAATTAGAATCTACCCAGGAGAGCCTCAGGGTACTCGAGCGAACGTCTCAATCCCAACAAGCCCTCTCCCGGGTGAGAATCGAGTCTCTCAACACGGAACTCGAGAACGTCAAAAATTCGTCTCAATCCCGCGTCCGGGATCTACAACTCGAACTGGAGGAGATGGGAGGACATTTTCACGAAACCCTCAACCTGGCGGAGGCTCGGAGGAAAGAGCTCGAAGACTCTCCACTCAGACCGGTTGATAAACGTGCTGCGGCGGACATCAAGCGCCTCGTCAATACAGTGAACCAAGAGATCTTTGAATGCGCTGCGTACCTTTCCGATGTGATCGTCAACGAAGAGTTGGCACCGGGCACGAACAGACAGACGCACAGGGAGATTATGATCAAGGCGGTAGCGGATGATGCTCAGAAAATTTTGGGCGAGGAGTTGGCTCAGAGGCTGGCAGAGGAGTCGATGGATGGGCCCAAGAGAGATGATGTCTCAAAAGAAGAAGAGACGGAGGAAAAGGAAGACAAGGAAGACAAGGAGGACAGGGAGGACAGGGAAGAAAAGGAAGACAAGGAAGAAAAGGAGGAACAGGAGCCAAAAGAGAAAAACGTGGAGGAGAAAGGGAAGGGGAAAGAGAAGGAGAAGGTTAACCCCTTGCTTGTCCAGATCGCGATGCAGATCGCCTTGACCAACTGGGCTCGCACTTTCGCGCGCAGATGGACATCGCTCGCCGATGTCAAGAACTACAACTCCTTCCTCGCTGAACTGCACAATCGAATCCGGGACAACGGTAAGTCCACAACCATCCACTTGCATTTAATACCTCGCTGACCCATGCATTTATCAGAGGACCAAGCCCTCTCAGGCCTCTGGCGCTCCCTAACCCGAACATACACCCCCTTCTCTATTCAAACTTGGCAAGACTCCCTGATGACGGCCATCTCCTCCGTCATGAACATCGCGGGGTGGACCACACGTGCAGACATCGAGACATCCCAAATCGAAAAACGCCTCGAAGTGATCATCCAACCTCTGGTCGAATTGCGAAAGGCCGCAGGCGAAGACGTGGTCTCTGCGGACCTCGAGATCGCTATCGTCAGGCCGGGAATCACGTTCGACCCGTCCTGGATGGAAGACGCCTATCCCGACGCGAGGAGCAGTACTAATATTCTTGAAGCCAGCAGTTCGAGCAAGCAAGCATCGGCGAGGCCTGTTCTAGGGGCGACTGGGATCGGGTTAGGGAGGCATGCGATGAAGAGGAATGGAGTGGGCGAGATACAGAGGATTGCAGAGATTTGGTGTCCGCCCAAAGTCGTCCTGGAGAAGACGCTCCAGGAGGCGCTCAAGGAACCTCATTCGCCGAAGATGCCAAAGNAAAAAACTTCAGCCAACTGAAGCCAGCGGGCTTGATAACCTTGACTTGCTCCTTGAGCTCCTTGGGACTCGAGCCTAACTTGCCAAAAAGGATTTACCTAGTGACAGGATTGTATATAGCCGTGCAATGTCTATTGATTTAGGAAACTTTGCCATACATACTATCCATTAATTGTATCCTAGCGTAAAACAGAATAAATATTCGCAAAAGAATGGTCCGAGCCGAACCTCAAAGCACATCTACTATGAATCTGACGAATCCTGGTAGAGCTCGTTGATCAGCGCCCTCAACCCGAAGTCGACTTCAATCTGCAACCGAAGACGTACGTTAGCAACAGAATTCTACGAATAAGAAACCAAACGGAAACGAGCAAGCAAACTCGATCCAAAACTTAAACGGCAACGAAAGATCGAAAGATGACAAGTAACAGAAAACAGACACCCACCTGCCCTTTAACCTCCCGATCCTCTCTCCCGGCCTCGGACCTAAATACTTCATCCATCTCCTCTAGCGAAATATTCGCTGTCTCAGGCACCACGTATGTCGACCACAGGTACGCTACGAAGCACGCCGTAGCGAAGATTACGAACGTAGCCGAGGGTGAGTAGGTGACGAGAACGGGTGTCAGGAGACCGATGAGGACTGATATTTCGCGGTTTGCGTTCGGGTTTGCGAGTGTCGGTATTCCGTATTCGGTTTTGTGGTTGTGTCAGGTTTCGGTTAAAGAGAGGAACGACGTTAGGATAAAGAAACAATGATGAAGAATGAGGGGAGCATAACGTACAGTTATTACTCCAATTACTAGCAGTCGACAAGGCAACACCCTGACTCCTCATCGACAACGGGAATACTTCACTGGGTAGAACCCATCCGATAGGTCCAAACGATGTTCCGTACGCTGCAGTAAACGTGTAAATGCCCCTACAATATTCACACGCCAAGATTAGTATCCGTCACTTTAAATGGGGAAGAAAGTAGATGGGAAGGAGAGGCATGAGCTGCTTACCCTACGGCGACCCAAGCAGCCGTCCTATGGTTCGCCCAGTCGTCTTGGAATAGGATGACGAGAAGAGCGATGGATAAATGCGAGACTGTCATAAAAGCGCTCCCAACTAAAATCAAACAATTAGCCCACAGAGAAAAACAGGGGGAATCGAGAGATTAGGGACGTACACCTCAACAAAGGTTTCCTTCCTACATTTCAGGGTAAGATGATTATTATCACCCGGGCTTAAGGCAGTAAGGAAGGAATGGCTTACCCAACTTATCAATGTACAAGATAGCCGGCAGAACAGCGAGGAACTGGACGATTCCAATTCCTCCAGAGACGAGGAGGGAGATAGTGTCGCCTTTCAAACCGATACTTTGTACGAGCGTTGGGCCATAGTACAGCAGCGCGTTGATCCCACTCCATTCTAAGNAAAAAACGCGGTTAACACACCGAAACGTACCAGAAAGAGGACTTACGCTGGAAAACCATAATCAAAACCCCAATCCACGTCCTCTCCCTATACTCCTTGCTAAACAGCCTTCCCCACGCTCTAGCCTCCGACCCGAAACCCTCCTTGCCACTATCCTCTGCACCAAATCTTCTATGAATCAACTCATTCTCCACACGCATCTCCAAAAGCTCGATTTTCAACAGCTCGTCAACTTCCTCATCTTCATCGTCATCACCAACGCTGCCCGCTCTTGGACTAGGCCGCATCCTCAACTTCGCCAAACTCTTCAACGCATCCGCATTCCTGCCCTTGAGGACCAGCCATCTGGGCGAGGGCGGCAACACCAGACACCCGAGCGCAAGTATGACCCCCGGGCCAATCTGGATGCCCAGTGGAATCCGCCAACTAGCCGAACCCTCCAAGGAACGCGTTAAGAAACCTGTCCAGAACCCAAACACCACGCCGAGAACGATGGATAGCTGTTCGAGTGCGAGGAGGGATCCGCGGAGTTCGGGAGGGCTGATTTCTGCCATGTAGAGCGGGGAGAGCATGCTGAGTGCGCCTACGCCCAGCCCGCCTATTGCGCGGCCTATGAAGAGGTGGGGGAGGGATTGGGCGAAGGTTTGGAAGGAGGAGCCAATGATAAAGATTACTGTCAAAACGGAGCGATAAATACAGAAGGGGTGAGAGAGGAGAGACGCAGGTAGGTTAGTAGACTGGTAGAAAGAGGGAGGGAAAGGGACGTACTGCACGCAGCGATGATCGAGTATCGTCTCGAGTACTTGTCCGCAAAGACCCCTGCACTCAGCGCTCCTACGAGTGCGCCCAGCTCCAGAACCGCAGCTTAAGCCATACCGGTGTTAGGTCATGTAACCGGAGTATATAATAAAGAGTCATGAACTCACTCATGATCCCCTTCTGCAACGGAGTAATAGGCCACCGTCTCATAAAGTCTTCCATTACAAGGACGTTTGCAATCTACCACACACACGACGACAGATTAGCTACATGGCAGAGAGAAATAGAGAACGCGAGCAGAGAACGCGAGCAAGCAAGAACACTCACCACACCTTGATCATACCCAAACTCCAACCCCCCAATAGACGCAAAGAACGCACACAAAAGCGCGTAGTAATTATGCCTAAGCCCAGCCAAGCCCTTCGGTCCATACGCATAGGCGTACGACCCGTCCGATTCGATAGTCAACGTGNCCCCCGAGTGCGACTTGTCGTGTAACCCGTCCCTGCCCTACTCGACCTCGGTCTTGTCCAGTTCGCCCTTGCTTTGACCTCGAAGGGCGGGGTCTTGAAGAGAGGAGCGGTTGCGAGCTTGAGGTTGCATCGTCTTCCTGTTCCAAGTCTATGCTGCGGGTCTCTACAGACTCCCTTCGTTCACCCGCACTGTGATGGTCGTCGTAGTGGGCATTGAGGGCGGTGTATCGAGCAGCGTTGGCATTGGTAGGAGCGCTCTGGAAGTACGATGTGAGCCTTTGAACTTGGTCAAAGAGTAGAAAGGTGACGTGGAGAGGGTTTAATTTACCATGCAAAAGACGAGAAATCACCCAGGGAGACGAAGAGTTGGACGAATGATGAGAGCAAACAGGACGCAGCCCGCAGTGCTCGGTTGCGGTTGATCGGATCTGGGGTCGGCCCGCTTCCTCCCGACGGCCGGAGCGCTCGCTGAATTGGCCCTTGGCGCTTAGCGGCCCCTCCACAAAGACGCGATTTCGTTTGCACTCCAGCAAAAGGGAGACAAGAAAAAGATAGACGAGTTCTTTCCAAGGTAAGCTAGCTTCGAGTCTTCTTTTCCTTCCCTTGCTTCGCTCTCCGCATTCTACTGATCATCGCGTTATCGCATCATCTTCACTCTCTTTCTCAGACTCGCGAAACGGGCCAGTGTACCTACCAGAGACACCTGGTCTCCCAATCGACCACAAAAGCATTTCCTCAACCATCTGCGCCCCTCTGCGCTTTCCCGTCGGCTCTCTCAGTCAAGGTGCCAATACCACTCTTGTGTCGTCAATGGGCCGCTCTGAAACCAATCGAGCCACCATCTCTCTTGTTTACACGTCTTTGATTGGCCAAAATTTCCACAGCCGCAGCGCGCTTTAGCCTTTGGCTATCATGGGTGAGAGTCTCCGTACAGAGAAGGGCATAATGATTAAGTTCAACCACCTTACCGTCAACGGTATCTATACCTACATTTACAGATCGCTATCCGTTGCCAGACCCTCTTCTGAAGACAGCACCCTGCGATGGGAGCTCAGAGCGACATCTATTAAAATCTTGCTGGGCGTTCCGAGTAAGAGCAGGTCGCGATTGCTGTGGGGACGCTATTCATCGTGGCGGTCGCTGGTCCAGCATCTGGAGGCTTTACTTCCTTCGATTGGCTCGCTTTCCAGGCCAAAGATTGCTGCGTTGACCGACTACTACGCCACTTGTGACGACCTCGTCAAGAATGGTGCAACAGTTCACCCATTGGAGGTTCTGCACCAGAGATACGGTGGGTAGATACCAGATTGCAACGAACGAGGAACTCACTAGCTACCTGAACCCAGACAATTTTCACAATCCGAAGGCTTTTGATTCTTTGCGATGACTTGAGAATGGGAGCGACCTCGAAAGTTATCTTGTGCTGTTTTCCAAAGGTTCCAGGTCCTGTTTGGGTATCAAGTACGTTTCTTCAGCTCGTGACGAAAGCTATCTCTAATGACCCTTGCCAGCCCTTTATGGGCCGAAATCTACCTCATTCCCGGCAATCTATTCCGCAAATTTGAGATCGAGCTATCCGGGACCGTGTAAGTGGGCTCCTATCACAAGACCGCGCTTTCCAGTCTGACATTAAATATTCTGCTAAGTTAAAGTCAAACCCGAGTGAGCTTGACTTCCAAGCCTTCCTCGTCCCCAGGTATCATGGCGCCCTTCGTGTCAAGGCGATCGGTGTTCAGGGCATCTGAGAGATGCAGTAGTGAGCATCATGACGGTGCTGGGAAGTCAGGGCGACAGATATATGGATTGAATGCACCGGAGCGCAAAGTACGGAATATATCACAGCGGCTGTTATATTGTCTGTAATCAGAGACATTGAGCNAAAAAAATACATATATCAAGCGTGATCACATAAAGTTCCATCACCCATCCAGCCTCTTATGCAACACCGTGCTCATCGGGGTGCTCCCTGACTTCCTGTCTGTCCTGTGTCCCAGGAGGCATAGATAACCCGGAACTTGACGTTTGAAAACAGTTCTGCTCTCCCCCATCTGCTTCCTTGCCATTTACGACATGCCCCTCCACATTTGCAACTACCAATCCGTCATTGCCTTGCTCGATATCACCACCTTTCCTCCGTGTTGGAGATTCTTCTGCGATAACATCAAGGTCTATGACAAAGTCAAACACAAATTTCAAGAGCATTTGACGCTTCTTTTCATCGCTGAGGTCACCAAGTTCAGATCTGAACGATTCAAGCAACCTCTCTCGCGGAGTATCAAGGTGATGAACAAGGCCGAAGGGTGTAAGTAGCTTTGTTCCTGTGAATAGTCAGGACTTGTATTCCGGCATGCACTAGAGCGGGCGACGTACGATACACTATCCCCAGAAGGCTGTTTCCGAATAGGATAACAAAAATGATGCTCAAGAAAGTGCCCAAGCCTTCGACTTCGGCAAATCCACCCATAACCGACTTTGTCCGATAATCTTGTACAATGGTCCATTCGCCTGAAAAGACGCTAGGTACAATGTGGAACGTTGAGACGTTAGGTCCGGTCGGATAGTCGGGGCTGATTGCTGCTGAAGGGTCAGCAGTCGTAGACGTCATTCTGGAAATCAGGAAAGTATGATATATCTTTTGAGTTAGTTCCAGTGGTCAGTTTCAGGTTAAGAGACTATCAGTGTCGTGATCAGGGAGGACTTACGTCGAAGCCCAACGTTGATAAGCGTGTTGCCTTGAGACGTTGTCGCACAATTAAATCTGCAACACCCACTAGATTGGTTCCCGGTACGAGGTGAGTGACTGAAGTTGAGGCAATTACGTCGTCAATGTTGTTCGTGAGTGCCAAATAAACCTTCAATGAGTCGGATACAATTCCGTGATCACCGGGTTGCTCGGTTGGGTTCAAGAGTTCTGTGAAATTAACGGTGATCTTCAGGTCTGGCTGAGTATGCCGTCGCTCCGAGAAGAATATGTATGAATCCGACAAATTTTGGTAGATGGCCTTGCGCGGTGGGCAGTTGAAGATTACACTCTGGCGGTGCCTATATAGGCCCACCGGGATAGCGCTGGAAGCTTCTTCAATGGGGTGGTAGTCCAGATCCATGAGGCTGCACTGCGGGCCACCGGAACTGCTAGATCCAGCAAGCTGAGTCCACAGAGGCGTAACGGAGACTGTGTCTCGAAGATGCTTTGTGGCGTTCGTATGGTTTTGCCACACCTAAGGCAAAAAAAGAATGGGTTTACAGTGTTTCGTTTGAGATAATGTGACACCCACCATAGCAACATTCCAGGTAATAGGAGTCGAGGTCTTGGGCGTCCAGTCAAAGGAGGAGGTTTGTAGCTCTCTGGTGTGTACCGCCCCTATCTCGCTGACCGGTTCTAGTACAATCGCGAATATTCCGAACACTGTTATGCCCGATATCGCCAAGAGGCTTAAGAGACCTCGGAAAACAACTATCCGTAGCGGTTCACCTCTAGTATTTGTGTTAGTTCAATCATCGACATTGAAGAGACCTAGAATGATAGACGGACGGAAACTTCCTTTCCCAGAGACTCTTGCCAAGCAACACTTGGAAAGGGTATTTCCAGCCCTTTGGTCTCTCCAGTTCCCCACAAACTCCATTAAAACGATTTCTCAGAATGTCCACTCGGTCAGTGATCATTCTACCCCTTGCATCGATCAGCTGAACAATTTTGATGCCCAGTAAAGCACTTAGCGAGATGACCAAGACCGTGCTAAAAACCCCGATCACTTCACGTCTATAGTCTGTGACGCTTGTATTATAGCCACTCAGGGCCCAACTGTTGACTGCAATGTTGTCAAGGTCCTTTCAAACTCAAGAGGACATCTTCATATTACTCACAGGAAAGTTCCACAAGTATCAGGAGGATATCCATCCAGCCAGACAGGGGGACGAATTGCAACGGTCCAAATGCGCTCAAAGAATTTCAGACAAATTAGAGAGAGAAAAGGCACAGGGGAATCTGCAATAAACTTACCTCAGTAGATGGTGTAAAATCGTTCCGCTCAGAATAAAAACTCCCGGTATGAAGTGCAACCAGTAGACTTGAAAAGCCAAAGTGAGACTTCCTGTAACCAGAATGCATCTCAGGCAGTACAGGCGCAGCGACTGGCTAAACAGGATTTGTGGGATGGATATTGGTTGTCGGGCAGGAGGAAGGGGATCAACGACTATGACTTCCTTTGAGTCTCTCGGGGGTGCTTCGCTGGATTGCAGAGGGAGCATGAGAGGGGATGGAGGGACACACTGTTTCTACTCTTATGGTATAGCCTAGAGTAAGAAGAACTTTGGAGCAACGAATTCAAAAACGAGAGATAGAATCACGCATTTATATGTCGTGTACAGCTCTCACCTCTGAAACCGCCGCACTATCACCGCCGACTATTGCTACTTAGATTGCTCTTATGCTACTGCAGTTAAATGGTATCAAGGTTTCTGTTTGTCACTATACAAACTGCCACAGGACTGTTGGGTGATCTGAGGGCGGTGCATCGGGAGCTGCTTCTGCTTCATACTAGTATCAGGAGAAGTTGGAACGCAAAGCGTAGAATTAAAGCAATAATACTGCGACGAACGAATTCGGTGTGCCGTCCAAGCGACCGTTGTATTGGAAATACTAGTGCAAGAGTCATCGCTCAAGCTATGCTTGCATAGCCGGCCAATCTCCCCATTCAAACAGGTTAGCTTCGTAGCTACTCGCCTAAAGATGTCTATAAATGGTCACTAGGTAAGTTTCCAATACCGCTTTGCAGTTGTAAGTTGTGGCTCTTGTGAAGCTTTGTAATGGCCTCCGTTCATTTGTTCCACTTCGAACTTGCGGCCGCACATTCGGGTAACCTTCGTCTACCTTGCGTTCTCCGGTTCTCCTCCCGATGTTTGTACCTACATTCACGGACTGCTTTTCCATTACAAGACTCTCTTCTGATGACAACCCCTTGCGATAGGACCTCAGAGCGACATCTATCAGAATCTTGCTCGGCGTTTCGAGCATGAGCAGGGTTACCGGGACACGTCTGGTCCAGGAGGCTTTACTTCCATCAACTGGCTGGCTTTCCAGGGCCAAAGATTGCTGCGACGACCAACTACTACGACGCGACCTACTACGACCTCGCCAAGAATGGTGCAACATTTCACCAATCGGAGGTTTTGCACTAGAGATATTGTAGGTAAATACTGGATTGCGCCGAACGAGGAACTCACTGGGCTCATTTCCCTCTATTCAAAGTGCTGTCGCCAAGATGGGCCCGAACAGGGTTAGTAACCATCTTCAACCCCTGAACCGGACAGTTTCTCACCACGTAATTCTTGAATGCACAGCACTCCCAGATAGAATTAAACTTGGGCGCAAGATCTTGTGAAGACGTGGGATGGTATAGCACTAAGCCTCATCAGCGGACAGAATTTGGCAGAGCAGCTCAAAATGCTTATACACATGGCAGTCTGTGGATCTTCGTCGTCGTCGTTGCTCGGGGGTTGGACGGAGTTGGTCCGTCACCCGATGAGGCAATGAACACAGAGGCAAGAAAGGAAAGGAGAAAGCGAGAAGAAAGCTGAAGCCTTTGAGGTTGCGATCAGTGGGGAAAAGTGTGAGATCCACACCGAGCAATGTTATTATCCTTCCTAAGACCGCGACAATGTCCTAAGCGGATAAATGTATCTGAAACTGTTGTGCCCTCTTCCTCGCAGATGACAAGATGATGATTGGTTCTAACGTAAATCTATGTTGCCGAATGTACAGCTGCTGTCAAAATGTGTGCAATGGTCGAGAGAATCGTCGCGGTAAGTCTTGGTGTTTCTAGGGAGAGGTGGGTGGGTGAAAGAAAAGCGAGACGACAACGAGGGAGAGCTATCGACGACACCTCAGCGTGGGTGGTAGTCGGTGAAGAGAGACGGTGCTGTTCACCGACCCTACGTTCAGTCTTCGCTCGGTCCTAGGTCATCAAATAGTGTAAAGCAGGTCGCAAAGTATGTATTTAAGGTTCTCGCAGTGGTAGATGAGTATCCCTTATACAGACCTAGTGTATTTACTGTAACTTCTACCTAAATCGAAGACAAATACACTATGAAAGAAGGGGATTAAATAGGTACTCTCTAGTCTCGCACACGTTTAATATCGCCCACTGGATTCCTCGCCTCACCAGCTTCTGCAGGATGGACATCTGGGAGGGGTCTCATTAGATCGTCCCAGGCAGTCGCTGGCAGCCCTGGTGGGGTCCAGATTGATGGGGCCGGAATNCCCCCCGTAACCAACCTGGGGGGGGTCGGTGGTCAGTTTAAGTAGACCCTTCCAACCTTTGAATTTACACACACACACAACAAACAAGTGCGCACCCATTGTATCGTGATATATCCCCACTTTCGCTTGGAGCGAGCCACCCCCAACCTCTGACGATCATCTATCCAGGCAACCTCGTGAGCCCTGCTCCACCACTATGCGGCAACACATCCACCTCGATCCCACCCGCTGAACCCTCCTCCACCTTCAAAGACTGTGCCTCCACCCCACCCTCACTAGGCAACCCCTCCTCCTTCCTCTTGAGTCCACTCCCGCTTCCACTGCTGTTCGTAATTGCCATCAATGACGGCCTCGCCTCAACGCTAATGAATTGCCCCGACGCATCCCGCCTGTAATCCCTCTTCATAAACTCATCGTCCACCATTTGTTCGCGAGGGTCTCGTTTGGGTCTCGCACGTAGTTCGGAGCCAGATTGGAGTTTCTCGGCGAGGGATTCTGAGCGGAAGCAGCAGCCTACATCGACATTGGACGAGAGTGGCCGTGGGTGGGGAAGCGTGGAGTGTGTGGGGTAAGTAAGGGAATGACGGTGTTTGGATGTTTGTGAGGGTGAATTTGCGGATTTGTAGATGTGGCGAGGCGGGGAAGGGCGAGTGCGACGAGCAGGGAGAACATAATGTCAGCCAGGCATACTCGAGAGAGTACGGAGGGCCTCACCGCAACAAGTACCAAGATACACAATCACGGCTCCAAGCTGCTCAGACATGGCCTATTCGAATAGAAGGAGACGGACAGAGACTAGAGGATTGTCTGAGGTCGGTTGTGCGAGCGTACACCAAGAACAAGCCTCAGCAAGCAAGAAAGTCCAGATGGATGGATGGTTGATTGAAGGAAAGGAGAGGAGGCTTGCATGGGAAGAGCTCGGCTCCTCAGCCAGGCTTCGAATTGGTTCAATTGAGGCCGGCCCGGAGGGTGGCGGACAGCTCCCTGAGCTCGAGGCCCGTCTCAAATTCCAACCGCGAGAGCGAGCATCCAGGATGCGTAGCGAGAAAATGAAGAAAGTTGAGTGCTTAGCGTCGAAGGAATCTCATGATGGCATCGACTCGGGGCAGGACGGCGCCCGCCGAGTCAACGGAGCTGCCGACGGTTCGCCGATTGACGCACACAGATGCTCTGCCGTGAGCTTGAATTGCCAAAGTAGATTGAGGGAGGATAGGTGCGATACTCAAGAATGAGAAGAGGTTTGTGTTCGTGGAGGAGAACACAGGCAACGGTAGACGTCCGAGGACGTAGAAAAAACTACATCTAGCTATAAGCACGAGTGGGGAGATGAAATAAGCCTGCAAATAACTACCAGTACCTAAGGACAAACTTCGAATCGAGTCCACATCCCCTCAAATGATGCATAAGAACAAACTCATTTCCCCTCGGTGAGTCCCACCTGAGTATACTCCTGACACTTCCCGGCGATCGATAGCATTCGTACCTAAGCCTATCCTACTTCCTCACGCCCCTCAACCCCTTCGGCCTGATGGAAATAACCAACCTCTTCTTCTCCGGCACAGAAGGAGAGTTACCGCCACTACCTTTCCCATTCCCACTCCCAGCCTTGACCGACGGCCCTCTTCCAGGCGGTCCAATCTGAATCCTCTTTCCTGTACTCGGATCCCAATGCGTCTTCACTCTTGAAACTCGACCATCTCCAGCAAGCGAAGATCTAGAGCGTGTACTCCGAGTGCTTACCACGCTAGGCGTAACGGAAGGTCTTCTCGAGGAACGACGTGGAAGTGGAGCTGAGATGGATTCGAATTCGGGTTTGGGCCGTGGTTGTGCTGGAGGCGAGTTGCGAGTGAGCGGCGTGCCAGATTTCCGCTCCAGACCCCTAGCTTGCGGTGGGTCTGTTGATTCCGGTTGCGTGATATGTTCAGGTCCGTCAGCCAGATCCGAACCTGTGCCTTCAACTGAAGGCCCGCTGTCTCCTTCCGGAGAATTATGTGTTTCCTGCTGCTCGACTTCCACGGTGCCTCGAACACCATATCCCAACAGCGGTCTCGGCCGCCTGTTTTCCGTCGCAGGCTCATTCGCAACCGGAGGCGAAGGCGCATTGTCATTCATGTCTGATGGTGATGGTGGAGGGAGGAGAGACTCCCCCGAACGATGGCGACTGAGTTGCGGTTGCATCATAGAATCGAACTGGGCACGGAGGTCCGACTACAAATGAAATGAGAAAGAAAGAAAGAAGATCGCGATCAGCTTCAGATCTTTTGTCCTCTCACTAAAAACATTCCCAGATAAACAGTGAAAAGAGATCGACACTTACAGATGTATCCTCCGGGAGAGAAATCATCGAACGAAGATCTGTAGGCAATGAGGCCATCGTCATCGTATTCGAATCGACGTCGTTCGTTCGGATCCGCTTGTAGTAAGCCGATGGCGATGTATCCGAGGACCTCCTCGACAAACCATCACGCTCTGAATCGTCAGGAAGAGAGCGTTTGGATCTCGTAGCAGCTGGAGATGGTCTACTACCCTCAGCCTAAAACAGAATACCCATGGTCAAGTAGACGTCCATATGAAATTAGAATCAACACGAAAGTGAAAGACGTACAGTTGAAGGCTCGACATCTTTTCTCTTCCCTTCCGTCTCCTTCCTTTTACCCTTCTTGTTCTGGGCGAGCACGTTAACGAGGGAGTCTGGGCCTAGGTAGATCAACCAAGAGGGAAGTGACAACTCACTTTCGATTTCGATCTTGGAGGCCCAATACGATAGAACGGTGGTGGATCATGACCCGTCGTCGCTCCCGCTGCAGCCGAGGATGTAACGATCTCTCTAAGAGGGTCGGTGAACGATACCGTCATGAAATTTTCATCGTGTTGCTCTATGGGTGGGCCAGCAAGCGGCGAGCCCGAGTTGCCTTCGGAGGAAGAATGGAGAGGTAGGAGGTTGTGGTCGGGTTGCGGTACCGCACGAGGTTCGTTCGCTACACTTGGCATTGGGACGTGTGCGAATTCTTGGGTCATGATAACCGGGACAGAGGTAGATGAGGATGTAGAGGGTACAGAAAGACTTGGTTCAAGCAATTGTGCCCCTCCATTCGGGATGGAAGTGGAAAGAGGATCGTGCCCTTGCACGGGTATCGAGCTACTCGACTGTTCCTATTACGTCCCAACAAAAGAAAGAACNAAAAAATAAATTAGCACCTGAAAACTAAAAAGAACGTCCACTCCCTCCGATCCAAAGATGACTCACAACGGCAGCAGCATGCTCGAACCTCCAACTATCCGACGCCGCCAATATCGACAACGGGGACAAGCCTTCTCTTAACTCTGCGTTCTCCAACTCCAGCCCCTCCGCATGAGTCTGAAGCGCCGAAAACTCTGCTCTCAAATTCCACAGCGCATTTTTGAATTTGTCCCTCTCAGTTTGGAGCCTAGAGCACCGAGCCCTGAGAGCTTGAATTTCCAATCCCATTGCAGAAGGCGACATAGTAGCCGCCGATGAGAACATGACCTGGGGGCTCTGGTGGCCAGTCGTTGCTGCATAGGAAGGCGACGATGGCGACGGCGCTTGGAGGTTGACTTGCGCCATCGTCTGCCAGGACAGGCGGCGTTGGGCAAGGTTGGAAGAAGGCTGACGTTAATGTACGGGCCTACAGATATACCGCTTCCGGCACTATCGGCGGTGAGACCCGGCGGGAGGGCGCTGGTAAATAAGGACACACAGTGGAGAAATTTGAAACAACTCGTCTCAAACTCTCACTGCTTTCTCTGCACCTTCCCCAACGCGCTGCGCTCCAAGCTACATCTCCTCCTTGAAAGCTTGACCATCTACCCCTCAATTTTATGCTCAGACTTTTAGTTCGTCGTTCTTGCGTTGTTCGTCACCCAAACCAAGACCGAAGGCTCGCGATACAGTTTGAACGTCCTTGAACTTGCCTGGCAATCTGTTTCGCTACTGCTTGTGTCTGGGTTGCCGGTCTCTTTTGCAATTGGGCTAAAGGAATCGCTTTGCATGTATATGAGAAACTCAGGCGGTACATAACTGTCGTCCGTAGCCAATGGTATCATATGAAAAGCAGAAGTCGATCCACGACGTCAAACGGGTTGTCATGCATTTCAGAGGCCAAACATATTCCCAAAGACGCTAGAGCTCCTGGATCTGGGTCGCATACTACTCCCAGACACAGCCTTGTTCTTTGGCTTCCTGACCAGTGGAGACGACTCCAGCGCCTCCATCACCGTCTTCTCAAGCACGACCTTGGGCAACGACAAAAACCTCTCTGCCTGCCTCTGCACTCCGCCGGTCTTCAACCTTCGCACCGAAAGCCTTTGCAATCCCAATCCAGTCGTACCCGCTACCAGGTCTGATGCGCTGTTCTTTCTGTTGGGTTTACTCTGGCTCCTTTCCCCTGGATATGCGTCTTCCATGTACAATGGGTTGAAAGCTTCACCGAGTTGGACGAGTGCAATATCGAGATCAGCAGAAGTGATGTCTTCCCCTGTTGCCTTGCGGAGGTCGAGGAGTGGTTTGAAGATAGATGCGAGGCGTCTCTCGATTTGAGCAATCTCTGCGTCTGAGCGTGTTACCCACCCAGAGACGACCATAATCGAGCAAATTCCCGTCATCAAAGACCGATTCCATCCATTCGTTGAGAACGGAACGTGAGCTCTGGTGATTGAGCGCCAGCGACCCGCGACATCTTGATCCTCTAAAGATAGTTGGTGACAGTGATCAGTAATCTTCTGTCGTCTGTGAGGCTGAACAGATGCGTACCGTGGTCACGAATTACATCGTAGAGTTCAGAAACGAACCTGTCGTAATCTGCCTGCCTCGAAACTCCCGCGCTGGCGGCAGATTCTCTCTGGTGATCCCTTCTAGGTCCCCCGCTTGAAATTGGCTCCCTTTCTGCCTGCTGATACGAAGTCCATCGTCGTCCGAAAATTCCACACCAATTTGTCAGGGCGATCTGCATGACGATTTGCACAAAGAATGGGTTGATCTCCTCCTTGGGCTCCTTCATCGACGCCTGAGCAAGTGCATTCGTCAACTTCTCCCCTAGTAGATTCCTTGAACCCTCGTATGATGCATTAATAGCCCTCTGCCTATGCTCCTGCTTATCCCCACCTGGCGCAAGAACTTCGTAAAAGAGGACTTCCCCGAGGTAGGCAGCCATCTGGAAGATCTCTTCATTGACGGCGTTAACCTTCTGAATAACATCCACCACGGATGATGTATCAGCCGGCATCATGAACGTTGGTGAGCCTACAGGCTCAGTCCTCCTTGGGCTGTGACTCACGGCCAAGGTGACGGCATCGCTGAGCTGCTGTTTCACGGCCAACAGCTCCCGCTTGGTTGCCCTCAGCTCCTCCTCCTGGGCTAGTAGCTGTATACGCGACCCCGATATCGATGAAATGGTAGTGTCGATGCTGTTTCGACGGACCTCGTGGATGCCTTCAGATGACCAGGGATGTGTTCCTAACCCGTCCTGAATTCCTTCAAGTTGGCGTAGTCTTTCCCTAGTTGATTCGAGCTCCTGTCTGAGTGATGTGGCCTTGTCCATCGACTGGTTGGCATCCCATAGCTCTTGCTTCACTGTTGCCAACTCATCCCGCAACGCCTTCACCTCGTCGACCAGTTCGAGCTCTCGATCTCGTAGTGACTCCAGGATGCGCTGATCGATCCTACTCGGAGCTTGTTCCTCGTTGAGAGACCCCCTTCTTGGAGAACTTGGGCTGCTTGGACCCTGGTTCGCCCGTACTTCGAGTTGTCGTAACCGTTCTCTTGTTTCCTCCAGATCCCTCTTGAGAATTCCGGCCTCTGTCAACGACTGCACCAATTGCGAGCGTGCTTCGTCTGCTTGTTCTCGCAAGACCTTCACCCTCACCTCGGACTCTTGTAGGTCTCGTTGGAGTTTCGCGACAGTCTCCGAGCTTGAGTCATCCAACGTCTGTCTTCGAGATGGAGGAGGGATATGACGATCGTCAAAGGGTGAGTCACCGCTGGGTGGATGCAGTGGGARGGGGGGGACGTTCTCCCGCCCCAGGTTCGTCGCCTCGATAAGTTTAGATAGGCAAACAGGGGTAAATGGTCAGCAGGGTGGGATATTCGACGATTGGACTTACCATTGCCTTGTGGTCGTGGCGAAAGGTTCATATCTGCTCAGAGACTCTCACCCGGGCGACAAATCCTTGAAGGTATGGGATAGAGAGAGAACTGCGGAGGGGAGTTCACAAATCCAGACATGTACTCCCAGCTTCCAGTTATAAGACTGTTGCCTAAGCGCCCATCATTGACTCGTTCCCATTGACAGCAACCTCGAGATGACTACTTGGAGGGCACGCACGTTCCTCCCCTGATTCAGGTTGATCTCACGGTGAATGATCAAGTTACCACTCATTGTCGACAAGCACCGAGACGTATCTATGATGTCATATGTAATGAATTCATTCAAGGACAACATTATGTTTCGTTATCTCAGGGACAGGAAAACTCCTTCAGCTCGAAGGTCACACGAGCTCATCTGAGGGTCACCATCGCTTCTCACTTAAGTAGCTTTTCCAACTGCTCCTTTGGAGCCTCAACCCTGGACTTACCATCTGATTTAAAGTGGAAGTGAAATGGGCGGCTCAGCGTGTGTACCGCGGTCTTGCACACAACACGTCAAGCGTCAGCTACTTCGATTGACGCTGGGATCTGGCTGGTAGCCTAGCCTCGTGGATCTCATTTCGTTGTTGTCTGAATCGGGTGTTCGACGGCACCAGCAGGCCCAACTAAACGAAAGGAGTAGAGCCAGTGGAATAATGAGAATTGTGAGTGCCTAAACTCATCAACGACGCAGCGTTCATGCCACCGCTTCTAAATAAACAAAGAGTCGTTGATAGCATCTCTTACTGCGCTTGGAAGTCGAGACGGCCCGTTTTAAGCGCTCTTTGTACGCCCGTCTTCCCTTTATGAAGCGTGTTTACGCTAAGCCACAGGCCACCGACCATCGACACTTGAATACCAACCACCATGATAATGCAAGGCTTCGTAAGTTCGGCCGCTGAACAGCGAGCTCAACAGGCGCAGCAAGTCAGCAGCAGTGGGGAAAGCAGTGATTCAGGTCTGAATCTCTCCTTCACTTCCTTTTGCGATGCTTCCAACTCGGAGTCATTTATCACTTTAATCCAGTCAACCATGCCACCAGTCTGGCGAAACGTCCACGCGATGCGACTGGCGACGTCTCTACCGCCAACCGCCCTCCCACTGCAGCTCGGAAGCGACCCCGACGCGATCTGAGCTTGCTTCCAGATATGCCACTGGACATATTGTATGAGGTACACCCCTCTGCCACCGCACCTCATCTTTCGATTTAACATCGACAGATTTTCGAACACCTGGCTCCGAAAGACCTTCTGAACATCGCGCGAACGAACAAGCTATTTCGTGACTACTTGCTCGGTCCCGATGCCAAACTCATTTGGATAAACGTTCGGAATGAATGGGCTGAGGTGCCACAACCACCATCGGGCTGGTCCGAGCTGCGTTGGGCCTCACTCCTTTTTGAGACACACTGTTCCGTGAGTGATGCCCTGTGTTTGAATCTCAGGCGGTCGGCACTGATACTGTGGCATGGAACCAGTATTGTGAAAAGAACAACATCCCCGAAATATGCTGGCCGCTGCTAGCGCGGGCCTGCAAGCTCTGTACTCGGGACAAGTGCGTACCAATGCAGCTCTCATGTAATGATACCTTACTTTGAAATAGCTTGCTCAGCCCTTCCGGGGCCAAGAAAATCATTCCCGCCATCAATCGTAAGATCTTCGACTATCTCCCGTCGGTGAAAAGTCAGTTGGTTTCGTTTATCCCATCCATGAACGAAATAGAAACTGACCTTTGTTCTCGTCTCACATACAAGCTCGTCGAGACGTTCCAAGGGTAAAGGAACGCGATTTGCGTGTCGCTCACGAAGAATGGACAGTGATTCATAGCCGTATCAACAACGGACTGCCTGGAGCCAAGGAAGAACTGAAGCGCTGGAAGAAATCGAGAGAGGAACGTATCGCTCAAGTGAATGAGGTGAGTGCCCAGGCCCCCCTTCCCCTCAAGTATGTTGATGCTAATCCTTGCTACAGACTGCGGAGGTGTATAGACACTGGTGGGTCAGGATGAGGGCGNAAAAAAGACGCGATACGAATGGAGATCAAGAAAGCGAGACTGGAAAGGTGAATATTAGTGGTCGGATTTAACATAAATCGATCAAGTTAATTGAGGACTCTATAGCGCGAAGAAATGGCTGCTAAAGTCAGGATACGAGGCTATTGATATTCAGAATGCTGTTCACGATCACAGCGTAAGCATTGACGGTAGAGGTTCGTATATCACGCAAGTCGGTGCGTAGCAGTCAACTATCTCTTGGGGCTGGCGGATTGATGCGTTGCCTCGTCTGCTCCAAGGTTGGTCCAAAGTAGGACCAATACTTCAACATGCTGTCGAAGCAGCTCGAGATCGGCGTCTCGTGAAAGAGCTCCAACCTGTTGTAGACCAAAGGATCAAGATACTAGCTGCCCTATACACCCAACACATGTCTCGCTCTCGACCTCAAGATATCGTCACTCTCGCGTGCCCGCCGTCTTATTTTCTCTGGTCGACGCCGGAAGTCTCTATGCTTCTCGAAGCTCATAAGGATACCCAGTTGGCTGAAGTACTTCAACAGACCTGGATGGTTTTCAAGGAGATGGCCAAAATTATCGAGAATCATAGACGCGACAAGTACACCCAAGTGCTAACGCAGCTCCCTATTGGAGACCTCCCGTACTGCGACCTCTCAGTTGACATGATGACGCTCGCCCGGTTCGTCTTCGAATGCGAGTTTCGTATGACGACCCCAGGCTCCTCGAGTATCCTGATTGGGTGGGATGTGATTTCCGGTCATTATTGTCTCGTCCAGAATTCCGTCAAAATTGGTCCTGGAGTATGCGTCGACGGGTGCTGCAAGATCGTTCTCAATATACAAGCGTCAAATTGTGCTTCGGACCTGATTTATCTGGCCGGGCTCGACTTTCGTACAACGACTATCCAAGAAATGGACGATCTGGACGCTCGATTCCTCTGTTGTGATAATGCTTGCGTCTCGTCGGCATCTGGATACTCGATTCACTCGTGGAGGAGCATGGTGAGTGCCCGCTCATGTACAAAAAACCGTGGCTAACCTCCTCTTATGGTAGATTTTCCACTTTGTGCTCCAACACCAGAACTCGATCCCAGCATTCCGTCTTGCAGACGCGAAGGAAACGATGATGGGAAGAGTGCATATGTCCCAGCTTCGCATATCTGCGGAAATATGGGCGTGCAATCACTGCTGTAGATTTAATGCAGACAATCAAGGAGCAACGTATCACGTTCTCCGCGATCATCTTAAAAGCGCGTAAGTCGTAAACTTCCTTGCCTATCCTATCCCTGACGAGAAAACTGGTGCATCTTCTTTCTTTTTCCAGACACAACATTGAGAATCCAATTGAAAAGAAAGATTATCTCTTTTTAGAACGATACAGGTACAAGCTCGACGTTCCGCCCATCGCTTACTCCTAAGACAATCTCGCACTCTGAACACAAGCTATAGGGAAGGATCTGTCAAACTTTGTTAAGTCTGGGCTGCAGGGGTAGTGGACGAAGGATAACTTGGCAGAGTTGATGGCTCAAGAGCGTATAAAAAGACCCGTCAGTCATTGCATACTACGAGATCCTTGTGGAGGTCCAGGCACAACTCCCCGTTGTGTCATCAGCGCCTGCCTCTCCAGGTATTGAATCCATTCCTGTGCATCGAATAGCTTGTTCTGCAATAAATTCATCTGTTCAGTCATTGAAAAATACCGGGCCTTCTCTGTTCGAGCTCGCTCCTTCCATTGTCTGGCATTCCGTTTCGTCTTCTCGAGTTCTTCTCGAAGCGCCAAAATCGACTCCGCTTCGCGTCCCAAATCTGCCGGCGCAGTAGAAGATCCCTTCGCGTCTTTAAGCTCTTTTTCAAGACGGAGGACGTCTTTCTTGGCCTCTGAGATGATGCGAGCGTTCGAGATCGTACTGTCGGTGCCAATGAGTCGCAATACTTCCAACCTCTTTGAAGCTCACAGAGAGCTCCGCATATCGCTCTAAGAGCTCCTGGACTGTACAATCTGAAGTACCGCTGCCAGACCATCCTCGGACCCAGAGCTTGGCGTAAAGCGGGAGCTTGAGGAGACGCTTGCGTTCGTGCATGGAGGATTGTGACTGCCTCGGATGACGCCAATGCTGGAGGCAGCTCGTGGCAAAGATCTAGATTCGATCGTTCTCTGAAGGTTTGTTCCCTTGTGCGTTGCCTGCTAGCCACTTTATACTGCTCGCTTCGTGCATATACTTGCCTGAATGACAATTAGCTTTGAACATGGGACCAATAAAGCGTGTCTTCCATGCCGATGTCGCCTCGTATGTATGCGGTCGACGAGGTAAGGACTAGGGACGTGAGAAAAAAAAGAACGAGTTTTCTTACATACTTCAAGGTCGCTGACCAAGACTTCTTTCATTCCGTGGATTCGCTGGCCCTTAGATGAATTCTCGACGCAAATGGAGATGTATGGACTAAGTTTAGAAGGAGCACTGTTAGGCGGCACGGCGCCACTCCTTACTCAGTCTTCACATGGGACCGTCCTATAAGCATACCCGACAGTATCATCGACTTCTTCCCACTACTGAGACGTCGCCATCGATGGAGGCTACCCACACCGTCCAGATTTCTCCCTTCCTTCATCTCCCTCCCTCGGTTAAGCCGCTCGCTTTCCCATCCACATCTCTTGAGCACCGTGCTTAATCTTAACTCTGTTCTAGACAGCAACTGTTGATTGCGCCTTTGTTGCTCGGGTGTCGACTACCTGATGTTTAGAACAGGAAGATGAGTGAGATAGACTATTGGTCTAAACGAAGGAGACATCGAATTNAAAAAAAAACAGAGAGAAGAGATGCAGAGATGCAGATAGACAAAGTCGAAGAAAGGAAGGAAGAGAAGAAGAAGAAAGACGGAGACTTATTCTAGAATCTTCCTTCGCGAAACTTCATAACGCAACAAATTTACACTTTGTGAGCTTTCGTTCTATACGCCAGAACTTGAGTATCGCGTATAAGTGAGTATGGATGGGCAAGGAAGGCTTCTAAGTCGTTACGGACTGCAGACTATCAGGAATCGTTTGTTGAAGAGTTCCGTCTCTTTCTTTTGGATTTCAAAGAACATTTGGACACTCAACGAGGAGACAGTGGGTGACGGATGATCAAAATATCAGAAGTCCAATTAGAACGACGAAGACAGGAGGAGAATACGCACCATGTACCATACCAGATGGCACAATACCACTCCGCTGCGTCATAGTGTCCACCACCCATTGGGCAGTTGCTTCACGAACTCGTCCAAGAAGCCGCTCCATAGAAATTGACGATGTGTAAAGGGTGAGTAGATAAGATAAGCCCTGATAATCTAAATTGAGTCTACCGACTCCGAACGAGTTCGGCTAATACCGTTGTAATGCCTCACATTAAAGTTGCCCGCTCCCTATTCGTCCGCTCCCAATCGAATCGCACGGGCCAGCACCGTGAGTGAAAAGCTCATCTCTGAATGATCCTGAACTCGTGGGTAGTACCTCATGGAAAGATTC
The DNA here is from genome assembly GCA_027579435.1 of Candolleomyces eurysporus. NCBI lineage: Eukaryota > Fungi > Basidiomycota > Agaricomycetes > Agaricales > Psathyrellaceae > Candolleomyces > Candolleomyces eurysporus. The sequence goes on along the minus strand of JANBPK010000706.1, from coordinate 181,401 downwards.
AACCTATTGACGATGGAGAACTCATGTTCCGATACGGAGTTTGGGATCATGTCATGGGCAAGAGCTGCAAGCCGGAGTTGGGGGTCTGGGCTGCTGAGAATTAGGAATAAGATATGTAGAATGTGGATACAGCAGGATCTTTGGCGGAAGCCGATCATGTATATCGAATCGACAGGATAAGTCCGTGTTTCGATCTCGTAAGTTGGAAGGATTGAACGCATGATACATCATCAATGCAATGATGCACTGTGAGTAGCAACCCTATCAACTCACTGCATGTATTGTCTGTTCTCCATTCAAGACATAGCGAGGGTCCACACGTTCCTCTTCAATTGCTTGGTGACAGTAAATGAGAGCTCTGATTTCGAGCCCCTTTGACGGTCGCAGCCCTTCGGCCTCTTGGGATTGGAATTTGTTGGCTTGCTACCGTATGCTCGTTACCGTCCGATAAGGTATGCTGTAAGACGCCATCAGATACTCTGGTTTGAACTTGGTACCAGATCTTTGGATCTGTGCGTAGCAGTACAGCGCCTCAACCGAGGCAACGCAGTCGATGACATCAAAGTGAGGTGTTTGCGGCCTATCACAGATTAGTAGCCTCTATAAAAGTGCAGAAGACAATGAGAGAGACCCCAGAGCGTTTGATACGACTCCCCCATCCCCTCTGCTTTAACATATCGCTGGTCGATAAGCACATATCACCCCCTCCTTGAAACCTACTCCATCGACAGTCCTCTCACTATGAAGTATTCCACCATGCATTCTCTGTTCTCGCTGCGGTCGCTGTCAGCAACCGAGTTGTCTCTGCTTTCCCTCTGCCCAATGGTGCTGATTCCGATCTGGAAGTGCGAGGGGAATCTTTGGTGGGATCAATGCATGTTGAGAACTACTGGACACAGCTCACCACCTGCTTCATGTCTAGGATATCGAGAGCAATAATCTCTGGGCGAGACAGCTCGATGATGAGCTCGAGATTGATGCACGAGACTTAATAGTATGACTATTGCACCAAACACCCATATCTCCGTTGCAAAGCTAACATTCCTCTTACAGGACATTTTCGAAGATGTGCTCTACGCACGAGCAAGCAGGGCCGTCAAATTCGCATGGGAGGGCCTCGGAAAAGATGCTGCTCTCTCCAAGGCTGGGAGTTTAGTGCAACAAGCCATCAACTCGAATAAGCCCAAGCCAGGACCTTCACCCTTTTTGCAAAAGTATGTTTATTTCTGAAGCTTCAGCTCTCCTTCCTCGGTCGACCCAAATGCTAAATCCATGCCTTTGTCCTTGTTCGTAATTCCGACTCTACAGGGCATTGTCTGGTGGGAATCAGGGAGCCAAAAAACCGGCCGCCCGTCCGACTATCCCTGGACCCAGTAAGCAGCCTCCAAAGAACGCCAAGGCACAGCAAAACTGGGGAAAGGTTTTGTCATCGGTGAAAGCGAAGGAGCACATAAAGCAGGCCAATGCCAAAGCTGCTGCTCAGAAGGGCGCAAATGCGATCATTGCAAAGCAAAAGAAAGTAGCTGACGCACGAAACGCTGCCCAGAAAGGCGCAAATGCAATCATTGCAAAGCAAAAGCAGGCGGCTAAGCGGAAGTAGATGTAGCGGCTCAGGGAGAATGCTCGTCGAATGATAATGGATGGTCCTATATAAGCACCCAAATTCCGCTTTATGTACATGAGAGAATTTCTTGTCGAACTCCGAGGGTAATTTGTTGGGATAACGACTCAATGGCACCAATGATAGGCACTTGTTCCTGGTCAGACACTTCGCCGAGAAAGCCACAGCTAAGAATAGTGTCCTCAGTAAGAAGCTTGGAGAAATGGTAAGTCTTGCACTCAACTAAAAGAAGGGCTATTAGCAAGAACGCGTTCAACATCATAGGATTTACAGTCAAGGAACTTGAAACTAAGAGTTTTCGACTGGGACCGGGTGGCTGGGTGCGCGAGAAATTCGATCCCTTGAAGGGAAGAAGACTGTTTCAAACAGAAGAAAGAGACTTGGAGCGTACGCCCGCGCTTCAATTGCAACTAGCTTCGTTATTCCTATATTTACCTGCAGGGTCAGAGCGCTCGGTTTATGGCTCTCGAGTTTGCTCAAGATGACATCAACGAGTGGACTCAAGAAAGTACCCCTATTATATCTGGGAGAACTGGCAGGACAATCTCAAGCGCCGGTGCGAAATAATTCGGCAGAATATTAGCCTATTTTGAAGACTCTGTTCAACAGTCTGGACTCGAGCCTGAGAAGAGTTTGGGGAGCAAAGCGTCAAGAGATAAAAGAACGACTCGAGAATTCCATTCGTCGATAAACAAATGAATGAGCATGCTCAACGAACTATACCGTCAGTGCCTCTCCAATTTTACGACTTTGGAGCGTTCCATGTGTCCGCCTGCCCAATTTCTTCGTACAAGTTCTTGCGCTGCAGACATCTTTGAGGCTTCGAGGGACGTTGACGTTACCTCGCAAAATTCTTAACCCGATGATATTGGACAACATAAGGAACCATATCGTACAATACCACGCACAGAGAAAGAAAAGCCTTTTGCAATCCATTCGCGAATCTCATACTCAGGTGGACCCTGATCCTTTCACTCTCGGGAAATATGTCTTCGATTATCACAACTATGGGGGACATAGCTATCTCTATGGATATTGTTCAGTGGGAGATGCACTCCTGATAGGTTGTGAGATGATTGCGGCTCATTTTTGCACCAGTAGACTATCCAACGTTCAGTTCAGCCCGGGACATATATTTCGTGTGCCATTCCCGAGAATGCGATCACGAGGACAATTACTGAGTGTACCTGGCGTGGTCTGGTACGTCCCTCTACACTTGCGGATAACAAGAGTCTACAAGGACTGAGTTGGAATGCCACAGCTAGACCACGTTCGAAAGCCTGTCCATTTCCCTCGGTACGGGAGCTGCCCGAGCGGCCTCTCAGACACTCGTACACACTGGGCCACTTAGCGTCTTCCAAATTGATGCTGATGGGTCATAGGTTTGCAAAATCCATTGGAGGCAGCTTTCTAAGTATTGATTAAGTAGATCGTCTGATAAACACATATTAAATAATAGGATCCATTCAACGGTAATTGGGGTGTCAACATGAGTCATACCTCGCCGCTCTCCAGGGAAAGACGGATTTATATATATATCCAAGCACAGTAAGCTAGCTCCAGGCATCTCCCGCATTATCACTCCCGAACTATTACTCTATATCCTGTGTCCTTCAATGTCGGGGTAACGCCTCCCAGAGGCGCACCATGCAAGTGCCTTCTCACAAAACGGGTCAACTTGACATATCCCAATGCAACTAGAACAGAGCACTTACATTCCCATCAGATGAGAGAGGCCAGCATCACGGTCAATTTCGGATTTGCAAAGAGAGCATTGGGCTCTCTGCGCGATCGTAACGAACAGGAAGCCCTTCAGATACGGTCTGCGGATTTCGTTGGTGAAGTAGTCTTCGTTAGCCGTCGGATTGAGCGCTCCATGCCTAGCAGAGTAATAAGCTAAAGAAGGGGCAGGTAATTTCCTTGAGAATAGCTTACTCAGAAGCCAGATGCTCGAGTATCCGAGATTCCGTTTCGGCCTTATCTCTTTGGAACTGGTGGCAATGATTGCACGACCACACTTTGGGTGCCACAGGTCGAGTAGAAATAGCCGCCTTGATCGATTCTACCCGCTCGGGAATCTCATGAGTAAATAGATGTTCTATATCTTCGTTGTGCGAATTGAAATGAGAGTATCCATGAGGGCTGTGACATTCAAAGGCATGGTTTATCTATATGAAGGTCAGTAAAAATGCTCTTGAAGCCACCGTAACAAAAAGCTTACCGCCCCACGCCATGTATAAACATGATACCTATCCGGACTTTTGCAACCGTCGCAACGAACAAAGGGATCTCGGGCCTCCAAGTCGTCTATTGTAGCTGTCATTGGGTCCAGTCCGGCCAAAGAGATCAAGCGGGCGGACATCGTTGAAATTCTTTGATTAAGAAACGCTCCGAGCGGCGCGTTCACAGAGACGCCTGCACGCAGCTCATAGTTCAGACTGCCGAGACTCGAGTGAGCGGCAATGGCTGGCCACCCCAGAAGTCCCAACCGGAAGTTCTTGATATCGTCCCGTTGGAAAACGTATCTCGCGAGTTGGAAGGGGTCAGCGACTTGTTTTACCTCGTCAGGTGGCAACATATTTAACAACAGCTTCCGTTTGGCATCATTGTAGCACGCGACGTATTCGTCTAGACGATTCGCCACATGCCGAAAGTCCTTCGCAGTGATGGACCTATCTGACTCTAGGATGTTCGCCACGTCAGGAAAGGACCAGAGAAACTCGACAGGAGGGTAAAAATAGGTCGCTGAGGGTCTCAGGGTGTCAAGATGCTTCTCGTACAGACCCTGGAGCATCTGCAACCTTTTCGCAATCACATCTTGTTGTTCGCGGGCACGGCGGAAGTTTCTCTCCTTCTGGATTTCAAGCTCAAATTGTGGTCGATATTTATTCCAGACTGGATTGGTAATCATGAGTAAAGACTCTTTCGAATTCAATAGCACGAAGATACACACTGGCGGTTGTAACGTTGGGAGTTCCTGTGTAGATACCTTCAGAGGTTACGTCGATGGCACTATCAATGTCCTCTTCGGCGTATCCGAGCTCCATGAAGCGCGATTTAAACCTGTATATTAGTTAAACGAATCTAAAAGAAGTAAGAATATTTCTCGAACACGTACGCGTTCAACCTCTTCTCTCTCGACTCCACAAACTCGGCCTCTTTCCGGTCGATCTGGTTGTCTTGCCATCTTTCATACCTTCCGACGGTCTAGTAAGTGGTTCCAATCAGTGCAGCTCTACAACCGCAGGAAAAATCGCTACTTTTCCGTGGGACGCTACGATATCCTTTCGATATTTCTTCCACGCGTCGAAGGTCTGTTGGGCTCCAGGTCTCTCCTCGGAAGCAGCTCCTTGGTAATGTTCCCACTCCGATCCAATCTTACGAATATCACCGTCCCAGTAGAAAACGCGACGGCGACGGGATCGTTTCCCGCTGTCTAAGTAGATGTTGTTGAGCAGTAAATGAAACTGAGGGAGTACGACACCTACCGTTAGTGGACGGAACATAATCTAGGACCTCCCGGGGATAATTTGGAAACTTGTCTTCGAACGAAGGGGCTTCTACCAAACTGCTATCCTTAGCTAACGCAGCCACAGAAGATCCGGAGAGTCGAAACATACTGCCGTTGCTTACACTTCTTGCAGACACGTTTGCGGAGATTCCAGTCAACGTTGTGAACACATGCCGTGCCGCAGGACTGTCATTAACGTCAGCTAGGGTTCGTATCATTTCTAGACGAAAACGCACCTGACACGTGGTATCAAAGAGCAAAGCGGCCCACCGTACCTCAGTGAAGCCCCTGGGTGGTTTCGGTGCGTGAAACCTCTCCCGAGCCGTCTTCCACACGGTTTTGGTGTTGCGTGCAAGCAACGTCTCTCTAAACAGTTTGTTGATTCTCGAAAGATTGACGAGATCCTTGGGGTTTAGTTGACCAAGGATCTAAAAGAGCTAATTGATCCATGGTGAAACAGGAATAGAGGCCTCAAGTTCATACCTCAAACAGAATATCCAGAGGCATTGTGGGAAGCAAGCTCAGATCTCGACGCCGTCGGGTCGGTTTCGCTGCTGCAGTTGCATCGTCCGCTTTCGATGAACTCATTCTCTTCTTCTTTTGCCTCGGGAGCTGCTCAGTCATTTCTAATGTTTCTGCAATTCGTCCAATCCAAGTTTAACCTGGAGGCTCGAACGAGACAGCCGAGAGACGGGCGCACCAATGTCATCGATATCACAATAGACCATCCACCTGGATCGTCCCTTTTGGCCCAGGATGCCGGCGTTGGCTTGAGCGGTCGATGAGCTTGGACTTGAAGCCATGATGGACGTTGTGGGCAACCACCGTGTGACTGTCTGTTATACCCGGGCTCATTAATTTCATGTCGGGACCGAGCCCGACACGTGAACGGATTAGGCAGGATCGGGAGTGGCGCAGCCCTTAATCAGGTAGTGCCTCCCGCTCTCCCGCTCCTCGAGTCATCGGAGCCTCCACTGGTTTCAAACACAGCCAGATAGTACGAGGATGGATCTTGGGTAAATGCGAGGCGCTTTCGATTTACCTCCGTTCAAAAAGGAGAAGCTGTTACATCAGGTGGCTCACCCTGACATGATGGATTCAATTGGAGGCACAGGACGGGGGCTCTTATCAAGACCTTGCCGATGTGACATATCTCATCCACACAAGCCGTAGTCAACAGCCTTTACATTGATGCTAAGTCGACCGAGAAATGTAGCAAGGGCTTTCGAAGGTGAATCGATAGTGCTCGTTCAGAAAATAGTCCTCCGAGAGCTTTGTTCAGTGATCCCATGCATGAGAAGGTTCTGAGGAATAATCTCGAGATTCCAAAAATGTGCAAGACGTACGTATGTTGGGTGATCAGGGACGACGGCCTTCACTTTTTTCCAATCAGCGAACTCATCGCAGTGGTTACAAGCCCACGCCTTTGCCGACTCTCTGATTGAAGGACCGAGCGCTCGTGCGGTCTCAGCTTGATCTGCATTGACAAGCCGAAAAGTACTCATTTTCCGCAAGTGATTAACAGCACAATGATACAACCGCCGAAGTAACCAATTCAGATGTTGGCCTTGGCAGAGGCTTTCGTCGTTGTCGTAATATTCCTGCGCTTCGCCGGAGGCTCAGGCCTTGAAGTAGACCGCCTTTTGGCTATGCAAGAGTCAAGTCAGCGTACAAGGATCAGCCACATTAGTGAACGTAGACGAGAGTAAGGAAGAACGAAGAATATGAGCGAGAGCGAGCTGAGGCACTCTAGGTTGGCAGGAGACTTTTAGGGAACTGGAAGTCCAGCGTGTCTGGCCTCGATCGACCTTTCACACCGTTAGATATCAGACCAAGGAGAAGAACAAGTTTATAACGATTCAGAGGGCGTCGACTGAGGTCCAGGGAGTTTGGTGAGCTCGACGACATGATAGGCAAGGTTCCAGAACGGGTAAACTCACCCGAGAACACGTTGCCGTGTCGTGGCCGTCCCGGGCTCATTAGGACTTAGCGCCGTCAAAGCCATTTAATAATGGACGCCACATATTATAAACGGGATGGGCAATTTCCTAGCAAATAGTCAAGCTGCTTCGAGTGGTACTCGTACACTCATCCGCTACTCGGGGCCACATGGCCGAATAGAAGCGCTGGGAAAGGCTGTGATTGCGATGGAACGTACATGCATTCGAACACTGCGGCGTTCTCGGATGCTGTTAGGCTCGTGTGCTACGTACAAGAGCCTTACCCTTGCCAACCTCCCGAAGCGTTCTGAAAAAAGGGGGAGAGCGTCAGTANGGGGGGCNGGGGAACGATGAGTCCAAACTTTTTCACCATCTTATCCTGTCGCTTGCATTCACTATAAATGAAAACTAGGAACAGGAATACTTCGTCTTTCTCGAGGGCTAATGTCTCGAGGTTCACGACCATTGGTTTAAGCTTTCCAAATAGCTTTGGTCGGTAGGGGACACTGAAGGACGCTACGACCTCGCCGTCGAGGAGAGCCTCCATGAAGCGATTAGCATTTCGGGCGAAATCGGCGCTCTTAGACACGGTGCTCACCTGCCATTCTTTTTCGTTATGATAGATGACAGTGTACTCTTTCCTGTCAGGGGCCCACCGCCAAAAGCGCTCCCTGCGCTAAGAATTCAGAAGGGTCAAGAATATTATTGAAAAAACCCTTACTTCTTCAGAGGATTCCTAGGACGGCGGCGTATATCAGACAGTCTCTTCCTGTGTCCGTAGATTTCGAAGGTCTTTTCCTTCCAGTGAATGACTCCTACGTTCGTAGGCTCCCCAACAGCTGGGTTGGCGTCTTTGAGGTAAGTATGGTCGCGCGACCACAGTCCCTCGTCTGTAACAATGCGATATATCACAGAGCCATCGTGAACGGTGAGGATCTGGGCGGAGAGAACGTTGCTTTGGTTATCAAAGGTGACCTCCATACGTAGTAGCTGGGTGGCGGCGGACGGAAGGAAGGAATAGAAAACAGGCAAAGGCGGTTGACGATAAAGTCGTCAGACTATATCTCTAGCAGTCCGTTGGCATCAACTTAACCGTACGAATCCCCGGGCCCTTTTATAGTGCAGAGTCAGAGAGAACGTAAAAGGGCGACTCCGACACCCACCCAGTTAAATATGCTCACATCTTGCTGCCGACGGCCGTGGGAACCGGCACGAAATATTCTCGGAGGATGAACGCAGGGCGAGCAATCTCTGATTTTCGACCTCCACCATCTTTTACGCGATGCCATCCCAACCGTACGACAGCAGACGGCTCGTCGGCGTCCATGCTGAACGTGTATCCGATGTGTCGAGCACAGACTACCCTGGCGTGTATCCAGGGGAAGACCACTCATGGAATCTCGAAATTTTTAAAAAGGTGCGGTGACCAAAGGTTTTGGGTAAAATGCATGGTCTAATCGTCTTTCAAAGGGCAGAATCTTACAGTAAAGGTCCAGAGGCTATCGCAGCACTCTATAGACTTTGATCTCGTAGGTGTCGATGCATCAATAGCCAATGCATTTCGTCGGATAATGATTGCGGAGGTGCGTCTGTGATTCAGTTCAGGTCGACCATAAGCTGACTAAAGTAGGTACCGACAGTTGCCATAGAGCACGTATACGCCTGGGACAACACTAGCGTTATCGTCGATGAAGTTCTCGCACACCGTATTGGTCTGGTTCCACTGAATGTCAACCCTTCGCTGGTCGAGTCCCGGGAAGGCCCCGACGCCCAACCCACAGACCGCAACACGATCGTATTCAAGCTCGACGTCATTTGCGAACGAAAACCGAACGCACCAAAAGGCTCAACAAATCCCGACGAGCTCTATATCAACCACGAACTCTTGTCTTCTCACTTGACCTGGGAGGCGGCGGGAGAGCAGGCCGAGGTTTTTGCAGGTCGTCCTCCTGGTCCCATCAACCCCAATATTGTGCTCGCGAAGCTGAGGCCAGGGCAGGCGGTGCATATGGAGCTGCACGCTGTCAAAGGTGTTGGAAAAGACCATGCCAAGTTTAGCCCAGTCGGTAAGTCGTCTCCAGCTCGCTTGCTTCTACTTCGAGGTGCTCATTTCTCGTAGCCACTGCATCCTATCGTCTCCTCCCCCACATCAAAATCAAAAAGCCCATCCCACCTAACCTAGCTGAAAATTTCCAAAAATGCTTCTCGCCCGGCGTCATCAAGATTGATCCACGGACGAAGGAAGTCTCGGTGGATGAGCACAACGTTCGAAAAGACAGCGTCAGTCGAGAAGTGTTGCGGCATCCCGAGTTTGCGGACTCAGTTGAGCTCAGTAGAGTCCGGGATTTCTTCCTTTGTGAGTATCCTTGCACACCTCCCTCCTACCGACGGCACGCTCATCGGTCTACTTTCAGTCAACGTCGAATCCGAAGGCCCGTATGAACCTGAGAGGCTTCTTCCAGAAGCAATCAAGGTCATGCGAGAGAAAATTGCGACTATCAAGCAAGCTGCCCAAGCACTGCGGGGCGAAGGGGACGCGGATGTCAGTATGGCGGACGGGTAGACAGAAAGACGCTGTAAATGCCAATTGACTGTCCGATATTTTTTAGACCTTTAGCAAGCGCTCATTCATCTGTAGACGTCTTAGCCCTCAAAACGCAACTCGTTCCATCGAGGTCAGACTCGATGAAACGAGCGTGCCAAACGCGCCCACCCTGTGACCAGCTATCATGGGCTTTGGCTTTCAGCGCCGCCTTGACCACTCTTTCTAGGGTAGGGGATTTCGCTGACGAAGGCGCGTTTCGCTCCTTGAATCGCAGTGACCCTCAATGAACCTCTGAGACTTAACGTCAAGCGACAAGCAAACCGGTCAATTCGCTCAGTTGGTTATTGCGTTCCTTGGATGGTTTTGTTGTCACCATCGTCAACAAGACCCGAAGTTCCGCTACTGAACAGTGGGGAACGAGGTTGTAACGTTGGCTCTGCACATTTCTCAGTAGGATATGAGCTCACTATATCACTGTGTCTCCTCCGAGTGTCGAGCGTAAGAAGAATGGTCTGTTTTCTTTCTCGGAGGCTCAGCGCCAGCTCTTGGCCTCCGGCTCGTTCTAGGTAGCCGTGCCGGTGATAGCGCCTATCAGGACAGAGTTCACACGGGGGCGGACATTGCCTAATTGGTGTGGCTATGTTGAACTGCGTCGCGTCGCGTCCTTCAACGTAACTCCACAATCGTCTGAAATGGTGACGACACGAGGGCAAACTCGCGCAACCACGAAAGAGCTGGACACGAAGCCGCCCGCTCAAACCCAACCTCAACCTGCTCGGAAAAACGGCAAGAGGGCAGAGAAAGTCAAAGGTAATTTGTCTTGAACGCATACCGGCATGCTTGGGTGTTGACGGGGAAACAGTACTCGAGGAAGCCGAAGAGCCGAAAGCAAAGCGCCNAAAAAACTACAGCGACGTCCAATACAAAGAAAAAGAATGCTGCTGCTGGAAAACGCCGCAAGAACGAGTGCATCCTGACAGACATGCCACTGGATGTATTGCTCGAGGTCAGTTCCGCATCTGTAACTCGAAGCTATACCAGAGCTTTATTTTCCATAGATACTCAAATATATGGTCCCACTGGATCTAGCCAATTTATCCTACACCAACAAATTATTCTGGGAGATGTTGACTGGCCCAGTTACGGCCAGCCTGTGGAAGACTGCTAGGGCGGCGTACAAGGCTCCTGCTCCTCCAGAGGATTTCAGTGAGCCTCGTTGGGCGATGCTGCTCTTTGGGACCATGTGCCAGGTCTGATTTCAGCCTCTGCTAGCCGGAGGATGCGTGCTTAATTTTGTGTGTCGTAACAGTCCTGTGGGTCCAAGACTCCGCGAGGAATCGACTGGTACCTCCGAAAACGGTTCTGTCTGGCATGCGAGAAGCTTCAGTGCGTGTCTTACTGCGGCGTGTTCTCTATCGACACTGACGTAGCTGCAGCTTGGTCTCGGCGTCCCGGTTTAAGTCTGCATTCCGGGGACGCGACCCTGCGATTTTGGAATACTTACCGTACACCAAGAGTGCGTTTTCCTTCAATCATCCATCCGTGCGCTTGTATAACATTTCAGTGTTCAGGTGGCCCATCTACAAAAGGATGGCGTCAATATTCTGATACACTCAAGATTCAGTACTACTGGAACGAAGACATTGAAGAATCGCTTCAGCAATGGGAGAAGCTTTCCTCTCGTAAGAGCGCGAAAGCGAAAGATGAGCTCGAGGCATGGAAAAAGAGGCGAAAGGAACGGGTTGCCTCACTCCTCGAGGTTAGACCGTTTCGGGCTTGTCCTTTTCCAGTGCGCTAACCCCAATGTTATTCAGATGGTTCCGACATTCTCTCAATGGGATACCCAGCTATGGCGGCTGGAGGAAGAAGAGAAAGAAAATAATAAAAAGAGGAGACTAGAAGGGTGAGTTCTCGAGCATAGATTCAGTGCCTAGCTTTCGTCAATCTCATTGCTCCATCCCTAGAGCTAAAGCACGCTTACTCGCAATGGGTCATGAACAAGTGGACATTGACAGCGGTGTTACATTGAGAACGATTCCCACAGGTGTTCCCAACGTCACAAACGCCGGTATGTTCCAGCGCTATCGTATTATTTGAGCCCCCTTACTGACTCTTCGTACCAGTTTGGGCCAAACTTCGACGGGACGTTGAACCATTGGTCATCGCTGCGAAGAAAAAACGGCTCGTGGAGGAAGTCAAGGAGCTAGCTCACACAAGAATGGCGATATTGAGGACTCGATATCAACATTTCCTAGCCGGGCTACCAGCTTCCGAGAGCTACTGCTGCCCGCCTGTCGAGTTTCTAGGACTGGTTCCTGCTGTACGCGAACACCTCGAAGCTGAGAAAGATGTTTCCGTTACCGCGCAAGACTTTGATTCAGTCTTCCAAGAAATGCCCAACCACATTGCAGAGTACCAGAGGCGGAAGAAAAGAACTGCAGTAGATACAGTACGTCCAGGAGCCTTTTCTGAACATCTGAATCTTGCCAGGTTCGTGTTTCGATGCAAGGCTTCCGAGAGGTGGGGGCATGCAGGCCCCAGCCCACGTTACCGTGTCCTGCAAGGATGGCCTATGATTGCAAGCCATTGTTGCGTTGGAGGCGTTAACACTTTGCGCAACGGAGCTGCACTGGCCATGCCAAATAACGTTGTAGTCGACAGGGAACTTTCAGCCATCTCTTATATTTTGCTCAAGCTGGTTGGGCTTCCCCCAGATACAACGGCTGTCTCCGAGATGGATGAAAAGGATGCACGCTTCGTTTGCGTCCCTTGTTTTTCCGAGAGGACTTACCAAATCTTTACCTGGCGAGGAGTGGTGAGCGTCTCTCCTTTGACCACATTATGTCTTTAATTGACTAATCTGTTCTGCGTCGCAGATCTATCATGTCGCTTGTGGTGGTCACCAATCAACCGACACCATGCCACCCTTCCGCCTTGCCACCCCGGAGGACACGAAGCTGGCTCGACGAGCAACCATAGCAAGACGAGATAAAGCCAAAGCGTGGTCATGTAACCATTGCCTCGATTTTATTGAGGCTGATAATGCTGAAACCAAGGACGTCGTTCTCCAGCATATAAATGACAAGTGAGCTCTCTTATTCGGTCTTTTAATTGAGATGTACTGCAACGCTAACGACTTTTCCTTCTTTCCAGACATAGGGTTTCGGATCCAAAGCTGTCGGACGATTACTTTGTAAACGAACGATGCCGGGTAGAGCTGGAGCGGCCCTTACGAGCGGGAACCCATCCGAATTCATATAATTATGGCTATCACGGCTACAGGACCTTGAAAAATGAATTTTAGCTGGACCGCGCTTACGTCGGGCTCAGAACTGACATAGATTTATTTCTTCGTATCTAGATAATACATCTCATCTACCCAACTTCTCGAAGAAGAAGCCGTTTGCTGGATGACTCCTTGCGGAAATGGCGAATGCGTGGCAACCCATTCAATTAAATGGCTTCGAGCTTCAAAGCCACTTATTGTTCACGGTCTGTGGAAGAAATTTACCCAGGTCCATCGGTACTGGTGTTGTCAATCCTCCATATTGAGGATGGGAAGAGCACCCGATGGATTGCCGATTCCCACGACAAGTTCGACTATTCCTTCACACTAACCATCATGACGACAACTGTAGACCCTGAGCCTTTAAATCACTCGAAAGTCGCCTTTGTGTATGTTCAAAGGCCTTCAAAACGATGACGCACTGGAGCCGGAATTTGCTCTCCAACGTTGGTCCATGGTCACCCGGGTTCATGCACAGGCGGAAGATGAAGAAGGGAAATGCTTTCTGCAACCAGGTCATAACAAGCCAGAAGTGGTAGGGCTTTAACAACGGTCCAACCTGGTGCAGTGGCATCTCTTCAATATTTAATTGAACGTCGCCTACCTACAATGCCTCAAGAACTTGCCACCTTACCATGATGGCGGGAAGTTTGGAACGAAGTGATGATGGGCCGAATGGCAAAGGGGAAGGTGTTAGACAGTATCCCCAGCCAGGTATGTTCGTTCGCCGAGTCTCTCGTGTTTGAGGACCGTTGTGACTTATTTGTCGATCTAGCCAAGGAAGACGCAGCACCATTGCTTCCAGACTCGGAGGCTCCCCCGGAAAGGCAACCCGCGTCAAAGGCCGAATAAGTCTGAATTTACTGCCCAGCATGCCTAACGAAGTCCTACACAAAATAGTTGATTTATTCCGCTCTAGTCGTCCACTCAAATTCCGTCCTTTTCAAGATTCTTGAATACCTATGGCCTAAGATCTCCTGAATATCTTGCACCCCAAGGACCTGCACAACATCTCACCAGAGCATGAGTCACTCAGAGACATACTACTAGATCCCAGTGCTGCTCATCTCTGGAGGCTTGCACGGGCTAGATACAATTCCCTGAAGACAGATGGGGGGGGGTTATTTTTGGTACCGCGTGCGAGGTACTTCACCCAGGCTCTCTAGATGGCTGGGGAATGCTGACAGGGTGACGGGAATGCCGCAAGAACGTGTTCCAGCCGGATTTGAAATCGCTAAGATGTGTTTGTGAGCAATGCAAAGCGTTGCAGTAAGGCTTACCTACCTCAAACTTTCTATTATTTTCACTGATAGCCTCACTTAGCTTGGTCAATTCGTCTACATTCAAGGCCAAGTTACCAGAATATGCCCGACAGATATTGAAATACGTCGTGCATACCAAAGGTGCGTCGACCTGACAATATACTTCGCCCGCTGCCACTCATCCTCTAACAGATGCTAGTCTAAGAAATGCTGTTGGGATGCAGATATCGAGAATGTTCAACATGTAACATGTGGAAACATTGAAAGATGCAATTGATGCGAAAAACCCTGGCCCACAAAACAATTCGATGACTGGACCGAGGAGCAGAAACAGTGGGCCCAAGATGCTACCGTCGGTAGCATCTTATGTGGGCCTCAGCTGTCGCCGTCCTTCGCCACCGAGGACGGTTGCATGCATCTAGTCACAGTGTGGGTATTGTGGTTCCTTTCGAACCTGCTTCATTGGGTGGCTGATATGCATGTTACTGTTAGACATCACCGTAACTTTCAAAGACCGTTGGGTCACAGGGACGTTCAGGGGCCCATGACCAGTTTTTTTTGGCATTTCATGGAGCGGCGAAGGTTGTATGTGAATGACTCGTTCCTGTAGAGTTGTATTGACTCTATTTATGAACACCGTATAGTGTTTCGAATGCTAGTCAGGCGGGAGATGACTCAGATGCTCGACCTGTCGGTGTTTCCCAATTTGGAATCCCGCTATCGCGCCAATATAAGTAACCATCGCGTCGCCTTTCCCAGGCTCTTCTCGCAAAATCCATCATCTTCAGGAGCTACCACCATGGTGACGACGCGGCACGAAGGCGGCGCGCTCTCAAAGAGTGTGGACTCGAAGGCCCTGAAGGAAGCGGCGGCAGACTACGATCTGGACGGCATCAGCTCTGACCAGGAGTCAGGGAGTTATACCGATGATGACGGCGCTGACGGGGACTTCGATGGTGCGTGCGAGCGGCCGTATACATAGGAATATGGTTCTGATGAAGGTTGGGCGCGTAAAGCACGGAAATCTTCTGCGAAATCAAGCGCGAAACGCCAGAAAATTGCGACGAATGCCAAGGCTCGCAAGGCCAGAACTGGCGATGCTGCAAAGCCAACACGACGTCGAAAAGACCTCAGTCTGTTACCTACCATGCCTTTGGATATACTGTTTGAGGTGAGCGATCTTTACACCGATTTTTCACATAGATTTCATTGTGTTTTCCCCGCGAACGCCAGATTTTCGGACAATTGTCACCGAAGGATTTGATCAGCCTCTCGCGTACGAACAAGCTGTTCCGGAAGACGCTGTTGGCTTCCAACGCTACAACGGTTTGGAAGGCCGCCCGCGAAGAGTGCAATGCTCCAGAGCCCCCGAGAGACTTTACTGAACCGCGATGGGCTGCCCTGTTGTTTCTAACCTCATGCTGGGTGCGTTTTCCTTCACATTAATGTCGTGCAGAATGCTGATTTGCCTTGTATAAATACAGTCATGTGGCGCCAAGGGTGTTCCAAAAGTGGACTGGTGCCTCCGAAGGCGCGTCTGCGTCCAATGCAAGAAAGACCAGTACGTTGATTCTCGTCAGGTATGCCTACCGCAGTCGTCCTAAATTGCGCAGTTTGGTGTACAGTGGCAAGTTCAAGTCGAGATTCCCAGATTACGAACCGGAAGTCTTGAACTACGTGACATTTACTCATAGTAAGTTGTTTTGCTTTCTTCTGTGCTCAGTCTGACATCTTTGCCTTTTGGCTTCAGCCGGTGGATGGTCCCATGGCCACCGAAGCAATAGCAAGTTCTACTGGGACGATGATATACATCCTATTGTCGAACAATGGAGGAAACTCCAACATGCTGCGCACCTTGGACAGCTTGGCGCCAGAGACTTTTTCGAAAACTGGAAGGAACAGCGTACAGAACACCTGGAGTACGTTGCAAAGGTACACAGCGGTTTTCCTCTCACTCGAGGACCGTTCGCTGACAGTTCCCTTTAGATGGCCCGGACGTACGAAGCTTGGTACCAACATGTGTCGTTGAACAAGTACTCTGACGCTGCTGACAACAGGAAGAAGCGACTGGAAGCGTGCGTCCCCTGCCAGTCCTCACTCTTGCATACCCCTCACATAGTATGATGCAGTGTCAAGGCTAAATTCCTCGAGCTTGGATACGATGCTGTCGACATCAACCATTCTCTCTCCATTTACAGTGACGGTATTAGCACTGGGACCCCCAATGTCACGAACGCCGGTATGTCGTTATTCCCTCACAAGTGCGTGCATAGACTCACTTTCGGTTCATTAGTGTGGAGCAGACTTCGACCGAAGCTTGAACCTGGCATCGAAGCTGAAAGAAATCGGCGGGTAGCCCGCGAGTTAGAATCGACAATAAACGAGCGCATGTCGATCCTCAATGACCTATACGACGTTTACCTATCCTCTTTAAAGCCTTCTGATCGCTGCTTCTGCCCGCCTGTCCAGTTCTTAAGGCCCCTACCTGAAGTGGCAAGCTTGATCGAGGCTGGCAAAGATGTTGTCGTTACCTCGCATGACTTCCAACCCATCCTCGACAACATAGCCACCCATATCGCAAATTATCAGGAAGAAAGACGGCAGTTCGCGATATCCACGCTGCCTGAAACCGAAACCAAACTCGCCGATCCTCTTTCGCTCGCAAAAAATGTCTTCATGTGCGAAACGACACACACTTCCTTATGCTACCGTGATTCGTCCAAGGCTGCCCTGTCAGGGTGGCCCATGATGGGCAGTCACTTCTGTATCAAGCGTTCTGCTCTCGATCATCGTCCTGGTATTTGTCTGGATAGGCCTTGCAAGATTATCTACAACAAGGAATTATCTGGAATCGCCTCTAACGTCATTACTGCTATTGGACTGGACCCATCTACGGCCTCGTGTGCAGATATGGACCAGAAAGATGTCCGTTTCACCTGTGACTCCTGCTCGTCTATAAACTTTTCAAACGTATTCACTTGGCGTGGCGCAGTATGTCCTGTCTCCTCTCGATCATGACTGCAATTGTCTGATGTGAAATTCTTTCCTATTTTTAGCTGTTCCATGGCCATACCATGGCTCATCGCACCCCAAATCTGACGTTCAGCATCGCCCCCGACACACTGGCTGCAGAGGCAAAAGCTGCTGGTGCTTCTTCCATTCGGCCCTCTGCACGCGCCTGGTCGTGTAACCATTGTCACAGCTATATTAGCAAAGCAGAGGCACAGACCCGGTATCTCATTTTTGAGCATTTGAAGACCCAGTAAGGCTTCAGGTTGTTTAACTAGTGTCCAGTCCTCACTGTGTCTTCTCTAGGCACGCCATCTCCGATCCGGTCAATGCTCAAGATTATTTCGCGAACGAGCAATGCCGAGAATGGCTAGAAGCTCCTTACAAACTCCCAGTGTCCACAAGTCAGACTCAGACCTTTCAGTGTCTTGAGTGCCTCAGCGGAAAAGCCTCCAATCGCAGGTTTGTTGGATTAGGCGTTCTAAGCCATTTGAGAGACAAGTGAGTCCCCGCACGTTGTCTGCGTAATGCTCTTCCCCTCATTATTGTCGCGACAGGCATAAAATCACCAACCCTGTGCCCAACATCCATTTCAAGGACCATGCGACTTGATCAAATATCGATCCTTTGGGACCAGACAACCGATCTTCTCTCATGATCATTTGTTTGTGTATCTGTTCTTCTTGTTCGTCCTCGCCCCTTGTGATTTCTTGAAGCAGACAAAATATTGTAAGACCTTGAACTTCTACTATTTTGGTTCACACCTAGCTGTATGCTACTACTTTGTGTAATTCGTTAATGCCCTTGTACTCGCATCTCGACTAGTTTCCTTTATCTGTGTTCGAGTTTCTTGAGATAATGTAAATCGCTCTCCAGACAACTTGCCGAATTACACAGCGGACACTTGAAACTCTTAGTTGTATTGGTTTTAATAATGAACACCGTATATTGTTCCGAACGCTTGAGGCGGGCGATGACTCGAAAATGCTCGACCTGTCGGTGTTTCCGAATTTGGAATCCCGCTATCGCGCTAGTATAACTAACCATCGTGTCGCCTTTCCCAGGCTCTTCTCCGTCATCTTCAGGAACTACCATCATGGTAACTACGCGACGCAAGGGCAGTGCGCTCTCCAAAACCGCAGATTCGAAGGCTCTCAAAGAGGCGGCGGCAGACTACAATATGGACGGCATCAGCTCTGACCAGGAGTCAGAGACTTGTAGCGATGATGACAGCGATGACGGGGACTTCGGTGGTGTGTGCGGACGGCTTTATGCATAGGAACATGGTTTTGATGAAGGTTGGGCACATAAAGCACGAAAATCTTCCGCGAAATCAAGCGCGAAACGCCAGAAAACTGCGACGAACAGTGCCAAGGCCAGAACTGGCGATGCTGCAAAGTCAGCACGACGTCGAAAAGACCTCAGTCTGTTACCTACCATGCCTTTGGATATACTGTATGAGGTGAGCGAACTTTGCACTGATTTCTGGCATGGATTTCATTGTGTTTTCCTTGTCGACGCCAGATTTTCGGACAATTGTCACCGAAGGATTTGATCAGCCTCTCGCGTACGAACAAGCTGTTCCGGAAGACGCTGTTGGCATCTACTGCTACAACGGTTTGGAAGGCTGCTCGTGAAGAGTGCAATGCTCCGGAGCCCCCGAGAGACTTTACTGAACCGCGATGGGCTGCCCTGTTGTTCCTAAACTCGTGCTGGGTGCGTTCTCCATACTAGTATCATACAGAATGCTGATTTACCCTCTGTAAATACAGTCATGTGGCGCCAAGGGTGTTCCAAAGGTGGACTGGTACCTCCAAAGGCGCGTCTGCATTCATTGCAAGAAAAGCCAGTACGTTGATCTTTGTCGGGTATGCCGACCGTCGTCCTAAATTGCGCAGCTTGGTGCACAGTGACAAGTTCAAGTTGAGATTCCCGGATTACGAACCGGAAGTTTTGAATTATGTTATATTTACTCACAGTAAGTTGTTTTCCATTCTTCTGTGGTCTGTCTAAGACCTTCACGTTTTGGTTTTAGCCAGTGAATGGTCTCATGGTCACAAAAGCAACAGCAAATTCTATTGGGATGATGATATACATCCTATCGTCGAACAATGGAGGAAACTCCAGCATGCTGCGCACCTTGGACAACCTGGTGCCATAGACCTTTTCGAAAACTGGAAGGAACAGCGTACAGAACACCTGGAGTACGTTGCAAAGGTGCACAGCGGGTTTCCTCTCGCTCGAGGACTGCGCTGACAGTTCCCTTTAGATGGCCCAGACGTACGAAGCTTGGTATCGAAATATGTCCTTGAACAAGGACTCTGACGCCGCTGACAACAGGAAGAAGCGACTGGAAGCGTGCGTCCCCTGCCAGTTCTCACTCTTGTTTACCCCTCACGTAGTATGATGCAGTGTCAAGGCTAGATTCCTCGAACTTGGATACGATGCAGTTGACATCAACCGTTGTCTCTTCGTTCACAGTGATGGTATTAGCACTGGAACCCCCAATGTCACAAATGCTGGTACGTCGTGACCGTCATAAGTGGATGCATTAATTCATACTCGGTTTATTAGTATGGGGTAGACTTCGACCGAAGCTTGAACCTGCCATTGAAGCTCAAAGAAATCAGCGGGAAGCCCGCGAGTTAGAATTGACAAAGAGCAAGCGCATGTCGATCCTCAACGACCTCTACGACGTTCACCTATCTTCGTTAAAGCCTTTTGATCGCTATTTCTGCCCGCCTGCCCAGTTCTTAAGGTCCCTACCTCAGGTGGTAAGCCTGATCGAGGCTGGCAAAGATGTTATCGTTACCTCGCATGACTTCCAACCCATTCTCGACAACATAGCCACCCACATCGCAAATTATCAAGAAGAAAGACAGCAATTCGCGATATCCACGCTGCCCGAATCTGAAAACCAAGCCGCCGATCGTCTTTCGCTTGCAAAAAATGTCTTCACGTGCGACGTACGACTCACCGATCCCTACTCCTATAAGCCCAAGCTGTCCGGATGGCCCATGATGGGCGGTCATTTCTGTACCAATAACTCCGGAATTCGCCTGGATAGGTCATGTAAAGTTATCTACAACGAGAATTTCTCTACGGTTGCCTCCAACATTATCACCACTGCTGGACTGGATCCATCTACGGCCTCGCTTGCAGATATGGATCAGAAAGATGCCCGTTTTATCTGTGATAACTGCTTTTCTGCAAGATTGAAGAACATATACACTTGGCGTGGGGCAGTATGTGCTCTATCTCTTAGCCATGACCGTAATTTGTCCTGACATGAAATTCTCTTCCTGCTGACAGCTGTCACACGGCACGCGCCATTTATCATACACCAAAAATCCGACATTTACCATTGCCCCCGACGCGCTGGCTGCAGAGGCGAAAACTGCTAGTGCTTCCATTCAGCAATCTGCCTGCGCCTGGTCGTGTAACCACTGTCACAGCTTTAGTCGTGAGGCGGATGCGCAGACCCAGGGGTTCATTTTCGAGCACTTGGAGACCGAGTAAGCCTTCAAGTCATTGCGCCAGTACTCACTCCTAACAACGGATTTTCATCCAGGCATGCCATCTCCAATCCAGTCATTGCTCAAGACTACTTCATCAATGAGCAATGCCGAGAGCTATTGGAAACTCCTTACAGACCTTCGACACCTCTGATCAAAGTTTGAATGAAGTAGACGTTCGGAACCATTTGAAAGACGAGCGAATCCCCGCATGTTTGTCTGAATAATGCTCTTCCCCTCACTATCTTTGCGACAGGCATAATATTACAGACCCTGTAGCTAACGTCCATTTCAAGAACCTTACGACTTCATCAAATATTGGTCCCCCAAGCCTGGATGACCAATTTCTTTGATTTTTTGTCTCTGTTCTTCTGGTACGTCCTCGGCCCTTGTTTTTCTTAAAGCGGATAGCACACTGCAAGATTTATCTTCTTGGACTTTCGCCATCTTACTTCACATCTAGTTGTAGTCTATCGTATTGTTCAATGTCTTGACGTTCCCGTACGCGGTCCTCGCCTAGTTCCCTTATCTGCGTTCGAGTTTCTTGCGATGATGTATATAGTCACCTGCTCTTCCATACAACTCGCCAGATTACACGGCGTACACTTGAAACTCTTTGAATTCGCTCAATATAGTCAGCAAATTATAGGTAATACATCCACCCTTTAGTTGCTCACCCATGCACTGAAGAACCCTGTATGAACTCGACCGATCGGTGGCCTATTAGGTGATCCGTATTACCAGTCAGCGCTAGCGCTAGTCAGCGATGACGCAGTAGCAGATAGACCAATGATGAGGTCATCTCCTACAGGAGTACATACTTAGTAACACCATCTTTTTCCTCTTGACTTCTGATCCTCTTTGCCTCTCTATTATGGCGAGCTTTCAACTGTCGCATGAAGCGTCAATTCCCTGGGTTGCATGGGGTAACGGTACCGGCCAAGCCAAGAAAGATGCCATAGAATCAGGGAAACTCGCCTTGGAATCCGGTCTTCGGCATATCGATACGGCTCAGCTTTACGACAACGAGAAGGAGACAGGAGTTGCCATCGAGCAAGTTAGTGTTCCGAGGGGTGAGGTTTATGTGACTTCAAAGAGTGCGTAAAATCTTTCATATATTCTGGACTGTCATAGACAATCAAATGCCACCCTAGTTGCTGGTTGGCAAAGTCAGGAAGAAAACCCGGTACCCCTGGGTGAGGTTCGCAGATCCGTGCAAGGATCGCTAGATAGACTCGGATTCGTGCCTGATCTCTACTTGATCCACAATCCTTTTGTTGTACCGCCTGGTCAGCTCAAAGCGTTCTGGAAGGTCTTGGAGGAATTAAAAGACGAAGGGAAACTCAAGAGCATTGGTGTTAGCAACTTTCGACCACAGGATCTTGAAGCGGTGCTAGACGGAGCAAAACATAAGCCAGTTGTGAACTAGGTGAGCCATCGCTCCTCACGCTTTATAATGGGCTGGAATACTTATACGCTCGGCGGCTGGAATATCATCCATACACGTTAGCGCACCTCGAACCCGTCCTAGAGATTCATGCCAAACATAACATCGTCACCCCTTCATACGGCCCACTTACCCCTTTGCTTAGGCACCCTACGGGAGGTCCATTGAAGCCAATTCTCCACCGTATCGCCTCGCGTCTTACGAAGAAGTACGGCGAGGACATTGATGCGGCAGCGGTCCTGTTGTTGTGGCTTAAAGCCAGGCAAGTGGCAGCGATAACTGCTAGTGGTAACCCGGATCGTATCAAGTATCTGGCCAAGATCTTCAAGAGCAACTGGGAGCTCGACCCAGAGGAGGTTGAAGAAGTTACGACGGTTGGGAAGACCGTCCACTTCCGTTTTTATGTAAGTTGAGACTCCTTTACCAAGGTGGGGTGACGACGACTGAAAACGCCTATCATACTCGAATTCCATAGACCGTGCACATGGAGAAGGACTTCCCACTCCCCGACCTTCCTAGAGGATAAATAGAGAACAAATAATTCTGATCGCTTTGATCCTTGTTATCGCGGTATCGAATTGTTGAGAACATGGGCTACTTCAGCAAGATTAAAATACCTCCACATAAGCGTTTTCTAAGCCCGAAAAAAATAATGGACACATTGGGAATTGAACCCAACACCTCTCGCAAATCGATGAGCATGCTAAGCGAGCGTGATAACCAACTACACCATGTGCCCTGTTGACCGTTGTTAGGCCCTGATGCCGACGGACGGGCTCGGGACGCCCACGTTCAATCTCAACCACTTCCACCACCATGGAAAACTCTCTCGATCATCTCTATGATTCTAACGCCGTACCCTCAAACAGTGAGCTGCAGAAACTCAAGGATCTGCTGGCCCCTGATGAAATTGCACTCTCCCGGCTGGAGAAGGAGATCAAACGGGCCGGAGAAGCAATTCAGACATAACCTTGAAGCCGGCTTCGCCGCAACGCCCGCTACTTGGAATCGGAAGGTCATTCACAACTATATGATCAGAAACCACGATCACCACGCCTACTAATAATCCACGGACATTGGAAAGTAAGGAAAAAAACCATCAATCAGTTGTATCGTACACCATGAATCAAATGTCTTCCTCTTCTGCGTCGCCCTTTCGCCTAGCCCTCTCGCCTAGCCATTCGCATTGGCAAAACATTTCCATTGCCCACCCGTAGAACAGCTGCCAACCCTCCCTTTGTCTCTTTAATTCAAGCCTGATTGCAAGAACGTAAAACATATACTGCGTCTTATACTGACACACGGCGTACAACATTGATGTGAGACACCGGTGACAAGAAAAAAATCGTTACTAATTAGTCATAGTATCCTAACCTCGTAAACGCACCCGAAAAAACGAGCCTCGTCCTCTGAGGCCTAGTAGACTTGCAACCCTCCTAAATGCCTTGCTTTGGCTGATTCTCAGGGTCAGTATGACTACATCGATATCAGCATTATGCGCTGTATGAAAAAAAAAATCGCGTTGGCATTGACGAGCGAGGCATGGTTCTGTGAGAACACTCTTAAGTGCGGAGTAAGAGGTAGAAGAGTTATGTTGACGCATCTTTGTACATGAAGGTGAATGTGGGTGCCCAGAATGTGGGAATGACATACCCAGTATAGTTAAAATGCTGAGGTAAGCGTTAAGTGGGGGGGGCTACTAAAGACCCGCTACTAAAGTAGCGGGCATTCCGACACCAGAGCGGTCGCCTCCCAGTCAATACGTAGAGCTGGTGCATCCATCCATCGAAACTCTTCAACGATATTCTACGATCGCTACCGATGAATTCGCTCGGGAGGCCTTGGCTCCGACAGACTATTTATCGTTTAATGGATTGGAAGTCGGTGTCAAAGCCAGAGAAGCTTGCACTATATGCTCCTCGACGCGCCTCACGATGAAGGTAAACGTTATATCGCTATAGGTCCCTATCAAGCTAAAAACGGTGGTGGGCCTGATGTTATCCTTGACTTCGCCTCGGTTCTACTTGATCGACTTTTGATGCCTAGTAAGTCCATGCTACATACTGGATAATTTATCCTGACACAGACCTGTGCAGTGCTTTCTGAGATGAGAGCGGTAACTCCAGTTGAGGTCTGGGTTGTGCGTAAAACACCAGAGGTCAAGGATGACGAGGTTACTCGACAAGTTGCTGAAAGAGAAGGACGGCGGTGCGCCCTTAGCCTATTCATGAAATACGACTAGGCCTTGATGCTAGCCAGGATGGGGGAACCCCCCGAATATAGGGAAATCTCTCATGACCCGTTTGGTGCCATACACCATGCCTTTGTCTCTCGCAGACGTAGAGAGAGACAGTGCGTGTGGTGTTCAATCCCATCGTGTCTGGTGACGGCTTCGAACATGCTCTACCCCTATGCCTTTTCGACAGACGCACCACTCTATTGACATAAAACTGTGTCTGCGATCTCGTCGGGCCCAACTACCAACTCCCCTCCGAACCGCTTCTTTCTGAAATACACGGATATCGAATTCAATGCAAGGCTCGACACGGTGTGCACCCTGAAACGTTCTATCCCTACATAAGTTAAGTGAAAAAATGCATTGTTGGCAGGACCCTGAAAATTCTGATTTAAATCAGTACAGAGCCCTCCCAGGATCTTACTTAGCGGAAGCATGGGATGGAAAGAGCCGAGTCTCCTTTCGGTTCAAACAAGACTCGAACGTCGATCCTCCCCGATCCGGCCTTGCTCCGAGTTCATGGCAATCTTTCCAAGGTTACCGCTGCCTGCGGAGCCGCAGCCGCCTTTAATAAATGGACGGAAAGGACTCAGAGGCGGCCTCGAAAACCAAGGGTCGGCGCTCATCCACGCCTCTTGTTTGAGGTTGCTGCAGATTTCATGAAACCGGTAACCGTCTTATGGAGATGTATTCCATTTCACAACTCATGACTATACAGAGCGAGAATGCTTTAGGAAGGGTGGCGATCATGCCTGTGTTTGGCCTATTGTTGAACGCGTATCTGTTTCACCATCAGAAACACCAAAATCATCATTCACAAGCATCCTCCAATTTACATCAAAACGACCTCATCGACTGCACTACATCAGAAATCATACTGCGAACACTACAAGCACATGGTCCGTAAAGCAAGTCCAAAAGAATTCGAGTTCGTCAAAAAGTCCAAATCCAAACGTCCTAGAATGATGAAGTCCATCCTATTAGACCCACCACTTCATCTTCAAACAAGTCGGCTTGGGCAACTTCTCCACCTGCCAAATCTTATCAGAGCCCCTTCCACAAGGATAAATCACAGACGCCCTCCCATAAGGGTGCCCGGGAAACGGCCAACCCAAATACGCCCAATACGCCGTATGCAACCACGCAGACACCACAGGTACCTTGAAGTTTGCGATCAGCCACGCCGTATCAATAGCTACGTTATCCCCAAACACAGTGTTCGTCCTCCATCCTAAGACCGCATGCAGACCCCCACAGAGGACACGCCACCACGGTTTGAATGCCTGGCGCGGGTCGCCGGGGAAATCGGTAGGAGCAGCAATGACCTTGCTCGCGTCGATGATCCAGTACGCGAGACGGCCAAGTTTGTTGGGTCCGGGACCGTATCCAGCTGGGGGGAGCGTGGAGGGAATACGAACAGGGTCGATGAAGGGACTCCCTTGCCATGTCGAGAATAAATGCTTCCACCCGTGCGCCTCGGTCAACGCAAGATTGACGCTGTTGACGAACGACTGGGCAGAGCTACCGTAGATCCACCGAGGAGCCCAAAAGTACTGAGAGTTGACGAAGTTGACGAGAGAGGATGGGGCGAGGTTGTTCCAAAAGCCGTTGGCATTTGTGAGGAATGCGGTTTGATGGATGTCATTTTGGGTGACGTATCGGCCAACGGTGACAGTGGGCTTGACGAACCGCTCGTAAAGGGAATTGCGGGCCTCGAAGTAGTTGCGCTTCAGAGACCTAGCGACTTCGGTGGGCTGGTTTTCCTTGGGCTCGGCGGGCCAAGGTTGGCCTTCCGATGCCGCCGCGGCGCCTTCAGGAAAAACGTTCTCGACGGGTTCGTCACCGATAGGGAAGAACCGCAAGACCTCGCTGCTGTCCGTCCCGTTGTCGTGGTTATCCTCCGGGAAGCCTTCGCCGAGTACTCGGTAGACGGGTTGGATCCATTGGGCGCCAGAGTCATAGTAGCAAATATCGATGTGCTTGATCTTGATGCGACCCTTGCCCTCCAACCATCGCCTGATGACTTGCTCAATCGTGGAAAGGGGGCTCGGCTTGACCTTCCTGCCAGAGTTTTTCGCCGGCTTCCAGCGGTAGGAAAGAGAGAAGATCCTGTTGTCGACACCAACGCCGAAGCTGGCCCGACTGCCTGGACCGCACACAGGGAACTTCTTGCCCTTGCACTTGACCCAGCGCTGGAAGTAACCGGTCGTGAGGAAAGTCGCATCTGGTTCTTCGTAGTTCCATCGCCTGGAGAGGCTCTCGTCGTCCGTAATATTGTTCATGGTGGAACCAACGAGGCTGGCGCCTTGGACGAGCTCGACGTGAGTATCGTCAGCTGGGAATCCATCTTTACCGTGCTCGAAGATCTTGAGAGCATTCTTGATGTCGATGGGATTCTTAGCAGCTGGGATCTTATCGTAGTCAGTGTAGACTTGGGTCTCTCCGGTGTTCTTGTCGACGAAGCCGACGACCTCGTCACCGTTGTACGCGTAGATCTTGGAGGAGTCGTCGCCGCGTTTGGCGAACTTGACACCCTCGGCGACGTTGCCGACGATCCCGTCAAGCCATTCGTGGGGGAGGAAAGAGGGACTTCCGAGAGAGTAGACCTCGAGTGGCTCGTCGACGGCTGGGATGATCGCAGGGTCCAAATCAACCCAAGCGAGGGCGAGACTGGAGAAGAGGAGAACGTGAAGGAATCGAGTCGTGAGCATTATGGAGTCGAACGCGAACCGAACCCTCCGCTAATGGATTCATCAGTATATAGTGAGATTTGGAGAAGGTTGGAAAGGCTTACACAAGGGATTTGACTGCCGGGAGGATGGGGAGTACAAGTGATTCTCTCTCAGCTTTTATGCAAATTATGTGCAGACTGGTAGACGATTTGGATTGTCGACGGGTCACAGTCACATTCTCCAAGTTCCACGGTTACCTTTCTTTCGGCGCCGCCGTTGGAGACTTGAATTAGTTACCTCACCCTTTTGCTCCCCAGAAACTTGTACCAGAGGTACTTAATGATACATCGTTGACGTACTTGTATTCTCGGGTTGCAGGAGGACAGCTTGGTGGCGTCAAGTCCGCCTCGAGGATGAATTGAAATGATGTGATGGCGACATATCGGGCGTCTGCGTCACCAAATGTAAATGAACGGAGTCAATTCAAAAGTGTACACCGACGGGAACGATAGACTCCACCTGTGATACTCGGCTGCTAGGCGACCCTGAGAGGCTATTCGATCAATCCCTCCATACCCCAAATCAGCTCTGACATTTTGATTTGCGGAATGCAGTTTTGAGTACGCCCGCTGGACATCGTTGCAAGCACGTTCTGCCAATCAATAGAAAGAATGCGTCGTGGTATGTCACCAGAGCAGCCCTCCATTAAACCAAATTCTCCATTTCGTCAGATTGACTCTAGGATCCGAAGGCGCTGTACCGTAATTTCAATGGACAATGCATCTACTCTCCGATAGATTCGTTGCTAATAACATCCCGAGCTCCCCAGAGGTTCCCGAGCTCCTCGATCCAATACCCGATGTGACCTACATTCGAAATCGAGGGACATCGCCCCCAGACTTTGACTCCTTCCCTGAAACGAGGCGACCATTCAGAGGGTCACTTTCTGGGGTAGCAGCGCCCTTCTGTTCAACGCAGGCGCACCCCATATTCATTGGTATATTGGCTGCGGCAGGGCGGCTATTTCACAGGTCACGACCCTGTGGGCGAAGGGGATGGCTGCTGGCACGCTTGTTCTACCGTACTTCTAGGGATCGAAGCAGGATGACCAGGTTCACGGCAACCCTAGCCAGTCAAACTGTAACTTTCACTCCTGCGATTACACCGTAATATAGAGCTGCAGGGAAAGCAAAGCCCGCTTTGTTGACACATAGGGTTTCTCTGGCCACCCACCTCGAGCGTTCGGTGTACAAGCTACTTCAAGCTGCTGTTGAACTAGGCCTCATCTGTAAAGTCCTTTTTTGAGGCCCCTTTCGCGCATTTATGTGTAGGGAGATTGTAATTAGAGATATTGGCAGAACGCTTGGACGAGAGAATGATTGACGTGGTCGGCTGCGAGGCAAGAGGGCGCGGCGTCTATTTAGCCGAGGGTTGAGATCACCACATCCTTGAGTTTGGGGAGGGTTTAAGGAGGGTCTACTGACATAGGCTGACTGCAAGAGGTAAGATAATTCTCTCAGTCGAGGTAGCTGTGAGACCGTAAGATTCATCCAAAGCGGACAAGAGCGGCGGACCATCCATAGCACAGCAGGACCGCTGCGGTGATTCCAGCTGTGGCATGGTGAGAAAATCACGTTAGACAGACTCTCTATAATCTCTTTGTTTTCAACATGATTTTGATGGAGTCATGGCCGATACACTGTCCAATGCGTGCAAGATGGAATCTCTTTGTAATTCCTGCGGGAATCAAGGTGGCACCAGCGTCACATCAGTTTTTCCGGGGACATATATTGTGTGGACGGGGACAAAGAATATGGGACTGAAAAGCACATTTGAGATATATGGAGGAAAAATAGACCTATGTTTCATGTCTTTGGCCAATGACTACATAGAAGTGAAATCTAGGTAAAAGAGAGTCTGTCTGCCAAAATGCGAACACAATGACAAACGCGGAATCACCTGAGCGGTTCTGCAGTGTAGATCGAAATGGTGGGCCTAGAAGCCGCTGATCCGCCATCACCCGCCACTCCGACTTGACAAGAGCGCTTGGACAAGTTGACGCGGGGATCCTTCGCACTTTTGGAAACAAGAGATCGTAGCGGCACTTAACAGCTACAAGTTTCTGTACCCATTTCTCGGACTGACGTCGAATTGGCGACACCCCAGCACAATGTCGAAGTGATGATTTTGATCCATACTTTTCTCACGAGAATTGAACAAGCCGTGTCTACAGAGTCAGGGTGACAACAAATTTTCGCAACTTGCGGAGAGGTAAGAGGTACATCAGGAGCGCTATGCAATCACCCAGCAGCAGACCTCCTTTGTGGCAGAACAAAAGCGATTACTTGGACTTCTTTGAGCTCTTCGAGTTTACACTCGTTCGCGAAGTTTGCTGAACAGCTCCAGCGACCTTGCATCCTCCCAAAAGAGCTGGCTTGGTAGCACAAGCCTTTGCCTGGCGCACCAGAAAAAGAAGAATTTCATCAGTGTGATACATACTACTAATCTCAAATCAAACGCACCTCATCGAACGTTGGGTACTGCCTCCCACAGTAGGGGCAGCCATAAGTCTTCNTTTTTTTTGAGAAGTCCTCTGCTCTCCAGACGATCCGAGATCTCGCCTATGAGATCACGAGTGGAGATGCCAGCGAGGACTTCCCGGCGCTCGAGAATCTCGCCGAAGTATTCCAAGTCGCGGGTGGTGAGCTCGTCCATCCATTCACGAGCTTCGAGCGGGGCACCGCCGTCCTAAGGTGCGGGCAAAGAAGTCAGCACATATGTCCTTCGGTGAGTGTGTAGCGAGCAGCTGACACACGTACATAGTGGGCGGACGCAACCCAGGCCGTCAAAGAGACGACAACGGGGAGAAGGGCGGCAAATGAGACTCGCATTGTGATGAAGAATGTATGTGAGCTGGGTGATAGATAAATAGACTGATTGCTGAGTAGTAATGAAAGTGGGGTTTTTGGTTGATCCCTCTCGTCAATTCTCCTAGGCTTTTATACCTTGGAACGCAATTCACCGCGTATATAGACAAATTTCAAGTAGAACACAAAGTTTTGTTCGCACTTCGAAAGTCGGGTTCAACGGCAGGGGGCAGCATTGTGATGCTGCCACAGGTTGCTAGAATCGACAGAAGGAGTTAATTCTTTTGACAGATGAGATAGCCTTTCGTTCGGCGCTTGAGAGGCCTATGCAGTGTCCCCATGTAACCCTCAATGCCATAACACCTGAATATTCGTTTTGCTATGGGGATTCAAGCTTGAATCTCTGGGTCAGTGAAATCCCCACAGCCTTGGAGAATAATTCAAGAGGTCCACGCACATTCGTAGCCGCTACGGTGAATGCACTTCGTACTATGTGTACTTGGTCTTGCAGAACAGGCTGAAGGACATCCATCAACCCTTCTCACTGTCGATCAATAGTTGATCGATATACTATTATGTGCAGGGGGCCGTTTCGTTGTCCGGGGTGACACGGTCGACCTTTCAGTTCCGATGCCAGCTTTTTTGCCCAAGGCGTGTGCTATCCTCCCAGCTATTTTGGGAGGGTCGCTGGGGCTGTTAAGTAGACTCAGTAAACTATTCGCCTCGCTAGTACATAAGCTGCAGCCTATTTCTATCGCTTTTGTTGTCATTCCTTCTTTTGGAGCTTTCTGGAACCCCATTAGTGTGCACTTCCTGGGAGGTATGAGCTTCAATCGACCTCCTCCATCAATCATTCCTCCATCTCCGTCCTCGTCAAAGGACTTAGGCGCCCGGATTCCCAGAGGGTAGCCCGGCCATCCCGAATCGTCGATCTAGCATATCGGGATGTATTCATTCCATTGCACAGATCATGATCATACAAAACTATATTCAAGTTGATGTAAAGGGAAGTCTAAGGAAGTGCACGACCTTCGTTAATGGCGGTGGCAACCATGCTCGTGTTCGGCCTGTTGAACGCGTATCTAGGATACAGTCAGAGCCACAAAATCATTCCACGATGAAGCCTCCTCACCGTTCGTAACTGTCCAAATACAACTGCTCCGTACTGCATGTAGCCTTGAACTTTGGATGTTCAAACAAACGTTCTAGGTACGCCTTCGTCTTTGCTCCCTCCGGAATTTGGAATCCACGGTAATGGGTTAAGACCATCTCCGCTCGGAAGAGCCCTATTATACGATCACGATTAAGTAGAACAATTCCCCTCAGCGAACATGACAGAAGAAGAGAAGAGGAAGGACCAACAAGGCGCAGCCACAACATCCGCCCACCCCAACTCCTCACTCCCCTCCACCCAAAGCCCCAAACCCCTCCTTAGCATAGCAGCTTCACCTTCACCCGTAACTCCACCCTGCCCAAGAACCTCATTTTCCGCTCGTTCGAGGATCCCGAAAAAACCTTCCAAAGCACCATGGAAGTCCTTTCCCGCGGAGATTTGTGCGGAGGAGTCCTGGGCTTGGAGATATCGATAAAACGTGGGGACGAGATTACGGCTGACGTGGTCTGCTGCGAGGCGAGCGAGGGCGCGGGCGTCTATCAGGATGATGTTAGCCGAGGGATGAGATCACCTATCGCTTTGGTGTAAAGGGGACGGAGAGATGATGCGTACTGACATGGATTGAATGGAAGAGGTAAGAGAGTCTTCTTAGTCGAGGTAGCTGCAAGACTATAGAACAAGATCCATGCATATGGGATCAGCCCTCTACCCTGGTGACATCGAAAGGGGTTTAGAGGATGAGGAGAGAAGACTCACTCTTCCAGAAATTCGAGAATCACCGTACTCTCGTTCAGCGCTCGCGGGGGCGTATAGTTGTTCAGCTTCAGAGCTGGAACGAGTCCTTTAGGCGAAAGCTCCACCAGTTCTTTGGGCTTTTTGTATGGATCGACTTCGACTAGTTGATCGTCAAACCTCAAATCCTGTTGTTCCCAATTGACGGCACATCCACTCACCGTACTGCAAGCGAATTTTAGCTCAACGACGATAAGAATGGCAATGTAAAACACTTACTTTATACGGGATCTCAAGCACCTCAAACGCAACCCACACACGCTGCACAAAAGGACAAAAACAACTCCCAAAGAGCGTTATATCTTGATCACTTTGGTGGGCCTCGACGGTTTTCAGAGCGTCGCCTGTACATTGGGTATGATAAACTCTGCCGGAGTCGTTGCTTGCCATGGTGATGATGGTGTGCGTTATTCGTTCGGTGGAAGGAGCGCGTGAACGGGAAAGAAGCACTAAGCCCCTATTTCTATGTCCAACAGAGACTTACGTCACAGCTGTGTGACGAAGGGGCTTCAATTGAGAGCTGTAGTAGATCCCAAGTCCCTCCACCTCGAGTCCGTCAGTTTATCGACATGGTAAAATCACGCACAATCCCTATTGACATTGCCGGACGAAAGGACGGGAACAAGAGGGAAGGCGTTCAAGCATGGCAGGTTGGCCGGCTGTCGGCGACGACCGAGATTGTCCACTTTTCGGACATATCCGATAATCTTGGCCATTGAAAACCCCAAGTACATGTGTGCAGTCTTCAAGCTTCAAGCTTCATAGGTCTCGATAAATGCTTATCTGGCTAACGCTTACACAGAGCACTAGAGCTTGCTCAACAGACAGAGAGGTCCAGCTCAACTCTCAGTCGTAAGGAGCAGTGTGATTTAGTAGGGCATCAGGTGATTCGAGCGCCACACTGACCGTGGAAGTAGGCGCCCATTCATGAGATAAACAATGCTGTTGCAGCTCCTTCAGCAAAGCACGCTGTGGCTTCCTGCTCTTCACCTCTTCTCACCGTAGCCTGAGCACGTAAAATGGACACCATGGCCTTGTTTGGCGGATCTCATCGAGGTGGTCGTGGTGGTAGTGCTCAGCCAACGGATGGTAAGTAGTCGGGACAGCTTACGGCGGTCGTTAACTGGTTAGTTGGGGTTCGGAGCTCACAATCACATATAGCTGTTTCTCTACCCGGTAGTCGATTGGCTGACGCTTCGCGGTTTCGTATGCATCCTGCCGTTTTCATCTTGTAGCACCACTTCTAACGGCTGGCGACTCTCAAGATGGCTCCCATTTTATATGTAACATGGAGGGCCTAGTCCTCGAATCGTCGGGTGGTCAAGGTGTGTTTGCAATTATGGTGTGCTTCCACYCGTGCCTCTCACAATCAATCTGATTCGTCGACGAATTCGATGCAGTGAGATCCAGCAAATTTCAGGGCGGTCATAACCAGCAAGTGCGTTCAGAAATCGATTCCTCCACTTCCTTGATTTCATTCACTCATTGGACTTCCCTTTCCTTGGTATCATCACAGTGGATCCTAGCACCTGATCTTCGTGAACAAGGAAAAGTGGCCCTGAATTCCTTGCAAGATGGAGATTATCTGGRGATGAATCCCTTCACTGGAGAAGCCCAGAGCACCGGGACGCGATTTTATTGGACAATTGTGGGCACTCGAGGAATGTACAGGTATGCCACCCGGMATTCCTACCAAACGACATCAACGKGACTTATTNGGGGTATAAAAACCCTGTTCGTTCAGCCTCGGCMCAGGTGAAAATACTTTAGTTCTTCCCGTCCCTTCAGSTCCGTGCGAAATCGAGGGAGCCGCTCCGGATGCAGAGGAYGAATCAGTCAGACTGCTCATACTCGAAAACACCCCTGAAGTTCAAGCAGCMCTTCAAATAGGGAAAATAGGACAATGGGCCTACCCTGACGAACATGTTTATTACACGGTCGGAGAACCAAGAATCATCCGGATCTACAACCACCTCGGCGGTCCAATATTACACGCTGCGGTTTCGAATGGGGATTCAGCCGTGGAAAATACCAGTCAGTACCAAATCAGGTCTAACGACAGTGAAGCCTGGRTCAGGATGGAGGATCAGAGGGTACATTTGAGCTTGAGCAAYTGCATYGACCCYCAGACGCCGCAAGTATTCCWGGGTCTTGTCGGGAAAGTTCTTCATGTTCAATCACTGGCTCCTAATTCTGAGTGGGCAGGTGCGGAAATTTCAAAATTATGAACAGAAACATTTTCCTAACAAYGAGATCCCGCACTCTCTTCAACTTTCCGACAAATATAGGTATCGACTGGGTGCAGGCCTCTCATGTGACGTACACTCGGAATGACGTAAAAAAGGCGCAGTACATTGGTATCAAGAACAACTTGAATTTCACCATTTATGTCCTCGTGCTCAGCAGCGTACAAGGAGGTGGGGTYAAGCAATACACCATGGGATCGAGAAAGATGGATTTTTGGCGCAGACAGAGTGACGAAATCGTTCTCATCAGTGTAGGCAGCGCCCCTGGTGCTCCTCGCGCGTTTCTTGGAAAGCTCGGTCGTACGTTGCAGATAGGTGCCTTGCAAATGCTTCCATAAAGTGTACTATATTTRCCATTCAAGCKCAAGGTCGATGCTCTACAGMGATTGACATATGTGAATCTTATCTTCCCYYGAAGACTGGATTGAAATCAGCCACCGCAACGGAACAGGCATCTCACTGGACAAAGCCGCCGGAGTCATGACTCCTTGACCTTTCCTATACCAATTGCCTCTGCYACCTCTCATGCAGACTAAACAGAGGCATGATGGGAGTGGTCAGTCGCCGGCAGATATCCTGACATACATATTGGAGAATAACAGTCCGATGGCGCTGCATATTCACTGTCGTGCCCTAATTCTGTCCGGCAGAGACTACGTCATACATAGTTGTGCGCACAATGCGAGAGAATTCAATTGAGAACAGRGCAGATCGTAAGTAGGAGTAGGACGTAAATGATAGTAGGATACTGTTAGTTATTCGTGAAAATGGGGAACATGCATATGRTAGAAGGAGTACATATGTAGTGGGTGAAAGAAATGGAAAAGCACGATAGGAAACTCTATGTAGGCACTCGCAGCAAGGAACAGGGACACCGTGGCTTGGATGAAGATGCAAAGGATAGCGGAGGCTTGAGCAGGAAGAATACAAATGAAATAGTGGTACAAGAACCGTGAAAAAGAGGAAAAGACAATTGCGTAGCTCCATTGTAACTAAATAGAATGCGGAAATATATGNTATGTATACGGTATAGGAAGGAATAATAACGGAAAGAGGCTGGGTGAGTGGCATCAAACGAGGTATCGCAAATGAAAGAGTTGAACAAAAATAAAAACCCTGATTGAAACCAGAAGAACAGAGGAGAACGAAGAAAAACCCTCACAATCTAATCAACCCAAACCTCCCTCCCTCCTCAACCTGTCCCTCACCCTCATCAACACCTTCCCGAGCTGATTCTGCCCATCATTCTGCGGCCCAACACCCCAGAACGAATCAAGCGGATCTGAATACACCAGCGGCCTCTCCCCAGTCTCCATCACCAACTTTTCTCTCAAATCCGCATGCTGCCTAAATTTGTGCGCCAGCACCTCCTCCATCTCCACCAAAAACACGTTGGCCCAGTCACTCCTCTGCGCTGTAGCAAGGGCGCCCGACACGTCGTAGACGTCAGTTGCTTTGGGAGTTAGCCGGATCCGTTCGGCGATTTCGGGGAAGGCAGGCAGGAACTTGAGGGCCTCGTGCAGGTGGGTGGCGGTTGGGTATATCCTGTCGTCGTATACGATTCGATGAGGCGAGTGGTTCATGAACCCATAAAACGCTTGACTTTGCTGATCAAAGAGCAATGGTTCACGGGTCGTAGGAGGAGGAGGNGGGNTTGTGGAACAAGAGCAGATTCTGGTGGTGGSCGCCGATGGTGAGCTTGGTCTTCGGAATGCCGACGAGACGGTGGATGGTGGTCGTGCGAGTCATCAGCGCTGTTTCTACTCCCGGCCGCATGCTGCGAGGAACCCCCGGGCTTCTTCGAATTGTCCACAAACACTGGCACGAATCGGACTTCGGCCGCTTGTGGTTGAGGTGGAATGACGGGTGCTCCGTTCGGCCTCTCTCCCTTTGGCCTTCTTCCTGATAAAGCCCTAAACAATCCTCCAACGCCTTTCTTTTTCGAGTTACTCTTCTTGAGACCGGGTGCTTGGGGCTGGAGCAACGGTTGCTGAACGCCACCAGGGATCACCGTAGYGCCTTGACCTCCAGGCGGGATCACAAGGGTCGTCGGCCCATTCGGAGCGGTTCCTTGTTGTTGCTGCTGCTGATAAGTAGCGGTCAACAACGCAGTCGTCTGTGGCAACGTCAACAGACTCTTGTACGGTGACATCTCGTACAAGTCGCGCGGAGGTTCCGGTAGCTTGTTCTTCGGCTGTCCCGGTGGTCTGTGGCCTGTTGGACCGAACGCACTCCGTTTAGCGGGAGGAAGCGGGCGAAGAACGTCATCAATCCGACCTGTAATGTCCGGRTAGTGGCCTGTGGAACGTGAGCGGCGAGGTGCTCTTGCTCTTCGTGCACTTCGGTGACGTGTTGTCGGTGATGCAGATGAAGGTCGGCGACGTTCAGTATCGTCTTCATCATCATCGCTACCKGAGGAATCTTCGTCGTCGTCGTCGTCATCATCTACCATTGCTGGGATGAACGGTGTACCAGCGCGTTCGTTTGTAGGGAAATTGGCGAGAGGCATGCCGAAGCCTTGAGGCGTTGTAAGCGGTGGGGGYGCAGGTGCCCGGCCATGGGACTTGCGCCTGGTGGATCGCCGAGGTTCGGGTGGAATTACGGGACCACTGTTGGATGCAGCGACATTTGCTAGCAAAAGCCGAAACCTTAAGTTTCCACTTCGCTGGAACTTCGGGATGAGAAGTACTCACGTTGGGGAAAGGCTGGACCACCTCCAGCCAGGAAGCCTCCAGAAAACTGTTCTGACTGGGCTCTCCGTTTGCCCTTCCGGTCTCGTTTCGTGTCTTTATCCTGCGGCATCCAGGATAGCTGGGGTTGGGGCATGTTGACTCCGGCTTGTCCATAGGCACTGGGAGGGATAAATCCCTGCGTGAAAGGTGGGTATGATCCACCTCCTGGAGGTGGTTGGTATCCRGGAGGGATGAAGCCTGCGGGTGCATATGGGTTCGGTGGGTAGCCGAAACCAGGTGGAGGGGGACCCCATGGGTACTTTTGTTTGGAGGATTTTTGGCCCATGATTATGTGTTGGAAAATGCGATGTAGGGTGGTTAATGTGTTTTGGAGCTAGTTTTGAGTTTGAATCGGTCGTTGGAGAGTCGTTGACGATAGATTATTGGCGCGTTATTCATTCAAATCTATGACAGTTCATATGTCAGATTGACCTGACCACCAAACTACGAGTCACTGGGTCTACTCACCTGGATATGTAGATATTTATCGTAGAAGGCGCTCAAAGCACAGCAGAACGACCAGGAGTCAGRGAGAGATAAGGAGAAAGAGARAGACAGAGATGGAAGACGAGAAGATAGCTGGCTCCAGCACGACGCGCCCCGCCCCTCCTTTGATGAGATCAATTCCAACATGGCGCCAAATTGGGGCCTTTATTTGTACACCTTCCCTTTGTTTGTACATCATGCATCATGGCCCGCCACTGTTCTCTGTRGCTCCTCGTCGTCCARTGCAGGGRTAGGGCTNGGNGTGTGCGATAGTCGTCTTAGKAAAGCACTGTCAGTCGATTCTTTAACGATTTGAAAGACTTGGAGGTACCTGCTGACGCCTTTCCTGGACAACGTCGACATTTAGATGTCAAGTTCCTGAAAATTATGTTAGATATATCANGGGGGCAATGACTTTACCTGAGTACYAAACGGACCCTCCCACCCAGTCACTCTCGAAGCATCTGCCTTCTCTGGGGCGAGTCCTGGGACTCCTGGCGGAACGACTGGCTGTGGAGGCTAGGAGTTCGAAGCATTGTCCATTGGAATTATGGTACAACAGCTCCTGTCGGATCCTAGANCTCAACCCGACGGAGTGGAGACTTGCGCTCKATCATCTATGCAGGGCAKATTCTGATCATGCCGCTCTCGTGACATACCAAGACATTTGATCCGCAGAGTGTGCATACAACGTTGCACGGTGGGCGGGGAACCCAAAACCAGGCCCCAGGATGTCAGAAATAGGTCTGGGGTATGGAGACRATCAAAWAGCCTCTCAGGTTGCCCGACAGCGTAATACAAAAGGTACAAAAAAGGTGAAGACCGTCGTTACCGTCTATTGAACCTTTCATTTATTGGTGACGCAGGCGCCTGATATGTCGCGATCGTGTCATTTCAATACATTCTCGAGGCGCATCAASCTGTCCTCCTGTCAATGGAGAATACAAATYCCATCCCGAYGCATCATTCGGTCCCCCACTGCAGGCTTCTGGGGAAAAGCATTGTTCAACGACGGCGCCGAAAGAAAGGTAACTGTGGATCTAGATTGATCGACAGTCTACATGTTTTGCATAAAAGCTGAGGAGAATCACTTACCTCCCCCATCCTCCCGGCAGTCAAATCCCTTGTGTAAGCCTTTCTAAYTCTCCCCCGAACCTCACTATATACTGATGACTCCACTAGCGGAAGGYTCAGTTCGCGTTCCACGTCACGATGTTCACGACACGGTTCCTTCACGTTCTCCTCCTTTCCAGTCTTGCGGTTGCTTGGGTCGAATTGGACCCTTCGCTCATTCCACCCGTCCCCGAGCTGCTCGAAGTCTACTCCCTCGGAGATCCATCTTTCCTCCCTCACGAATGGCTTGAAGGAATTGTCGGCAACGTCGCCCACGGTGTCAAGTTCACCAAACGCGATGACGACTCTTCCAAGGTCTACGCGTACAACGGTGAAGAGCTCGTCGGCTTCGTTGACAAGAACACTGGAGAAACGCGTGTCTACCCAGACTACGCGAATATCCCAGCTGCTAAAAACCCTATCGACATCAAGCATGCTCTCAAGATCTTCGAGCATGGTAAAGAAGGGTTCCCAGCTGACGACACCCATCTCGAGCTCATCAAAGGTGCTAGCCTCGTTGGTTCCACCCTGAAAGATACTCCGGATCATGGTAACTACTCTCGGCGATGGAACGACGAAGAGCCGGAGTCGACTTTCCTCACGCACGGTATCCTCCAGCGCCGAATCGAGGCGGCCAATGGCCAGAAGTTCCTTTTCTGCGGCCCAGGCAGCCAGGCCAACTTCGGCGTTGGTCCAGACAACAAGATCTTCTCCCTTTCCTACCGCTGGAAGCCGGCGAAGAAATCTGGCAAGAAGGTGAAGGCAAAGCCCGCTGAGAAGGTTGCGCAAGCCATCAAGAAAGCGATGGAGGGGAAGCGTCGCGTCAAGGTTAAGCGCGTCGATACTTGCTACTACGACTCTGGTGTTCAATTTGTTCAACCCGCCTACCGAGTGCTCGCCGAAAGCATCCCAGAAGATGATGGCAACAACGCGACTGGAAGGAACCAGATACTGCGCTTCTTCCCTATCGGTGAAGAACTCGTCGAGAACGTTTTTCCTGAAGGGCCATCATCGGAAGAGGAACCTCCCGTCGAGCCCAAGGACAACAAGCACACCCAAGCCGTTAGGTCTGTGAAGCCCAATTACTTCGAGGCTCGCGCGTCCCTCTACGAGCGCGTCATCAAGCCCACCGTTACCGTTGGCCGATACGTTACGCGCAACGATTCCGACCAAGCCGCCTTCCTCGAAAACGCCAACGGCTTCTGGGGCAACCTCGCCGCCTCCACATCCCTTGTCAACTTTGTCAACTCTCAATACTACTGGGCGTACCCATGGCTCTATGGTAGCTCTGCTCTGTCGTTCGTCAACAGCGTCAATGTTGCGTTGACCGAATCACACGGGACGAACCACTTGTTCTCGACATGGAAGAACAGCGGCAGCTTCGAGACCGTCGACATCCCCTCTACGCTCCCTTCAGATGGGTACGGTCCCGGGCCAAGCGACCTCGGTCGTCTCGCTTACTGGCTTATCAACGCGTGCGAGGTCATCCCCACGCGTATCGACTTCCCTTCGGACCCTGCACCCATTCGCCGGGCGTTCGACCCCTGGTGGCCTGTCTTCCGAGGCGGTCTTCATGCGGTATTGGGGTGGAGGACGAGCCCTTTCTTCTCGGATAACGTAGCCGTTAATACTGCGACAGCGATGGCGCAAGGAAGGCCTGTGGCGTCTGCATGGCTGGATGAGGCGCATAACGACCCCGTGTATGCGAATCGGCCGACGTATATTGGGCATGTTACGGGCGTTGAGCAACCCAATGGGAGGCCAACTGTAATTTACCCTTGTGGGAGGGGCTCGGATAAGGTTTGGCAGGTGGAGAATCTGGGCAGGCCGACTTGCTTGGAAATGAGGTACTACAACAACGATTAGAACGGACTTCCTCATTCTCGGACCTTTGGCTTTGGACTTTTACGAACTTGAGCTCTTTTGGACTTGCTTTACGAAAGACACGCTTTTAATGATGAGTGTAGTACTATGACTAGTAATAGAATTGAGATGTTCCACAGTCAGTCTCAGCCGAATTAACTTGCCTCACAAGGTTGCATGGCTCGACAATCGGATTGCAGATATGACAGCAACACTTCCGTTCGTGATCTAAGCGTTCGGCACGGTCAATCTGATCAAGAGAGGCATATGCATTGACCATTCCTACACAGAATCTATTTTTTCAGCTGAAACCCATCCATCTTCAAACATTTCTAAATCTGTTGTTCCACTCGACCAGGGATGAAGAAGCGCAGGTGGGCGGAGGGTATCGTGTGAAGTAATTGAGTAAATGATCGGGGAAGTCGTCCTTGTGTAGCCCGAAAACGGCTTACAACGGCTTGTACATCAAACGATCGAGCTGGGTGGCAAGAGAAACCCTGTGTGAACAAAGCCACCTTCGCATTCACTGCAGCTTCTACTTACGGTTTAATTGGAGGGATGACGGCTACCGTTTGACTGGCCAGGGTCGCCGCAAACTGGTCATTTTGATTCGATCCCTAAAGTTGCGTTAGAAGGAGGGTGTCAGCAGACGTTCTTTTTGGCTACAGATGACACTGCCTGCGAAATAGCCGCCCATATAGCAATCCTGTGTCTAATAGACATGGGTGCGCCAGCGTTGAATAGAACGGCGCTGTTAGTACGGGTAGTGACCTTCTGGAAGGGTGTCTCCCTCGTTTCAGGGCAGTAGTTGGAGTCTGGGGGCGATGTCCTCCGATCTCGAGTGGTGGAAGCATCAGGGTTTACATCGAAGAGCTCGATGACCTCTGAAAAGCAAGGAATGTTAGCAGCGACCAATCTAAAGGGTATTCGATGCATTGTCTATTGAAAATACGATACAGTCTTCAGATCATAGACTTAATCCGACAGAATGAATACTTCGATTTAATGTGCCAGGACAAGCTCTGGTGACATGCCACAGCCCACCCTTTCTATTGATTAGCAGAACGTGCCTGCAACGATGTCCAGCGGACTGGCTCGTAAACTGCATTCCGTAAATCAGAATGTCAGAACTGGTCTTGGGTGTGGAAACTGATCGAATAGCTTCTCAGGATCGTCTGGCAGTACCAACCATGAGGGTTATCGTTACCGTCTATGTACACTTTCGAATCGACTGTTCCTTTACTTTTGGTTACACAGACGCCCCATATGTCGCCACCAAGCTGTCCTTTCTACCAAGGGAGCATACAATTACGTCAAGGGTACACCATCAAGTCTTTCTGGCGCAGGTTTCTGGGGAGCAAAAGGGTAAGGTAACTAATGTAAGTCCCCAACGGTGGCACCGAAAGAAAGGAAGCTGTGGAACTTGGAGAATGTGACTGGGACCCGTCGACGATCCAGATCGTCTACCAGTCTGTGCATAGTTTGCATTAAAGCTGAGAGATAATCACTTACCTCCCCCATCCTCCCGACAGTCAAATCCCTTGTGTAAGCCTTTCCAATTCTTCCCCAAGCCTCACGATATACTGATGGATCCACTAGCGGAGGGTTCCGTTCGCGTTCGACTTCATGATGTTCACAACTCGATTCCTTCACGTTCTTCTCCTCTCCAGTCTCGCGGTTGCTTGGGTCGAGTTAGACCCTGCAATCATCCCAGCCCTCGACGAGCCGCTCGAGGTCTACTCTCTCGGAGATCCGTCTTTCCTTCCCCACGAATGGCTTGAAGAGATTGTCGGCAACGTCGCCCATGGTGTCAAGCTCACCAAACGCCAAGACGATTCCGAGTACAGGAGCTACGTGCACTACAACGGTGACGAACCCGCCGTCTCGTACCAGGAGACGACTGGAGAGACCCAAGTTTACGCCGACTACCCGAGTCTCACCCCAGTCACTAAGGATCTTATCAGCCTCAGCGATGCTCTCAAGGGTGTCGGGCCTCCAGCCGACGATACCCACACTCAGCTCACCCAAGGACAAAACCTCGGTGGTAGCACCGCGA
The DNA here is from genome assembly GCA_027579435.1 of Candolleomyces eurysporus. Taxonomy (NCBI): domain Eukaryota; kingdom Fungi; phylum Basidiomycota; class Agaricomycetes; order Agaricales; family Psathyrellaceae; genus Candolleomyces; species Candolleomyces eurysporus. The sequence goes on along the minus strand of JANBPK010000706.1, from coordinate 139,088 downwards.
ACGATATGACGAAAGATGACGGCCTCTCCGGGCGATGGAACGACGAGGAGCCGGATTCGATTTTCCTCACTACTGGTTTCTTCCAGCGCTCGATCGAGTGCGGTGGCAAGAAGTTCCCTGTGTGCGGTCCAGGCAGTCGAGCTAGCTTCGGCGTTGGTGCAGGCAACAAGATCTTCTCTCTTTCCTACCGCTGGAAGCCGGCGAAAAAATCTGGCAAGAAGATCAAGGCGAATCACGCTGAGAAGGTCGCGCAAGCCATCAAGAAAGCGTTGGAGGGCAAGGGTCGCGTCAAGGTTAAGCACGTCGATACTTGCTACTACGACTCTGGCGTCCAATATATCCAACCCGTCTACCGAGTGCTCGGTGAAAGCTTCCCGGAGGATAACCACGACAACGCGACTGAGAGCAGCGAGATCTTGCGGTTCTTCCCTATCGGTGACGAACCCGTCGAGAACGTTCTTCCTGGAGGCGCCGCGGCGGCATCGGAAGGACAACCTGGGCCCGCGGAGCCCAAGGAAAACCAGCACACCGAAGTCGCTAGGTCTCTGAAGCGCAACTACTTCGAGGCTCGCACTTCTCTGTACGAGCGCTCCGGCAAGCCCACCATCACCGTTGGCCGATACGTCACCCAAAAAGACATCCATGAAGTTGAATTCCTCGCAAATGCCAACGGGTTCTGGAACAGCCTCGCCTCATCCACTTCCATCAACTTTGTCAATTCTCAGTACTATTGGGCCCCCTCGTGGATCTATGGTAGCGGTGCCAGGTGGTATGTCAACAGCGTCAATCTTGCGTTGACCGAGGCGCACGGGTGGAAGCATTTGTTCTCGACATGGCAAGGGAGTCCCAACATCGATCCCGTTCGTATTCCCTCCACGCTCCCTACAGATGGATACGGTCCCGGACCCAATAACCTCGGTCTGGCGTACTGGATTATCGACGCGGGCGAGGTAATCCCTGCTCCTATCGACTTCCCATCGGACCCGGCCCAGGCATTCAAACCGTGGTGGCGCGTCTTCTGTGGGGGTCTGCATGCGGTTCTGGGGTGGAGGACGAAGACTTTATTTGCGGACGACGTAGCAGTCAATATGGCGAAGGCGATCGCTATCAAAAGGCCCGTGGCGTCTGCGTGGTTGGACGCGGCCCTACACGATTCGGCGTATGCGTCTGGGTTAAAATTTAACGGGCGGCCCTATGGGAGGGCATCTGTGATCTATCCTTGTGGGAGGGGCTCGGATCAGGTTACGCAGGTGCAGAAGTTGGGCAAGCCGACTTGTTTGACGATGCAGTGGTGGTACGACAACTAGGATGGACTTCGTGACTTTTGGACTTGACGAGCTCGGACTCGGACTCTTTGAACTTTTTGTAAGGACGATATGTTTGTAGTGAGTGCAGTGCCATTGTTGATACATTTGAGGCTTTTCGTTGTTCTCAGACGGTCGATTTGGCAGGCCATCAGTTTGAATCCAAAGCATCAGCCAAACAAAGGAGTGCTAAACGCTCAATGCGGCCCTAATTACTCAGACGACGATATTACTGCGTTCCTTGATGTCCTTTTCCAGGACGCAAGGGAGCGGGACCCTTTCATCCAAGCATACGTCCGCGAACACGGAGCCCGAACAGTTTCTCGATTTCGAACCAGACTTGAAAGCCCATATCAAAGAGTATTTTTTGACAATAATTGGCGAATGTAAAGGACCTGTGAGCAGGCCCCCTGTTCCAGATAATTATTATCCGCCGACCTTATTGTCCTCAAGTTCAACCACCATTCAACTCACCCAACTATCAACGTCCTCCGAAGCCCTCTTTTGATCTCCCACACCGACGGCAACAACTTCAACAAGTTGATCTGAAGATCGGATAGTTAGCGTGCTAAACGACCTCCTGAAGGCTCTATTCATCCCAAGCCAAATTCTCTCATCAAAGACAGTCATGCAAACTTCGGCGTTGATCTAGACAATCAGATCTTTTTCCTTTCCTACCGCTGGAGGCAGGCGNAAAAAAACTAGCAAAGGTGAGGGCGACTTCACGAAAGATACGCTTGTAATTAGTTCACTACTACGACTAATAGGCTTGAGACGTTCCGCAGTCAGTTTCAAGCTTGCTTCACAAGGTTGCATCGCTCGACAATTGGATTGCAGACATGACTGCAACGCTTCCGTTCGTGATCTAAGCGTTCGGGATGGTCAACCTGATCAGGAGGGGCATATTTGTGAACCATTTCTACACAGAATCTATTCGTCCAGCTGGAACCCATCCATATTTAAACATTCTTGAATCTATTCCTCCACTCGACTAGTGATTAAGAAGCGCAGGTGAGCGGAGGGTATCGTTTGAAGTAATCGAGTAAATGATCAGGAAATCCCTTCACCTCTTCCTTGTGTAGCCTGAAAACGGCTTGCAACAGGTTGTACACCAAACGATCGAGCTGGGTGGCAAGAGAAACCTGTGTGAACAAAAGGTGCCTCTGCATTCACTGCAGCTCAGGCTTACGGTGTGATTGGAGAGATGACGGCTACCGTTTGACTGGGCAGGGTCCCCGCAAATTCGGTCATCTTGCTTCGATCCCCAAAGTTCCGGTAGAAGAAGGAGTGTGTCAGCAGACATCCCTTTTGGCTAAAGGTGACACTGCCTATGAAATAGCCGCCCGGCCGCAGCCCACATAGTAATCCTGTGTCCAATAGACATGGGGTGCGCGGGCGTTGAATGGAACGGCGCTGTAAGTTTAGGCAACAATCTTCTGAATGGTCGTCTCCCTCGTTTCAGGGAAGCAGTCGGAGCCTTGGGGCGATGTCCTCCGATCTCGAGTGGAGGATGCATCGGGGGTTGGATCGAAGAGCTCGGTGACCTCTGAAAAGCAAGGAGTGTTAGTAGTGACCAATATACGGGGGATTCGATGCATTGTCCATTGAAATTACGGTATAGTGCCCTCAGATCGTCGACTTGATCGGACGGAGTGGATCCTTCGATTCAATGTGCCAGGGCAAGCTGCTCTGGTGACATACCACGATCCACCCTTTCTATTGATTAGCAGAACGTGCCTGCAACGATGTCCAGCGGACTGACTCGTAAACTGCATTCCGCAAATCAGAATGTCAGAACTGGTATGGGGTGTGGAGACCGATCGAATAGCCTCTCAGGGTCACCTGGCAGCCTGCATAGTACTGAGTACCAACCATGAGGATTACCGTTACCATTTATGTACACTTCTGAATTGACCCCGTTCGTTTACATTTGGTGACACAGACGCCCGATATGTCGCCATTACATCATTTCAATGCATCGTCGAGGCGAACTTCGCGCCACCGAGCTGTCTTTCTACCAAGAGAGCGTACAAGCACGTCAAGGGTGCATCATCAGGTCTCTTTAGTGCAAGTTTCTGGGGAGCAAAAGGATGAGTTAATTAACTTGAGTCTCCAACGGCGGCGCCGAAAGAAAGGTAACTCTGGGACTTGGAGAATGTGACTGTGACCCGTCGACAATCCAAATCGTCTACCAGTATGTGCATGATTTGCATAAAAGCTGAGAGAGAATCATTTGCACTCCCCATCCTCCCGGCAGTGAAATCCCTTGTGTAAGCCTTTCCAATCTTCTCCAAATTTCACTATATGCTGATGAATCTACTAGCGGAGGGTTCGTTTCGCGTTCGACTTCATAATGTTCACGACTCGATTCCTTCACGTTCTCCTCTTCTCCAGTCTCGCCCTCGCTTGGGTTGATTTGGACCCTGCGATCATCCCAGCCGTCGACGAGCCGCTCGAGGTCTATTCTCTCGGAAATCCCTCTTTCCTCCCCCACGAATGGCTTGACGGGATCGTCGGCAATGTCGCCGATGGTGTCAAGTTCGCCAAACGCGGCGACGACTCTTCCAAGATCTACGCGTACAACGGTGACGAGGTCGTTGGCTTTGTCGACAAGAGCACCGGAGAGACCCAAGTCTACACTGACTACGATAAACTCCCAGCTGCTAAGAATCCCATCGACATCAAGAATGCTCTCAAGATCTTCGAGCACGGTAAAGATGGGTTCCCAGCCGACGATACTCACGTCGAGCTCGTCCAAGGCGCCAGCCTCGTTGGTTCCACCATGAACAATATTACGGACGACGAGAGCCTCTCCAGGCGATGGAACTACGAGGAGCCAGATGCGACTTTCCTCACGACCGGTTACTTCCAGCGCTGGGTCAAGTGCAAGGGCAAGAAGTTCCCTGTGTGCGGTCCAGGCAGTCGGGCCAGCTTCAGCGTTGGTGTCGACAACAGGATCTTCTCTCTTTCCTACCGCTGGAAGCCGGCGAAAAACTCTGGCAGGATAGTCAAGCCAAGCCCCCTTTCCACGATTGAGGAAGTCATCAGGCGATGGTTGGAGGGCAAGCGTCGCATCAAGATCAAGCACATCGATATTTGCTTCTATGACTCTGGCGCCCAATGGATCCAACCCGTTTACCGAGTACTCGGCGAAAGCTTCCCGGAGGATAACCACGACAACGAGACGGAGAGCAGCGAGATCTTGCGGTTCTTCCCTATCGGCGACGAACCCGTCGAGAACGTTTTTCCTGAAGGCGCCGCGGCGGCATCGGAAGGTCAACCTTGGCCCGCCGAGCCCAAGGAAAACAAGCCCACCGAAGTCGCTAGGTCCCTGAAGCGCAACTACTTCGAGGCCCGCAATTCCCTTTACGAGCGATGGGCCAAGCCCACTGTCACCGTTGGCCGATACGTCACCCAAGAGGACATACATCAAGCTGAATTCCTCAAAAATGCCAACGGTTTCTGGAACAACCTCGCCACATCCCCTATCATCAACTTCGTCAACTCCCAGTACTTTTGGGCTCCTCGGTGGCTCTACGGTGGCTCTGCCCAGTGGTACATCAACAGCGTCCATCTTGCGCTGACCGAGGCGCACGGGTGGAAGCATTTGTTCTCGACCTGGCGAGGGAGTTCCGTCGTCAACCCTGTTCGTATTCCCTCCACGCTCCCCCCAGCTGGATACGGTCCCGGACCCAACAATCTCGGCCGACTCGCGTACTGGATCATCGACGCGAGCAAGGTCATTCCTGCTCCTGTCGATTTCCCCGGCGACCCGTTCCAGGCATTCAAACCTTGGTGGCGTGTCCTCTGTGGTGGTCTGCACGCAGTCATGGGATGGAGGACGAAGACTTTGTTTAGCGATGACGTAGCTGTTCATACTGCGTGGCTGATCGCACACTTCAGGATCCCTGTGGTGTCTGCGTGGTTGTATGCGGCGCACAACGATTGGGCGTATTTCTTTGGGCCGACGTATAACGGGAAGCCGTACGGGAGGGCGTCTGTGATTTATCCTTGTGGGAGGGGCTCTGATAAGGTTTGGCAGGTGGAGAAGTTGCCCAAGCCGAAGTGCTTGAAGATGAAGTGGTGGAATTAGGGTGGACTTCATCATTCTTGGACGTTTGGAATTGGACTTTTAACGAACTCGAATTCTTCTGGACTTGCTTTACGGACCATGTGCTTGTAGTGTTTGCAGTATGATTTCTGATGTAGTGCAGCCGATGAGGTCGTTTTGGTGTAAATTTGAGGATGCTTGTGAATGATGATTTTCGTGTTTCTGATGGTGAAACAGATACGCGTTCAACAATAGGCCAAACACAGGCATGATCGCCACCCCTCCCAGGCATTCTCGCTCTGTACAATCGTAAGTCGTGAAATGGAATGCATCTTCATAAGACGGTTACCGGTTTCATGAAACCTGCAGCAACCTCAAACAAGAGGCGTGGATGAGCGCAGACTCTCGAACGTTTTCCAGGCCTATTGGTAGTTGGCTCGACGAGACCCCAGACGTCACGGCGTCGACATTGGCCCAAAGATTTAGCAGTTATGTGTCGATGGTGGTGTGTTTGTTGAAAAGGTATTGGGGTAGAGCATGTTCGAAATCGTCACCAGACAAAATGGAATTGAACACCAAACGCACTGTCTCCGGAGCCAGAATCGTTATATTGGTGAACTGATCGAAGCGCAGCCACCGGCTCACCAGTAGCCCAGGACACCGGCGTTCAGGAATTGCCTCTGACTATGATTATGGCCCATCAACCTTGGAAACCTACATACACACACACCACATGCCAGGCTGTCATCGCACGACGGCTGACATGGTTCACATCTTGTTTCCTTCCCTCATCTCCCGTACAATGGCAGCCAAATCCTGGCCCCATCTCTTCTCTCGATTTGTCTCGTTTTTCAGCGGCCCTGACAGCAAGTCGACTCCAAGCGGGGGTGCCAGACCATCACGCTCAGTCCCGCATTTATCGCTTCCTGTGGACAACTCAACTCCCAATTGCCATGAATCCCCGCCTCCAATCTGTGAATCTAGAAGCGAGATTAGCATAGTCGAGTCCTCGGAAGGTGCTGCGATCTCGATGCCTGGAGAACAGGATTCTCTTGGTCCACGAGTGCAGCAACCATCCAACAGTTCGGTGGCTTCGGAGCCGAGATCCATTCACAGCGGTACGGTGTCCTTTCTCGCCGGCGCCAGCGGATTTCGATTGGGGGACATACAGTACATCGACGCCTCTCATGCTACTGTGCATACAGGCGGTAGTCCGGCTGATGGGTCGATAGATGGTATGTCAATTCCACCAAGAGCATGGACACGCATCTCACTAAATTGTACTCCGATGCTTTTGCAGGCTGGGAATTGTTGTTGAAGAATATCGCGCCGAATGCTCTTCATGACTCAAGAGCTAGGTACGACGCCCCCAAATGCGATGAAGACACTCGCCTCGAGGTCACTGGCGAGATCATGGATTGGATCCAAGATCGCAGCGCACCACAACGCTTGCTGTGCATGACGGGAGCTGCGGGTGCGGGCAAGTCCGCACTGCAGCAAACTGTTGCTGAACGCTGTGCTAAATCAGACATCCTCGGTGCAGCCTTCTTTTTCTCTTCCGCGGATCCCACTCGCAACAGAGCATCGACCATTGTCGGAACCATTGCCTACCAGCTCGGATTAAAGCATCCGCTCTTCCAGAGTTCCATCGTCGCCGCTGTGAAGCGCGACCCCCTTATCTTCACTCGGTCAATACAATCCCAGATGGAAGGCCTCATCGTTCTCCCCTTCAAAAATCTCCGAATGAATACGGTAATCAACACCAACACCTTCCCATATGTCATCCTCATCGACGGTCTCGACGAGTGCAAGGGCGAGTCAAATGACACTGCAACCCAAGGTGAAGATCGACAGACGGAATTATTGGCTGCCATTAGGCACTGCATCCTCGACAGCGATCTCCCCTTCCGGTTTTTCATCGCCAGTAGGCCTGAATGGGCTGTTCGCACGGCGCTTGAACCTGGTGGTCACCTGCACCAGGTAGCGTACTGCATACAGCTCAGCGACAAGTACGACGCCTCTGGGGATATGTATCGATACCTCCAGAGGAGATTCGAATATATCGGCCTACAAATTGCCGACTCCCAGTGGTTTAGCGAGGATAACATCAATACGCTTGTAGAAGCTGCATCAGGACAGTTCATCTACGTCGCGACGGTGTACAAGTACATATCGGAACGTCGAGCTTCTCCTGCGGAGAGGCTGAAGATCATCCTTACCTGGACGCCAGACAAATGCCAAAGAACGCGCCCATTCGAAGCTCTAGACAGACTTTACGCCATTATTCTGTTGGCCGCGAAAAATGCGTACGAAGCTGTCGATACCCACCACGGACGCAATTTTCTTTTACTTTTCAAGGCGCACCAACTGTGTGCCACTGGGCTTCATTTCGACCCTACTATCATCATACGCCCTCCACCGGATCTCCTCTCGGCGTTGCTTTCCTTGGAAGCCAGGGCAGAAGAAAGTCTTATCTCGGACCTCCGTTCCCTTGTGACCCTGGAGAAGGATGAATTTGGTCGTTTACGTCTACGTCTATACCACAAATCCTTTTCCGACTTCTTAGAAGCGGAAAGTCGTGCACAGGCCCTGTTTGTATCGAAGTCTCGCATTCTAACACACCTCGCCAAGTGCTGTATGCGACGCATCATTGAATGTCCGTTAGACTTTAACTCTCGTGCGTGATTCTTAGTTCCTCTTACTCCCTCGACTTACATATAACCCCCTGTTTTAGTACCAGACAAGTGGAACAAGCTCTCTCTCCCAGTGCTTTATAGGCGTTCTCTGATCGAAGCGATCGATGACCTCCCGCTTTTCTTGAATAGCGCCCCTGCCATTGATGATGAAGTCATTTGCTTCGCCCAGAACGACGGATGGCAGAAACTGAACAACTTGTTGCCTCTGCTGTATTGTTTAGAGGGATGGCTTTTCGGGAACTTTGACAAATGGATCAACCATCTGGCTGCATTTAGTGACAAGTTGAAAGTGAGATTTTCCCTGTCCTCTCGAGGCAGCCTCTAACATCAGTTTTGCCGCATGTTTAGACCCAACAGCCTGAGGCTGCTGCCACTATAAACGAGTTTGTCGAAAAGTGGAAGTCTGAGAAGACGGAGTGGCGCTAGGTCCACAATCGCATCATAAAATTCACCCAGAGGTAGCTGCATATGGTATGTCGCCTTCTCTGCTTGGTTTCATCCCTTCCTCTCATCCCACTTCTCTTTTGCATACCACAAGCATGCTGATCACACTCTCTTTAATAACAGGCGAGTCCACGTCCCATACGCCTAATAGGAATGAGACGTTCCGCAGTCAGTCTCAGCCGAACAAGCTTGCTTCACAAGGTTGCATGGCTCGGCAATCGGTTTGCAGATATGACTGTAACGCTTCAGTTCGTGATCTAAGCGTTCGGAAAGGTCAAGCTGATCAAGAGGGGCATATTTGTTAGCCATTCGTACACATAATCTATTCGTACACGTATGAGCGATTTCAAGTGAAATACAGTAACCCTTTCCCGCTCGATGGAAAACGACGTTTCCAGGAAGGTTAACCTGAGGATATCGTCATCTGAGTCATGGGCTACCAGGTCATCCGCTTTGAAGCTCATCCGTCTTCGAACATGCCCCACTCGGCGAGTGATGAAGAAGCGGAGGGTGTTGTCTGAAGTAATCGAGTATATTAATCGGTAAATTCCTTCACCTCGTCCTTGTGCTCGCACTCGTCAAACCCATAGATGACTATTAGAAAGGGGCCTGCCCCCATTGACTATGATGCCTAGCCCAGCAACGGCTTGTACGCCAAACGCTCGAACAGAGGGGTGAGAGAAAGCCGTCTCTGCCTTCACTTCAGCTTTGACTAACGGTGTGATTGGAGGGATGACGGCTACCAGTTGACTAACCAGGTTGCCGCCAACTTAGTCACCTTGCGTCGATCCTCACCTGCGGAACTCACCAGCACCGTCCCTTTTCCCTACAGCTCCGTGACACTGCCGCAGCTCACATAACCCTCTGTCCAACAGTCATGGGGTGCNGGGGGGGTTAAATAGAACGGCGATGTTAGTCCAGACAGTGATCCTATGAATGGTCGTCTCCCCCGTTCCAGGGAAGCAGTCGGAGTCTGGGGCAATGTCCTCCGATATCAAGTGTAGGACGCATGTCGGGAACTGGATCAAGGAGCTCAGTGACCTCTGAAGCCCAAGGGGTGTTAGCAGCAACCAGTCTACAGGGGGTTCAATACATTGTTCATTGAAATTAAGCTACAGTGCCCTCGGTAAGCTACAGTGCCCTCGGATCCTAGTAGACTCAATCTGACAGAATGGAAACTTCGATTTAATGTACCAGGACAAGCTGCTCTGGTGACATACCACGACCTACCCTTCCTATTGATTAGCAGAACGTGCTTGCAACGATGTTCAGCGGGCATACTTGAAAACTGCATTCCGCAAATCAAAACGTCAAAAACTGGTCTGGGGTAGGGAAACCAATTGAACAGCCTCTCAGGGTCGCCTGGCAGCCGGCATAGTACCGACCATTAGGATTATCGTTACTGTCTGTGTACACTTTTGAATTGACCCTGTTCATTTACATTTGGTGACACAGACGCCGGATATGTCGCCATTACATCATTTCAATGCATCCTCGAGGGGGACTTAACGCCACCAAGCTGTCGTTCTATCAAGTGAGAATACCAGTACGTCAAGGATGCATCATTAAGTCCCTCTGCTGCAAGTTTCTGGGGAGCCAAAGGGTGAGGTAACTAATTTAAGTCTCCAACGGCGGCGCCGAAAGATAGGTAGCTATCGAACTTGGAGAACGTGACTGTGGCCCGTTGACAATCTAAATCGTCTGACAGTCTGTGCACGGTTTGCATAAAAGCTGAGAGAGAATCACCTACCTCCCTCATCCTCCCGGCAGTCAAGTTCCTTGTGTAAGCTTTTCCAACTCTTCCCCAAATCTAACTACATACTGATGACTGCACTAGCGGAAGGTTCAGTTTCGCATTCCACTTCACGATGTTCACGGCACGATTCCTCCACGTTCTCTTGCTTGCCAGTCTTGCAGTTGCTTGGGTTGACTTGGACCCTGCGATTATCCCAACCCTCCCCGAGCCGCTTGAGGTCTACTCTCTCGGAGATCCCTCTTTCCTCCCCCACGAATGGCTCGAGGGCATTTTCGGCGATGTCGCCCATGGTGTCAAGTTCACCAAACGCGATGACGACTCATCCAAGGTCTACGCATACAACGGTGATGAGCTCGTCGGCTTCGTTGACAAGAACACTGGAGAAACCCGTATCTACCCAGACTACACGAAAATCCCAGCTGCCCAGAATCCCATCGATATCAAGCATGCTCTCAAGATCTTCGAACATGGTAAAGATGGGTTCCCGGCTGACGATACCCACCTCGAACTCATCAAAGGTGCCAGCCTCGTCGGTTCCACTGTGAACGATACTCCGTACAACGGCAACATCTCCAGGCGGTGGAACGACGAGGAGCCGGATTCGATTTTCCTCACGAACGGTCTTTTCCAACGCTGGATCGAGATCGGTGGCAAGAAATACTTTGTCTGTGGTCCAGGCAGTCGGGCCAACTTCGGTATTGGCGCAGACAACAAAATATTCTCTCTTTCCTACCGCTGGAAGCCGGCGNAAAAAATCTGGCAAGAAGGTGAAGGCGAACCCCGCTGAAAAGGTTGCGCAAGCCATCAAGAAAGCGTTGGAGGGCAAGGGTCGCATCAAGGTTAATCGCGTCGATACTTGCTACTATGACTCTGGCCTTCGGTATATACAACCCGTCTACCGAGTGCTCGGCGAGCGCTTACCGGAGGATAATGATCACAACGCGACTGCGACGTTCCCGATCCTGCGGTTCTTCCCTATCGGTGACGAACCCGCCGAGAACGTTCTTCCTGGAGACCCGTCATCGCAAGAACAGACTCCCATCGAGCCTAAGGACTACGAGCACACCAAAGTCGCCAGATCCCTGAAACCCAATTACTTCGAGGCTCGCACTTCTCTTTACGAGCGCGTCGCCAAACCCACGGTCACCGTTGGTCGATACGTCGTCCGCGAAGAGCGCGAAGAGCGAAAGTTCTGGAAAGACATTTACCTCGCAGATGCCAACGGTTTCTGGAGCAACCTCGCCTCATCCACTTCTATCAACTTTGTCAACTCTCAGTACTATTGGGCCGAGCCATGGCTTTACGGTAGCTCCGCCTTGTCGTTCGTCAATAGCGTCAATCTTGCGTTTACCGGGGCGCACGGGGCGCACCATCTGTTCTCGACATGGGAGAACAGCGGCAGCTTCGAGGCCGTTCGTATTCCCTCTGATCTCCCAGCAGATGGATACGGTCCTGAGGCCGGCGGTCATCTTGCGTACTGGATTATCAACGCTTGCTCGGTCATCCCTGCTCCCATCGACTTCCCCTCCGAGTCGTACGATGAAGCCAAGCGTCGGGCATTCGACCCGTGGTGGCCCGTCTTCCGTGGGGGTCTCCACGCTGTTCTGGGGTGGAGGACGAATTTTTTTTTGGACGATGATGTAGCTGTTAATACGGCAAAGATGATCGCCGAGGGAAGGCCTGTGGCGTCTGCGTGGATGGATGTGGCCATTGAGGATAAGGCTTATAAGACTAGGGTAGAGGATGAGAAAACAGGGCTGCCCCTTGGGAGGGCGGCTGTGATTTATCCTTGTAGAAGGGACTCGGATAAGGTTTGGCAGGTGGAGAATTTGGGCGGGCCGACTTGTTTGTTTATGAGGTGGTGGAACAACGATTAGGATGGACTTCGCTATTCTAGGACTCTTGGACTTACGAACTCGAACTTTACGAACCCTTTTGGATTTTTTGTACGGACGATACGTTTGTAATGAGTGCAGTGCCATTGCTGGTATAGTTGAGACTTTCTGCTGTGATCAGGTCCCGTTTAAAGACAATGAATGTGGCAGGCTATCAGTTTGAATCCCAAGCATCGTCCAAATAAAGGATGACCAGCGGCATGCCATGTTGAGGTTGTTCTAACTATTATCTGCCAGCCTCATTGCCATGTCATCCAGTTGAGCCCCACTAGTCTTCAAACATTCTCGAATGTGACTGGGAAACGCAGGGGAGTGGAGGGTGTCGTTTGAATTGGAACAAAACAGGTATTAATCGACAAATTCCTTCACCTCGTCCTTGTCCTCGCAATCATCGAGCCCATCCATGAATATTAGAGAGGGGCTTTGAGAAGGTACTTTAACAATGAGGCCTGGACCGACAACGGCTTGTACACCGAACGCTCAAGCTGGGTTGCTCAAAAAACCCTAGTATGTGTCAACAAAGCGGGCTCTGCCTTCACTGCGACTTCGACTGGTGGTATATTTGCAGGGATTATTTTATTGGCCGGGGTTTCCGCAAACTTCTTGCTTCGATTCCTAGACTTGGGGTAGAACCTTGCCAGCAACCGTCCTCACAGCTCTGTGACCCTGCGCGTGAATTTAAAATAGCTGCCTTGCGGCAGACCACATAACTTCCATGTGTCCAATCGACTTGATGGGGTGCGCCGGGGTTAAACAGAACGGAGGTGTTGGCCCAGACGGTAATCCTCTGAATGGTCGCCTCCCTCGTTCCGGGGAAGCAGTCGGAGTCKGGGGGGGATGTCTTCCAACTTCGAGTGTAGGACGCATCGGGGATTAAGACTGGATCAGGAGTTCGATGACCTCTGAGGAGCAAGAGGTGTTAGTAGCAACCAATTTACGGAGGATTCGATGGACTGTTACAGCGCCTTCGGATCCTGGACTCAGTCTGACGGAATGGAGACTTTGATACACTGTGGCGGGACAAGCTGCTCTGGTGACATACCACGACGCACCGGTTAGCAGAACGTGCTTGCAACGGGCGTAATAAAAACTGCATTCTGCAAATCAAAATGTCAGAACTGGTCTAGAGTACGGAGACTGATCGAATAGCCCGCCAGGGTTGCCTGGCAGCCTGCATAATACCAACCATGAGGATTATCGTTACCGTCTATTTATACCCCTCGTTCGTTTACATTTGACGACACAAACGCCCGATATGTCGCAATCATACCATTTCAATACATCCTCGAGGCTCACTTGACGCCACCAAGCTGTCTTTCGACCAAGGGAGAATAAAAAATAGGTCAAGGTCCCCCTGGTGCAGGCTTCTGGGGAAACCAAATGGTGAGGTAATTAATTTATATCTAAAACGGCGGCGCCGAAAGAAAGGTGACAGTGGAACTTGGAGAATGTGACTGTGACCCAATCGACAGTCTGTGCATGGTTTGTATAAAAGCTGAGGGAGAGTCACTTACCTCCCCCATCCTCCCGGCAGTCAAATCCCTTGTGTAAGTCGTTCCAATTCTTCTCCAACTCTCACTATATACTAATGGCTACACTAGCGGAAGGTTCAGTTCGCGTTCCATGATGTTCACGACTCGATTCCTTCACGTTCTCCTCCTCGCCAGTCTCGCGGTTGCTTGGGTTGACTTGGACCCTGCGCTTATCCCACCCCTCGACGAGCCGCTCGAGGTCTACTCTCTCGGAGATCCCTCTTTCCTCCCCCACGAATGGCTCGAGGGGATTGTCGGAAACGTCGGCAACGGCGTCAAGTTCACCAAACGCGATGACGACTCATCCAAGTTCTACGCGTACCATGGTGACGAGCTCGTAGGCTTCGTTGACAAGAACACTGGAGAAACCCGTGTCTACCCAGACTACACGAAGATCCCAGCTGCTCAGAATCCCATCGACATTAAGCATGCTCTCGAGATCTTCGAGCATGGTAAAGACGGGTTCCCGGCTGACGATACCCACCTCGAGCTCATCAAAGGTGCCAGCCTCGTCGGTTCTACCGTGAACGATACTCCGTACAACGGCAACCTCTCCAGGCGGTGGAACGACGAAGAGCCGGATTCGATTTACCTCACAAACGGTCTCTTCCAGCGCTCGATCGAGTGCGGTGGCAAGAAGTTCCCTGTGTGCGGTCCGGGCAGTCGAGCCAGTTTCGGCGTTGGTGCAGAAAACAAGATCTTCTCTCTTTCCTACCGCTGGAAGCCGGCGAAGAAATCTGGCAAGAAGGTGAAGGCAAACCCTCCTGAGAAGGTTGCGCAAGCCATCAAGAAAGCGCTGGAGGGCAAGGGTCGCGTCAAGGTTAAGCACGTCGATACTTGCTTCTACGACTCTGGAGCCCAATACATCCAACCCGTCTACCGAGTGATCGCTGAAGGCTCCCCGGAGGATAAAGACGACAACGCGACTGGGAGGAACGAGATCTTGCGGTTCTTCCCTATCGGTGACGAACCCGCCGAGAACGTTCTTCCTGGAGGCGCGTCATTGGAAGAGCAACCTCCCGCCGAGCCTAAGGACAAGGAGCATGCTAAAGCTGTTAGGTCTCCGAGGCCCAACTACTTCGAGGCTCGCGCTTCTCTTAACGAGCGCGTCGCCAAGTTCACCGTCACCGTTGGCCGATACGTCACCCGCGAAGACAATGATGAAGCTGAATTCCTTGCAAATGCCAACGGTTTCTGGAACAACCTCGCCTCATCCACTACCATCAACTTTGTCAACTCCCAATACTATTGGGCTTACCCGTGGCTCTACGGTAGCTCTGCCTCGTCGTTCGTCAATAACGTCAATATTGCGTTGACGGAGTCGCACGGGGTGCCCCACGAGTTCTCGACATGGAAGAACTTTGTCGGCATCCCCGACGCTGTTCGTATTCCCTCTGATCTCCCAGCAGAAGGATACGGTCCCGGAAAAAACAACCTTGGTCATCTCGCGTACTGGATTATCAACGCGTGCCAGGTCATCCCTGCCAGGA
The DNA here is from genome assembly GCA_027579435.1 of Candolleomyces eurysporus. Taxonomy (NCBI): domain Eukaryota; kingdom Fungi; phylum Basidiomycota; class Agaricomycetes; order Agaricales; family Psathyrellaceae; genus Candolleomyces; species Candolleomyces eurysporus. The sequence goes on along the minus strand of JANBPK010000706.1, from coordinate 123,920 downwards.
TCGACTTCCCCTCGAGCCCTACACCCCTTCGCGAGGCATTCGACCCGTGGTGGCCTGTCTTCCAGGGGGGTATGCACGCGGTTCTCGGGTGGAGGACGAAGCCCTTTTTTGCGGATAACGTAGCTGTCAATACGGCGAAGCGGATCGCTGGGGACAATCCTGCAGGTGTGGCGTCTGCGTGGTTGGATGCGGCCCATAACGATCCAGTGTATGCGAATAAGATGACGTATGGCGAGAAAACCTACGGGAGAGCGGCTGTGATTTATCCTTGTGGGAGGGGCTCGGATAAGGTTACGCAGGTGGAGAATTTGGGCGAGCCAACTTGTTTGGTGATGCAGTACTGGAACAACGATTAGAATGGACTTTGCTATTATAGGAATTTTAGACTTGCACTTTACGAACTCGAACTTTACGAACTCTTTTGGACTTGTTTTACGGACGATACGCTTGTAATGAGTGCAGTACGATTGTTGATGTATCCCCACAAAGGTGACAATGAGCCATCAGTTTGATTCCAAAGCGTTAACCAAACAAAAGAGTGTTGAACGCTCAATGCGGCATGTCATGTTCAACTTGGTCTAATTATTATCTGCCAGCCTCATTGTCTTCAAGTTCAACCACCACCATCTACCCCAGAATCCTCATGCATCAATGGACGACACTCACACCCACCGATCCACGTTCTCCAAAGCCCCTTTTCGATCTCCTACACCGACGGCAACAACTTCAACAAATTCATCTGAAGACCGGATAGTCAGCATGCTAAACGACCTTCTGAAGGCTCTATACATTCCAATTCAAATTCTGTCACCAACAGACCTCACCCCCTCTCTCCTCGTTGCGATCCTAGAGTCGCTCCTAGGCCAGAAGCTTCCCATTCCTTCCGGTTCCAGCAGCAACGGCACCAAGATGCTTAAAGTTCAGAAAATTAAGCTATTCCTAGGTGTCCTCGAAACTGATGTTCTCCAAGAAGATGTGGGGTTGAGCAAGGTTGACCCACGGAAGCTGGCTGCGGGGGAATGGGCCGAAGCTGACTTTGTCGCGAAGGTTTTGTGTATGGTTGGGTTGAGGGAAGGGTTGTTGGTGTCACCGTCGTCTCGTGAGGCGCGTCAAAAGGGCTGGGTGGGGGGTGAGAGGGACAAGGAGAAGGAGAAGGACCTACCAAGGATGAAGAGGAGTACGAAGCCAAGGAGTGTGTCAGACTGTTCAGTGAGACGACCGACCTATCGTTCGCCTCGTTTCTCTTCGCCAGAACTAGACACGACGTCCGTGTTCTATGCACCGACTGCCACCAATACCCGGGACACTCAGGCCACCATAACGTCCATATTCGACGACCGCGATAACAGGTTCGCAAACGGCTTCGAGTCAACACCCACAACACCAGCCTTTGCCACTGAGACACCACCCCCAGACCAGTCGGACAGCAAGGAAGCAGCTGCTACACCGTCTTCGGTAGCACTCAGCATTCTTCCTGCGTTCCAGACACCTCCACCCGCTCCGTATTCCACTTTAGGAGGAAGAGGAGGGAAGCGGAGCGCACCACCTGCAATCTCTATACACGAGGTCGCTACACCGTCCCTCTTACTCTCCATTGAAGACATGGGTGCTTCGCCGCCAGCCACCGTTAGGCCTAACCAAAGATATAACAAGCCGCAAAAGCCCACATTCACGTTTTCACCCCCCTGGTTGTTCGTCTGCCAANCCCCTATCGACGTCGGCCGCCTTCCACATACCCTCCTTCCTCCACTTCTTCGACTACTTCGTCTGTGACGACGAATTCGGAGCTGGATTCTAACGATTATCCTCGGAAAGTGTCCGTGAGGTACTCTGGGTACATCGAGCGAGTGGACGAAGATTCCGAAATTGCGTCGTATGAATTGAGCCGGTCGCTTAGCGGGGGATCATCTTCCTTCTCGTCGCCTTCGGGCTCGAATAATTCAAGTGGGGATAGGTCTATATTGAGGAATCTGGATTTGGAGTCCGGAATATCGTCGCTTGGAATAGTTGGACACCATGTCGACAATGAAGAGGATGACGAGGAGGAGAGTGGTGTGCATGTTGACGATGACGAGGTGAGTTTGTTTTTATACGACGTACCTTTTGATAAAATATTGATTCACTTTCTGGCCGGATAGGATAAGACGTCAAGGACAATAGCGGCAATACACGAAGAATACGAGAGGACGTTGAAGTTGCTTGATGAACGAGCCAAGCTGTTGCAAGAGCTAGCGGATTTGAACATTCGGAGTCATCGTCGGGGCGAGTCATAGTCTAGGCCGCCGCTGCTCGCCACTGTCATCGGTCAATTCTCATATCGGCGGGACATTCATTATACTCGTTGTCTCATGACACCTGCCAGGTCATAGGGTACCCCTCGTAAGTTCATTCATTTCATTCGGTCCGAACTCCCATTCACACATGTTTTAGGGTAGCCCTGCGCAATACCGTTTCTGTTGCCGGTCAACAAGATGGATTCCGGGTACTCTCTGGGTCCAACCTACCGCACAGGGTATGGCTGGTGAAGAGAGCCGTCCACCGCCCGAATCCGTGGGTATGTCCCCATTGCAAGAAAGTTCGTTCGCTGGGCTTACTACCACACGCAGGATAGGCATGCTGCTCGATACCCATTGCATTGTATCGATCCTTTGGCTGTGGTTCGCTGACGACCTCTGCTGTCCATGCTTGGACGGTTGAATGGAGGGTCCATAGGCTGTTGGAAACTGAGCAACGAGCGACGGTCCAATTCTCCGTGCTGATACATGTACGATCTACAAGTGAAGATGTTATAGCAGATCTATGTGCATTCTACGTATATCATACATTTCTTTGAATTTATATGGGGTATTGGGTGCATCGTCCCGACGACTCCTTCCAGTCCAACCAGCCAGGGTGATTCGGCGAGCAGCGCTCTTGGAGATCGGGTATGAGTAGTGGCGCTAGCTCGAGTGCGTTTGGTAGGGTTCCTATCCCATAATGATAAGGCACATCGATCGAGATGTTGTCGGGGTCAACGTCGAGGATAAGTGATGGGGCGGACTAGAGGTTAGCCTTTGGCGTTGAGGGCTGCATCTTGATATGTGTTCCCGAGGAAACTAGACGGTGGTGCGTGACGTTCCAAATCTAAATATTGCGCAAGTGAGCAAAGAATGAGTATTGTGAAGACGGGCAAGCGGAAATGGCTTACCTCCGTTCGGACGGAGTGAGCCCGCGCTCCGACTGTGATGGTTTGGTTTACAATGCGGATTCTGTCCCCCCTGCAGAGAGAAATTCAGAGTTCAGACAGAGATTCAAATTAACAGTAAATTAGATGGAAGGAAAGGGACGTACAGCGCCGCAGGGGAATGGTACACCACGTTCAACGCTTGGGACACACTCACAACAGCTCCTTGTGAAGTTTCGAGGTTTAGAGCGATCAGGGCAAGTGTAGAGCAGCTGATTGATTAGGTATAGGAAAGTATAAAGTCGGTTAGTGTGCTTCAGATCGACGGGAAGGGGTAGAGTACGTACACGTCGATCAAGAAAGCCGAGCAGCCTCCGTGGATGATTCCTCCTCCGTTCAACATATCTTCAACACAGGAACATTTCGCATCAGTTCTCATATGGTCATATAGGCGGGTGGAAGTGAAGGTACTCACCCTCCTCAACAATAGTCTCCAACACGACTTTGCCCTCGAGCCTCTGAGGCTCTTCAGCCTTTGGGTTTACCGAAACCTCCGTGACCTCGAGCCTCTTCTGGATGGCCTCTCCGAATACCGGTCCAGCGTTGTCATTGCCGGTACGGTTGGCGAAGATGCGGTGTACGCTGGATAGGACTTCTTTGGTGTTGTCTGAAGCGTTGCCTGCGATGGAGGAGATATCTACCGCCGGTGAGCTCGACATGATCTTCCTGGTGAATGGTGTCGGTGTTTCAGGGTGTGTGTTCTTGCAGTGGGGAGATGCAGACCGAAACGAAGGGGAGGAGTGGAATGAAAGATAGTGGTAGGTCGGGCCAAGTAGTTATAGTCGTGAAACAGCTGATTTCTCCCCAGCGAGTGCAATGGAGAAGAGTGAAAAGAATTGTTACCGAGCTGAGCGCCCGGGTGAGCGCATGCCGGAAGCCGGATCGCCTCCTTCCGCCCCCTGTCATCTAGTTGGCCGTGACCCAAATTCCTCGTATTTAGTGAGAATTATTGCACAGCTGATACAAAAGTCTCTATCCTACAACATCTGCCCCTTCGAGCATCCAACGAAATGTAACGCTAACTCGTACATCGCGATCTACCCATCTTCCGATTCCGAGTCCGTCCCCAGCTTCACAAGCTATAAAATCTCTAGTTCGTTTGTCAATACCGTGAGTCCAATCATATCTGGCCTCTTCAGAGAGAACAACCACACTACGCTGTGGGAGGTAAAGATCCCAGCGAGTGCGTTCAGGTGCAGGTTCATGTTCCTCAGGACCCTCAGCGTCGTCTTCGGGTCCTGAGGAAGGAGTGGGAGGAGTAGAGACTTTATCAAATCTCATCACGCAACCACTCCCAAAGCTGACACCAATAATCCCATCCGCATATCGGCCCAAGAGATCGACGTGTGGTGTGATCCCGTCCCCTGGTTCGTAAAGATTAATAATGGCCTGTCTAGCCATCGTGGGTTTTGAAGGGAATAAAAGAGCGTGCGTTGAGGATGGAAGAACGGGGTGGAGGGCAGCACGTAGGGTGTCCAGTAATGAGCAAAGAATGGCAGGGAGCCCAATAGGCTTGTTGAAGTCCCTATGAGTAGGAGTCGGGCAGTCATCCGAGGGTTCCGGATGGGCAGCAGGCGCTCTTCCGAAGAGCATAACCTGATTGGCACCTGGGGTCGTAAAGTAGGTCTTCATGCAGAAATCCACGACAGAATCTGCTGTTTCTTGAGATATCCGGAGGCTGGGCTCAAAATAAAGCCCTCTAATGGGAGGCCCGTAATTGAGAGCCAAAGGTGGGGTGACGGCTACCACTGCATCGCTGGCACATTCAGCGAGATTTTGAGGTTCGTCGAAGAGGGAATCGTATGAAACGCTCGAGAAGAGAGAATCTACCCTATCGGGAGAAGGAGAGTCTCCAAGACCTGGAAAAGTTGGTATTTCAATTCTAAGCTTCTTGCGCTCTTTCGGAACCTGTTGCTCGACCTCTTGCTGGTCAAGCTTCCGCTTGGTCGATGGAGAGAGTCCGACCGTCATTGAACACGGCTAGAGATGGACCACTGGATACCAGGTAAATACGGAGGCCCTTGATAGAATAGACGACCAACCTCAAGAACGATCTGGGGAGGTTCAAAATGAAGCAGGAGAAGGGAACCCATGATGGATGATGAACCTGGGCGCTGCCTGGCACTAACGGCCGCAGAATGGCCTTTGCCCGGGCCGTGGCTGATGCGGTCCCCTGATTCTAACCGTCACTTACCACCTACCCTTCGACGTCGTTTACGCCAGCGCCACCAGTCGTCGCGCCTTGGACAGAGAAAGTCGAAAAGGAATTATAAAATGCTCTGCTAGAGAACCTAGTGTGAGTCTCTTTCTGAACCCTTGACGACCAAGCACACTCTAAATGTCAAAATCACAGAAACATACCCGTGACGTGAATATATATACACCACTACGACAATGGCGAAGAAAGGAGCAAAGAGGAACGGTTCAACGACTGTAAACCAGAACTCTAGCTTTAATATCAGCAAATTGCTCATCCTTGGTCTCCTCTTCCACGTCATCTTCATCGGTTCAGTCTTCGATTGCTACTTCACGAGTCCCGTCGTCAATGGGATGAAGAGCTTTAATGTCGGGTCTGCGCATGCCAAGAGGCTGGTACTCATCGTCGGTACGTGTGCTCTCCATTCTTCAATTTCACGGAGAAGAGCTGAAATGAGTTTTGGTTTTGGTAATAGGCGATGGGCTTCGTGCGGACCTTTTGTTCAACCTCAATCCATTTCCAAATATACCAGGATCTCCTGAAGTCGTCGCTCCATACTTGCGATCTATTGTTGAGAAGAGGGGTGCTTTTGGGATATCACATACACGCGTACCAACTGAAAGTCGGCCGGGGCATGTCGCTATTATTGGAGGAATGTACGAGGACGTTTCAGCTGTGACCAAGGTACGCGTTTGTCCGAGACTTTCGCGCGTTTTGCGTACTAATCTTCTTTCCAGGGCTGGAAAGTCAATCCTGTATGAATTCTCTGATCTCTAATTGTCACGCACTCCTCTCTGACTTGTTCCGAAGGTGGATTTTGATTCTGTTTTCAATAGATCGAGTTCTACCTACTCGTTTGGTTCGCCGGACATCCTTCCTATGTTTGCTCGGGGTGCAACACCAGGCAAAGTAAAGGAATGGAGCTATCATGAAGATGACGAAGATTTCACCAAAGGCGCGTGCTTCCGTGAAACGAGTCGGATTGAATGGCTGATATGAATATGTAGATGCCACTGCTTTGGACCTGTGGGCCCTTGATCATCTCGAGCAACTCTTCCGAAACGCGACACAAGATGCCAAATTGAATGCCGAGCTTCGTCAAGATAAGGTCGTCGTCTTTCTGCACTTGCTCGGGCTGGATACGACTGGGCATTCGTATCGTCCTCATTCGAAGGTAGGAACGCCCTGCCACGCCGCATTGATGCTCTCGCTCAAAGCTGTTTTTAGGAATATATGCGCAACATCCAGGTCGTGGATGACATCGTTCGACGTACTGAAAAACTCTTCAACGAATTTTATCAGGATCAAGATACCAGTTTCGTCTTCACGGCAGACCATGGGATGTCAGAGATTGGGAATCACGGTGATGGGCGTAAGTTTCTTATTGTCTATGCTCAACCAACTGGTCATTCGTATCTAATAAGGCTGTCCGCCCATATGCAGATCCCGATAATACTCGTACACCCCTGATCGCCTGGGGTAAAGGTGTCCGAGGACCGCTCCCAGATATTCCTGCAGGGACCCATGATACCTATTCTGAACCTTGGGGCCTGAAACATCTTTATCGGAGAGATGTAGAGCAAGCGGATATCGCATCGCTTATGGCTGCACTTATTGGCATCGACTGGCCAGTAAACTCTGTCGGCGTTTTGCCCGATGCCGATCCATCGCGTCCAGGGTATCTCGACCCGGCTGCCGGTGAAGACGTTGCTCCAAAGTCTGCGCTCGTCAATGCGAAGGTATTCTTGAGCAATTAATATTTTTTAATCACCTCCTTAACGGTCTCCCTAATTCAGGTCATCCTGGAGCAGTACCGGGTGAAACACGGTACGTGGCGACTCGCAGATGGTGTGGGCAGCACTGACGTCTCCTATCACAGAACTCAAGATGCAACATACCTTGCTATACAAACCATTCACACCCCTACATAACTCTGGATCAAACGATTTACCAGGCGAGGCAGCTCTGAAGACAATAGAAAGCCTGATTGAAACAGGGCAGTGGGCATCCGCAAAGCGAGGAGCATCGGTGTTAATACGCACGGGATTGCAAGGTCTGCATTACCTGCAGACATATGACAGGTTCCTCATTCGAACCATCGTCACATTTGCGTATATCGGCTGGGCATGCTTCGCATCGATGTACATCTTCCGACCGATCGAAACAGGTCGGGGGTTGTATCAATTTGTGGTGTCGCTTTTCGCTGCAGCGGTCTTGGCCGTGTTTTGGGGTACCTTTGCCCTGCAAAAATCGCCTTGGACGTTTTACCTCTATGTTAGCTTCCCTGTATACTTCTGGCAGCAGTTCTTGACCCGGGGTGCACCGGACCTGGTGTCAAGGGTCATGAGGCAGGGTTCTTCCAGTCTGTTTGTTTGGTTTGTCTTTGTGGTGGCGTCTACACAGGCAATGGTGGTATGTTTCCGTCGAGCAAAATCTTCTTCCGGGGACAATGTTGGCTCATGATATTGCAGGTCGGGTACACACATCGATCCATTTGGAGCGCAGGATTCGGCTTGATGGGTCTGGTTTGGCCGCTCACTTGGCCCTTACCCCTGAAGAATCACCTGAAACTGTACGGCTCATGGAGTCTCCTCTGCGCTCTGAACGCAACATTCCCCCTGTTATCTGTTAACAAGACCGAGAACGTGCCTGCGATGTAAGTCGAGCTGCTCTCGCCCATATGCATCGCTGACATGCCATCAGCCTCGCGGGTGGCGCTGTGGTTATCCTACTCGGCCTTGTTGGCTTACGTGAAGTCTATGCCGAGATTCGTACTGCGGAGCGACGCCGTTCAATTGTTAGGACATTCGTCTTCCAGGTGGGCCTCGCACCAGTTACAGCATTTAATTTTTCTTGACTGACAGCATTTACTACAACTGTTACTCCTTGAACTGCAGGCGTGTCTTGTTTTGATTACTATGATGATAACAGCAAGCTCCGTTGCACACCTTCAAGCCAAAAATGGACTGCCGTTGGTAAATCAGGCTTTAGGCTGGCTTGCACTGGGTAAGTTCTTCACTTCGCTGCTAGGGCGTGAGGTACTGACATTACGGTCAGGGGTGGCGTCTTTGTTCCCATTTACTAGGCTGGGGCTAGATTCGCATCCTCGGTCTAAGATCCTCAGATACTTCCTCGGATTTGGGCCAGCTTTTGTGATACTTTCTATTAGCGTGGAAGGTCTATTTTACAGTGTCTTCTCTGCCTGCCTCATCACATGGATCGAGGTGGAAAGGCAAATCAGAACAGAGAAGCAACCCTCGAGACCAGGGAAATGGCAACGACAGCAGCCGACATCTTCTTTGACGAGCTATACGTTCCAACCGGACGACATGAGGATAGCTATGATGTTCCTGTTCTTCGTTCAAATTGCTTTCTTTGGTACTGGAAAGTACGTATCTGTCTCTTCTTTCATCATGTGTTCGCAGACTTATTGAATTGCTTTTCAATTAGTGTGGCCTCTATCTCGTAAGAACCCTCACTCGAGGACGCCCCATGGCTCCACCGGCTCCTGGATTAACCCTTTTGCACAGGTCATTCTATCTAGCTCCAGTATATCGCCTTATACCTATATTTAGTCCATTCTTTATGGCTACGCTTCTGGTAAGCATCTGCATGTCAACGAACGGATTGTGGTCAGGGTCTCTGACGCAAGGTGCTGGACGATATTCATAGCTCTTCAAAATTTTCGCTCCATATGTTATGCTCGGGATCACGTTTTCCGAGTTGAACAAGGCTCTATGTTTGCCTCCGTTCTCGTTACTCCTCGTGGCGCTATCGATCGTGGATGGTGTGTGGTGCTTTGCTATATCTGTGTTTGTGAAATGTAGTCTGACCCGTTTTCGTTGAATGCTAGGGATGACTCTCACGTTTTTCTTTAAGGTTCAAGACACGGGGTCCTGGCTGGAGATTGGACAGTCGATCACATTCTTTTGTATAGCGTCCTTGCTTTTACTGTGGGCTGCCGCCGTATCAGCAGCTGGAGAGTTGTTGATGGCAGAAAACGGCCCCCGTATCAACTCTCGGCACAAGGGAGATTAGTTTTTTTTTATAGACATCCCTTGCCCATCGCCTTGGCGGGAGCAGGCTCATGGAACGAATCGATTAGCGCTATGTGTTTGCGCTACAACCGGGGGTATCGGCCCTATCGCTTAGCGTGTTTTGCCATCTGACACCATTTTTGGGAAATTTAGCTGTTTTGGGAACAAGGGCCACATTTTGTTTCCGCGTCGCTCTAACCATACGGCCTAGAACACTATGCCACACCTGACGGATGTGCAAGACGCATGGTTTTGAGGCGCGAATGGGGCAGAGTTATCTTATTGTCTTGTGCTGACAGCATCAGTGCAGCTGCTTCCCGGAATACTCATGTCGGTCGAAAGACAATTAGAACCGCGCAAAGACAAAAGAAAGTGGGCATCGAATATGCCTGTTTTGGGCATGCCGCTCAGGTTCCATCAGTATTCCTCTTACTCCAATGCCTCTATCATCACATACGGCAGAGTTCTGAACGTTAACTTTTTCGTACTTTGCACCGGTATCGTACTTCTCTAGGAAGTTCTATATTTGCTCACATGCACCAAGTGACAAGCGCCCTCAAGCGATTTGATATATATACTGACGATGACAGCAGCAGCGTTGGGACTCGATTACGCTGCGCCACCTGCTCGTAACTCCCCGTCTTGGACGATGAACCCTGGTTCTGGGTTACCCCAACGACATGCTAGACGCCACTCGTACATCCCGACGACGTTATCGACTGCCGCTGAGCCTAGTGCCTCTACTCAATCACCTCCGGCATACCAAAGTACGAGTCGAAGGCATGGGAACAGGTCGAGTAGGCGGCATTCTCAGCAAGCGCTTCCTGGATACGGTCAAGCTGTAGCTCTTGAGCTCCAGAGATCTGGAGATGAAAATTCTCATGGGTCACTGAGTCGCCAGCAACATGAGTTTTACATGTTGTCGGGGAGTCGGGATGATACCAGGGCCTGGGCGACTTTGAGGGTCATGAGCAGGGCCACGACTCCGAACTCCTCGTCCGCGCAAAAGGTCCCGAAATTTTTTGGAGGCGACCAGATCACCGGATGCGTTCAACTAGACCTTGACCGACCTCAAACGATAAACTCGATTACAGTATCGGTGAGTGACCTGGTTCCTTTGTCCGGATTTGTTTCGCTGATCATGACTATTTCCAAATATAAGCTGCGAGGCCACTTCGTTACCGGGTTCCTCGAAGAAGGAACGTATACGTTCCTCAATCAAGTGGTGACGATCTGGGACAAGAATGCGGGCGATCCGAGAATGCCCCATCCGAGTCCTCTAGACTTTGATGGTAGCAGGAAGACGAAGTTTAACGCCAAGTTGGAGGGAAGCTATACTTGGCCTTTTTCGATTCATTTTCCGACAGAGATAATCCTCCCCTCGCGCAATGGGTCGCCACAGCGAGTGGTGCAAACGCCGCAGTCGTTCTTGGAAAGAGGTATCGGAGCCAACATCCAATACCAGCTCGTCATGCATATAACGCACGGCTTATTCAAGCCGAATTCCAAGTGAGTGTCCGATCGGCATTTTTCCACCGTTCTTATGATTGTTGACGCGCGACATCACCAGACTGCAGGCGATGATTCATTACGCTCCGACCTTCTCCCCTCCGCCTGCCTCTTTCCTTCGTCAACAGGCGTATCTCCAAGGAGGATTTTTGCTACCACCGTCAGAGGATCCCACTGGATGGCATTCACTTCCAGAGACGCGCTTTCAGCAGCTCTTTCAGGGCTCTCTGCTCGACCTCCAGCTAATGGTACGCCTATTGCGCTACATCCGTGTCTACCCCGACTGATGTGGATTGACCTTATAGCTTTCCGTCGCAGAACCAGTACGTGATGATGACGGGTCCCGCTTGATAATTTTAACTGACGGCCTTACAGCTCACATTTACCCGGGGAACCGTGATCCCATGTTTTCTCGTCCTGTGGCATAATTCTTCCAGCCCCATAGACGTTTCGTCATTCCTTCTATCAGCCTCTCAACCTCTGTTCGAGGTCCGACTTCAACGCAGGATCGTGCACCTGCAAGATGCCAGCCAAGCTGGAGCATCCCAAAAGAACAAAACCCCATCGACGAAGACCACTGAGGAAAGCATTGGGAAGGCGGTATGGTGGAAACCGGCATCAATGGACGGCTCTCAGACGAGTGATCGATGCTACTTGGAAGGGGAGATTCATTTATCCAACGAGTTATCTCCTTCGTGCCACATCGACTTCTTTTCTGTTGAGGTACGTTGAAATCATGGATAAGCATCTCTATCTGCTGCTAACGTATGCATACTAGTACATCGTTTCACTCGTTGGGATATCAAGCGAAGACTCCGACTCGGCCACAATTTCTAGTCTTCCTCGCAATGGCCGCTCTAGGCCATCAACGTCTTCACCAAAGCCTACCTCCAGCAGCCCACATGTGATCTTGAGCTGTCCAATCAAGATCGCGACTTTCCATGTTCATGGACCCCTCCCAGCCCCCTTCACCATCCGATCCCGTGAAGACCGCAGTCAATCTAGCCTGACAAGGAAGGCGAGCAAAAGCGATATTCAGCATGGTGATGTGTTTGCAGCATATTCACCATCTGGTTCGCTCATGAGAACTCGGTAATGAATAACGATCTCTAACGCCAACGCGATACGAATTCGTTCATGACCAAACTTGCACATTCACGACTAGAAATCTCCATCATCTATGACTTTACGTGGCAGAGCCGACTATTGTACGATAGATGTGTGGATCATATCCGAACCGTTCTTTATACCCCCGCCCGGTCGTTCGACGACTTCGGCTCATATACTATACCCCCCAACTCCATAGGATTGTTCGCTGTATCTTACTGTATTTGTATCGTTATCCCTTATACCCGTCCATACACGCTTTCATTTGATTTCTGTGTGTACTATATATGTAGAGTTACCATTCACTTCATCGTTTTTTTTGCTGGTGCATTCCGAGTCGAGCTTGATCTGAGCGCCAAAGCCCCTATCCGCGCTTTGTCACATCAAACTCGCTGTCACGAGAATGTAACGGGTCGCGTTTGGCCGCGGCGCGTTGGCGGCGCGAATCGAAGTTCTCTCCATTTAAGCCTAAACTCCCTTTTTTCTGGACGGAATACCGACAGCCGTCTGTGACAAAAGCGATGTCAAACGAAGGTAAGCCCACTGTGATTACTAAAATCGAGCCACACAAGCTGAATTTATGCCACGTATCTAGCTTCAACAAGTTCTTCAAGCGCTAATTACTACCTTTTGAAGGCCGAACCTGACTCAAGGATTGTTAAGGGCAAGGACGTCAAGGTTTGTTAAATTATGCACCTGGTCATGAAGATCCTTTGGTGACCTTCAATTTAGTTTAGTGTCGATGATTTCGAACAAATCAAGACTTCGCCCTGGGAAGGGGTACGCAACTTTGAAGCTAGGAATATCATGAAAGAGATGAAAAAAGGTGATAAGGTATTTGATTGAATATTCTTAATCTTATTCTCTGTCTAAGTATACGTCAATTTGTAGGCCCTGTTCTACCATTCGAACTGTAAGAATCCAGGTCAGTGTCTGGTCAAAGATTTGGAAGTTTGTCTTCTGAAACGTTATCGTCACTCTCAGGGATAGCAGCTTTTGCTGAGGTATGTCCGATCCGATGGAAACTGTCTGGGTTGATACTTACCCCAACGCTTCAGGTATCGAAAGAAGCATATCCGGATTGTGAGTCGCTCTTGGCCACGTGTACTGTCTATAATTTATTGATTGGCACTCAGACACCGCTTGGGACCCGTGAGTCGCCTCCTACCATGTACGGCGTCGTCTTTTACTCAATGGATTGACTTCAGAGCGCATCCGTATTACGATGTCGTACGTCTACGTGCCTCCCCTCCTTCTAACTCGTTTCCCATCTCATGCTCGAGTATTCTTGAACAGAAAACAGACCAAGAAAAACCGAAATGGTTCATGGTCGATCTGACATTCAATTCTCGAGCCAAACACTTTGTTCCTTTGGCTCTCCTCCGTTACATTTCCACAGTCTCTGTGTCAAGCTCCGCTGAACCCGACATCGTCGAAGAGATTTCCTATCTTAGGAGGAAGGGTGTGGCAGCCATTAAGGGTACGTGACCATTCGACCCTGTGCTAAGAACGTGATATCAATCTTCGATTTCAAATGGTTTCTCTGAATAGGTATGGATCTAGTCACACGAGGTAGACTGAGCGTCCAACGAGTCAAGCAAGAAGAATGGGACGCAATCAGCCAACTTGCCGAACGGGGAGGTTGGGAAGAAATTGACCTCAAGAAGCTTGGGACCTCAGGGGGTAAATCCGTACAGTCAGCCGGTAAAGGTAAAGGGCAAAGCTCAAAATCTGTGACTCGGGGAAAGAAAACTTCTCCCAAGGATCAGGAAGACGAAGAGAAGGATCAGGAAGACGAAGAGGCGGATCAGAGTGGCGACCCTAACAATTGTGCAACGCCCTCTGAGCCTGCCAAAGGCACAACCGTGACAAGAGGGAAGAAGCGCCCCAAGGTCGCCCCGGAACGGACAGCAATAGAGAAAGGCGAAAATAACGGGATCCAGGAAGACGAGTTAGAGGCGATAGGGCTGCGGAGATCTAAAAGACGAAAGCAGACTACCTGATTTGCCAGGTAGCGGTCTGAAGACCGTGTCATCAGAACTAAAAATTTTCGTCATCTCGTGCGGCACATGTTGATAGGCTCAGGGAGACCTTTAGCTGGAATAGAAAGAAACATTCAATGAGTCACTAGGTTACCTCGCTGTGCCAGGTCGAGCAAGTCGCTCTCACAGGCTTTGGACTATAAAAACTGGTACGATTGGATAATTGTGCAACCAAAAATTTCACTCGTTACCTTCGCATCCTTTGTACCAAATGGAGGGAGAGGAACAGAGGGCTACCTCAAGACTCCATAGGCAAGTAAAATAGCTGAGTTAGACTATATTCCCATCCTTACGGGTACGTTCCCCAGGACGAACGCCGAAGCTGGACCAAGTCGCATCGTTGAAGGCAATGATCCACCATCCATTCCTCCACAGTTTGGCCTATCCTTCGAGGACCTCGAACATGAGGATTCGGATGCCTTCATGCGAAGGATGAGAGGTGCGATAGCGGCCCTTTTTACCGATACCACTTCCAATTGACCTTTCGGCCCTCGACAGAGAGCCTCGACGAGGTGAGACGACTTGTGGAGCTCCACTGCTCTACCGAGCCTATGGAAGAGGTCCCTGTGGAGAATGTGTTCGGTCTGGACGCAGACCCGAACGTCTCTCCTCTCTTTGCACCTTTCTTGTTTATCTCTCCTATTCTATTTCTCAGTTTTTCATTTAAACGACTTATCACCTAATTAGGAATCGCGCGTAGGTTTAGGCGCGAGGATTGCGCTCTCGACACAACGGCGACTAACGGCCACCGAATACCGAGTATTCAGGTGTCCCCAACGAGGCGGAAGCCCTCATTCCGCTCGCCCTTCCGTCCATGCCCGATCCTGTATTTTATCTTAATCGTTGTGTAGTGATTTTGCCTCTCGAATTTTTACCTTTTTCTTACTCCCCCCGATCCCTGATCGCCTTCGCTATCTCTCTCTCTCTCATACGAATCGAATACGATCGCATCTTACACTCTTTCTATCGACGTCGCTACGGAACAGCCGTCGAGCCAGTGGGTCTGACTCTGTGAGCCGCTAGGTGTCGGACTCCCCACATTTAGCCCCCTTCGCACTCGCGAGACCCTTCGTCGCTACATCCCTGAGTATGAAGGCAAAGGAAAGGGCAAAGAGGTCAGTTTTTCATTGAGCTACCTACCTACCTCACCAGACTAACTGGCACTTAAACGACTGGCAGGTGTTAAAACCATGTTACCCGGTGGAGGGGAGCTACAACACACAGGAGAGGTTTCTTCCACATCCCGGTGATCCCATGGATCATACCTTCGATTCAACCGCCACACAGGATAGCCTTGGCAAGAGATTTTTTTGGCTTGCTTTTTGAAGGGCTGGAGGACCGAATGGCGATGTCGCGTTCGTTCGATCCTACGGACCCAGCCGAGGCTGTGGGGAGACGAGTACAAACTTACCCCTTGCGCTTTGAGATGGAACCAGCCGATGAAGAAGATATGATGCTCGGTACGTAGCCACTTTTTTTGACCGGGATTGATGATGATCTTTAACTGATTCGCGTCGTGAAGAGAGGGCTTTGAAGGAGAGGATGAACATGAGGGACTCCTGCAATGACATGGATATGGATGAGGAGGAGGATGAGACTATGAGTGAAGCCTAGTAGAATCGCCTCAATAGATTCCGAGAATATGTTTCTTTGCTGTTCAAATGTCTGAATCCTGACCTTGAAACCAACTGTACAGTGTGGGCCTCAATCTGAGTGATAAGATGACAGCTGAGATAAGATTAGCGCTTCGTCCGATCGGACTCACAGGCCACCGCTTGGGCCACCGGCCGCCGAAGTAAACCAGACTTGCGGCACCTCGATTCAAGCGAACGAAATGCAAGCAGGGTCGCAGATTTGACAGCCGACATGAAGAAATTACCCCTCCTGAGGAACGTGCCTCAGCGTAACTGACTTTGAGATCCCGAGTCTCTTTCCTTTGCAATGCTACGTCCTCAGTGTCATAAGATGGAGAGAACCAAGGGAAAAGCCAGCTCGACCGAATGTGACTTCTCTAGCCAATCGTCGAGTTCTTTTAACCTCAAGCTATTCGCCTCGTAATTCCAGCCCCAACGCCGTAGGCACCACGTTACCGAGAGCGAGTGGAGGAAATCTGCATCCGACTTTTCTTCAGCAGCCTGGCGTTTTAAAAGGTTCCTCAATGCAAAATCAGACTGTCGCAAGAATAGCATTGTTTTAGAGGAGAGAAGTGAGCGAAATCCTCTGGGTTCGACCTGTAATTTCCCTTCTCATGCTCCTCATGCACAGAATCAGGATCCACGATTTATTTTTTAAAAATATCAGTTTGGACCGTGTATGGTGATCTCCCGGGAAGCAGTAAAAAACCGCCTTTGTTCTGTTGATGACGACCATTGGAGCGATCGTGCTGGGACAAGGAAAGGGCGAAGCGAAAACGACTTCGATCGATGGGCTGCTTGCAGAGCTGCAAGAACAGGAGCAGCGGGCGATGAGAATAGATCACAGTAAGTCCCATGTTTGTCTATCGATATTCAACGTTCTATTTGATAACATACTCGCCCTCTTGTGCAGAGACGAGACAGATGCCTGATGATACCCTACGGCTACTAGTGGAGACTCCCACCCAACAAGCAACCTCACTGGCGGAACGTGTCAAGAATCAAGATGGACCACAGGACGAGCCAAGCTCGAGTGCCGTAGCCGCAGCTGTAATGCGCACCCACAAATCTCAACCTGTTCGTATCTCTGCGCTTGCCGAGTGAGTCTCCACGTCCTCGTTGAAGACATGAGGTGACTTCCGCATGCAAGTTCTCGATCCTCATGCGTATGCGTAGATCCCTCGCAAAAAAACACTTACATTTCATATACATGGTATCTGTTCCGACCGAATACTACTAGTTGGTCCATACGACGCTTTCTGAGTCATAAATTGCAAATCGCTGCACTGTATTGTGTATCTGTCTCGGCGTGTGTGGGCTTTCCAAGGGCTCGTTGCTTCCACGTTCCTCGAGATATGAGAATCCCGAAACCTCGTGTATCATGCGCAGTGCACACTTAAGCGCTGAATGTCCAGATATAAACGCAAGTTCGGTTTAACAATCCCTGTCATCGATTCTTCCCCTTGCTCACCCACGACCTCCGCAGTTCACGCAGTACATTGCCCACCATGGGACGGATTGGAGAGGAAACTGCAACGATTGCGTGAGTTCGGTAGTGTGGCAAGGAAACGACGAACGTTAACAGGTTCTCTACTACCCTTCATCCTCTGGCCTTTCTATCTAGCGTCATGGGTGCTACTGGCAGTGGAAAGACTACGGTATGTCGTTCAAATAATTCTGAGCCTCAGGGGTCGAGTCTCAATGTTGGCTCCCGGTTGGTCTCCTGCGCTATAGTTCATTAATCTGGTGTCGAATTCGAGTCTTCGAACGAGTGATAGCCTGCGATCGTGTACCGAAGTCGTGGATGCGACTATGTCGTTTGACATTGACGGAAGGAAGGTCGTCTTAGTTGACACTCCAGGATTTGACGACACGACGAAGAGCGACTCCGACATCCTGAAGCTTATCGCTGATTTTCTGACGAATTCGTGAGTAATCTGCATTGTCGCTCTGGCTATGGCTTTGCGTTCCTCATGCGGGCTTGACACATCCAGGTATAAGGATGGCCATAAGCTTGCCGGCCTCCTTTTCATCCACCGAATTTCTGACTTCCGAATGGGTGGCATCTCGCTCAAGAATTTCCGCACCTTCAGAAGGCTGTGTGGTGAGCAGACCCTGCGGAACGTTGTCATTGTGACGAACATGTGGAGCGCTGTTGACCCACAGCTCGGCGCGCAGCGCGAGCAAGAGTTACTGACCCAAGATGATTTGGGATTCAAGTCGGCCCTGGAGAAGGGTGCAAAGATGATGAGGCACGACGGGACTGGCCAGTCCGCGGCGGATATCCTGAGATACATCTTAGGGAATAACAACCCGATGGCACTGCAGATTCAGAGAGAGATTGTAGACGAAAAGAAGGACGTCTCGCAGACTGCCGCTGCGGACGAGATAGAGAAGGAGCTCCGGGCAGAAAGAGAAAGACAGAAGGCAGAGGCCGAAAGGGTCCGAAGAGAGATGGAAGGTAGAGTCCTCGTCCCTTACTCCACCACCTTGTTCTGTGTTACTCACTTCCCTCACAGAAGCAGCACGAGTTCGAGAAGAGGAGGCTCGGAGGCAGCGTGAAGAAGAGGCGAGGCGAAGACAAGCTGAGCTAGATAGAATTGAAGCTGAGCGCCGCCGTGTCCAAGAGCGGATGGAGAGAGAAAGACGCGAGATGGAGCGACAGAGACGCGAACAGGAGGAGGCCAGACGTAGAGAAGCTGAGAGAATCCGGCAGGAGCACGAGCGACGAATTGCGGAGGAGCGAAGACGAGCGGAGGATGAAAGGAGAAGGCAGAGAGAGGAACATGAAAGGTTGCAGAGGCAATTGGAATGGGAAAGGTCAAGGAGGCATGACTCTGGTGGCTGCTTTGTCCAATGAGTGCCTCGAGAGTAGACGAGTTAGGGAGTTTCAGCGGAAGTTTCGACGGCTGATTTCGAGATCGTATACCATAGATAAGATAAGATTCATGTATGACCATTTCATCTGACGATGTTTCTGACCCACGGCATGCCTTCGCTTCGGCTCCACAACAGCTATCGTTCATTCCTTGAAACCAATTACACGGTGCTTATATGCAATGTGAAGCCAACCTTTCCGAGAAACGCGCGAGGAACACCAGGAGCACTGCCTACACTGACTAAAACGACTTCAGGTCCTTGGCGCTGCCAGAAATCTGTCCTTCCAGGACTCATGCTCCATTGGGGATTATCCCAGCGACCTTGTCGGCTACTGAGCACGCAAACATAGATCTCGAATGGCGAGTCGTTCTTGATGCCGATGGACTGGGCCGTGCGCGCCTCGTTCTCGGTGTATGTTGCGTTTGAGGGCATGACTGATTCTATACCTGCAGGTGGATCGACAGATCGTAGAATGGCCAATGCATTTTCAGCAAAATGACACACCCAATTTCAAAAAAAAAAACGACTGACCTTCCCATTCAGAACTTGAAGGAAGGGATTGAACATGAAGAACCTTTCCCACCCGTCCTTGGAAAACCTGCGCTTTCTGAGCGCCGATGCAGTCGCTAAGACTAACATGCACGCTCTCGTTCGAAGACCTCTTCCAGTATTGCCAGTTGTTCGCCTTGACTATCCATTGGCCAGTTTCCCTGGACCCGCTGGACTGCCCAGAAACCGCTGCATATATCGGGGAACTGAGATGGTTGTATACGCGGATCTGGCCCACTTCTCCAGTGGTGTAGTAGGCCGACCGCTCTGGGAAGCCCCATTGTCCTATTTTTCCTATGCGAAGCGCTTCTTGAACCTCTGGCGTGTTCTCGAGTATTAACAATGTGACTGATTCGTCCTCTTCCCAGGCTGATGCAATTGTCCTAATCGTGCAACTGTCACCAGACGAGAGAGGTAAAGATAGTTTTTCGCGGCCCTTGCTGAGCCTAGCAGCTCACTCGAGTCAGCATGGTTAACCTTTTGGAGCGATGAGATATCCATGTTACCTGTAGATGCGTCCCTGTTCCGCTATCTCCCAGTAATACGGTGTTCTGCCGACTCGCACAGATGTTTCGAACAGATCCTGGGCTAGGGGGCGATGTATCTCGACATATGTACCTTTAGGCAAGGAGGCTAGAGCAATTCTGCCTTCCACAGAAGGGTCGGGTTGTAAGAGCCACTAGAATATGAGCTCAGCGGACAGAAAGAGAGCGAACAAAGACGTTAACCAAGTCGCACCTGCTGGGAACGTCCACCATGAAACTTGGACGAAACCACTGGAATTAAGTTCGGTTATCATGCCCCTCTCGGAGCGGGGAAATGAGAGAATACTGCACAGACCTCCATTGCCTTTCACTTCGAGCACTAGCCCTTCCAGATTGCAGATGAAATGTGGGCCATCTGGATCACGGGGGTGAGAACGGCCTGCCAGAACTCGGGGGAGCTATAGAATCCTGAGCCACATACGAAACTGTGATGGGTTTGCCCATCGACCTCCCAATGGATGAGGAGCTAGTGACAACTGTTAGTTCATGTACACAGTGTGGACCTCCGCCGCCCACTTACTATCCGTAGGCCGAGCGCTGGACCCAAGAGTCGCCATAGTTCGACTTGCTCCCGGTGTGCGATGGCGGGAGTGGTTGAAGGCACAGCCTGCCTTTGCCGGGAACGTGTCCTACTAGTTGTAGACGCTATACGGGTTATCTAATATGGGCGCTTGACACCGATTTAGTAGTATGACGACAGCAACTTGAAGCCCAGCCACCTTAGATGAGCCCAAGGCCTCAATAGGTGGAGAAGTGCATTTCTCGGTGCCCTACACTGTACCGGATGGCTCCAACTCTGGAGACTTGGGAAAATGCAACCCGAACTGGCCCGCTGGCGAGTGGAATCTCAGCCTTCACTGAGAGATGAGAGATCAGATAGCGCGATGATACCGACCAGGCACCCACAACCCAGCTTCAGGCAGAATATCGAAACGGGAATGAAAAATCCGTCAAATATTCAGCAAAAAGAATTCGCAATAACGTACGAACAGCATTGAACATTCAACTATGAGCCGGGCTTGTTTGGGGGGTGGGTCTGTCTCCATATCAAGCCTCCATGAAGGTGCTTTCACAGATGTATCGGGTTTTTCTTGACCCCACGACAGGCCATTGTGACTTCCGAACTCAGAGCTCTGATTCAACGATGGCTATGGTACAATTCTTGAAAGCAATCACAAGTTATTTATGTGTAACGTGAAGCCAACTTTCCCGAGAAACGCGCGAGGGACACCAGGAGCGCTTCCTACACTGACTAGAACGACTTCGGATCCATAGCGCAGCCAATAATCCGTCTTTCCTGGACTCATGCTCCATTGGTGATGATCCATAGTGGCACCTTGAAGACTACTGAGGACACAGACGAAGATATTGAACGACAGGTTGTTCTTAATGCCGATGTACTGCTTGCGGAATAGTCCATCGTTCTCAGAGTATGTTGAGTTTGCGGGCAGGACCGACTGTATACCTGTAGGTATCAACAGAGAGGATACCTTGTTAGCAGAATGAAACGCCCCGAAAGTTTTATTGAAACGGCCTCACCTTCCCATTCAGAACTTGAGGGTAGGGATTGAACATGCAGAACCTTCCCTACCTGACCTTGGAAAACCTTCGCTGTCTGAGCGCTAATGCAGTCGCTCAAACTCACATGCACGTTCTCGTCGGAAGAACGCGCCCAGTATTGCCAGTTATTTGGTTTGACTGGCCATTGGCCAGTCGATCCGGAGGAGCCCGGCTTCCCAGAAACAGCTGCGTATATCGTGGAGTCGAGATGATTATAGACGTGGATCCGACCTGCTTCTCCAGTGGTATAATAAACCGACTGTTCGGGATGAGCCCATTGCCCTATCTTTCCTATGCGAAGAGCCTCTTGAATTTCCGGGGTGTCTTCAAGTACTAATAGTGTAACTGATTCGTCCTCTTCCGAGGCTGAAGCGACTGTCTTGATTGTGCAAGCATCACCAGGGGAGAGAGGCAAAGATAGTCTTTCACGACCTTTTCCTAATCTACAATTTTCCTCGAATTAGCATAGGTTATTCAAGACACTTGCTGGATGGTATGTGACCTGTAGATTTTCCCGTTCTCCATGATCTCCCAGTAGAACGGTGTCTTGACGACTCGGGGAGTCATTTGCAAGGGATCCGCCGTGGGGAGACGCATCTCAACGTATGCACCGCTGTGTAAGGAGGCAAGAGCGATCCTGCCTTTCATAAATGGGTCCGGTTGTAAGAGCCACTAGAATAAGGGCTCAGCAATGGGGAGGAAAAGGGGCGACCAAAGATAAGACGCACCTGCTGGGAACGTCCGCCATGAAATTTGGCTGAGATCACTGTGTCGCGTCCGCTTTACAATAAGTACCCTTTTCGAAGTGGAGACAATAAAAGGTACTATACATACCTCCCTCACCCTTTACTTCAAGCATCAGCCCTTCGAGATTGCATATGAAATGTGGGCCATCTTACCGGTGAAAGTGAAGGATTGGAAAGGTGAGCCAAAGGATAGGTCAGTTGTCAGGAGCAGAGCTGTGATCAAACGTCGAAGCACGTACGAAACTGTGACGCATTGGCCAATCGACCTTCCAGTGGAGAAATAGCTGATGGCAATTGTGAGCTGATTCGCGCATTCAAGCAACCAAGGAGAGCGGCCTCGCCTCCACGCACCATCCGTAGGCTGAGCGCTGGGCCCAGGGGTTGCCATGGTTCGACTTGCTCAGTGTACGGTGGGGTTGGTTGAAGACAGCGTGCTTCTGCTGTTACGTCTTCTTTTGACAGATGATATCTATATCAGGGGCGGCGGCCCAGCCGTTCCCGAGGCTAAGACCATATCGTCTAGGCTGAAGTGGGGTGGTTCCTCTGCCTTTCAAGACTCGGGCGCACCTTTGCTCTGGTCAACCGAGACTGCTCATGAGTCGAGTTGGTTGATAGCAAACCAAAACAGCTGAGGCCAAGACCAAATATATCTCGGTCATTGCCGGAAGATAAGATAAGGATAGTTCGTGGCGGTGGCCGAGCGCTTCCGGCGACTTATCCTTACCCTCTAACGTTGACAATGCGTCGACTATTCGGGAAAGCTCGCGACATCATACGGACACCTCGAAAAGGCGGTCGTCGGCCACCCCAGAAATGTCCCCCAGAAATCCTCCAGGAAATATTTGTGCATTGCTGTGGGGACGAGTACATCGACTTCTTTTCCCATTCGCCCATCGAGCATGAAATCGTACAAACCTGCCAAAGCCAGGACGGTAGCAATCACGGAAAGGCAAAGAAATACGAACAGGGCTATGAGCGCCCTCAACGGAATACGGCTTACGTCCTCAAAGCCGTCTGCAAAGAGTGGAGAGCAATCGTTGAAGGAACACCCCAGCTTTGGCAAAGACCCTACCTCGAATTCCAACCAACGTCCTTAATCGATTCCTTTCCTTCCGTTGACATCTCCAAAACACAGCTTGAAGAGTTCTCCCATCGATATACAAACATGCTGAAGCATGTTTTCATCTCGCGCTCAGGAGGGATGGCCCTTCATATACGAATCGGCACTGGGTCATCTCATCTCAGCTCCCAGAACGCTGAGAAACTCCGAGGTGTTTTCATAAAACCCCTCTTCCATGCCCTTGCAGAAGAGAGCCACAGGTGGACTACTCTAGAACTGGCAGGCATGCCGCTCACAATCGCTTTCGATCATTTCTTTCGCCCTCCAAATTCAAGCCATAGTCCCATGTCACTTCCGAACCTTCGTCGCCTCTCGTTCGACTCATCGTCGCAGCACAAGGAAACACCTATCTCAGCACCCCGATTATCCAAAGTAACCCTATCCGGTGCACCATCGTTCGTCCATGATCTCATGGTAAAGACGACTCTCACACAGTCGCGAAATCTCACGACGCTAGTAATATCAGACTTCTATTCCCGACCAACCGGAGAGTTTTGCAATACGCATTTTTTTGAAGCTTTACAAGCCGTCCCGAACTTGGTGCACCTCCACTGGCAAGGGAGATTCGGAAGGGCTTCAACATTCCTTCCCAGTGTCACCACCGATCCCGTTGTATTGAAAGAACTCCTTTCCATCACGATGGAAGACTCAAATCTGGAATTTTGCAGGCTCCTCCCCCGCCTGATATCCTGCCCAAAGTTAGAGACGCTGCGGCTACTAGTGGGGGAACCCGTAGGTGCCTTCGACGGTCACGAGCCAATCGTCGTTCGTGAGGCTGCTTCCTCCATCGAAAGCATTATACACGCCGCACCTCTCATCAAGAATGTGACGGTGGTGCAGTGCAAATCGCTACTGTGGAGCTCTGGAAAGATGGAAAAAGTCAAAGATCCATCCAAACTTGACTATTTATACCACTCAGGAACCAAGGCCCAGTTCGTCAAAGCTCTCCAGCGAGACAAGCGTTGGTCGAAGCTTTCTCCCGACATCCCGCTAGAAGAACTCCCAATAGGAATTATGACCGTTGAATCGACCACGAAATTACGGAAACACATTCCTCCGGATCGTATACCTCCCCTCACAGTCCCTAGCAATCCTCTCACCGGATGGACCGATCGCCATCTTCATATTTTCAGTGAAGAACGGTTGACAAATGTTTTTGATTTCGTCGGCTTTATCACAAACGATTGGCCTCGCGGTAAGACATCCAGCTCGATTCGAGGAGACACACAGCAACAAGAGACATGGAACAATCTAGGTTGCCTTCCCAACGACTTCGGGGTACTTATCCAGCTTATGGAGATGGTTAGGTCGAATCAATTCCCTTCGGACTCTTGTTCCTTCACATTTGCTGCTGTACTTGGTGATGAGGACGTTCGCAGACATGTAGCCGTGGTTGATGTTGGCTTCGTTTAATGCAGTATTTGCGTATTACCCAACTGACGCTCAAAGCACGCTATGAAGACCAAGTGTCCTTGAATCTCAAGAGCAGAAGGAGAAGCACCGACTGTTGTCCTTTTATGGTAGTACCGAACAGCCACGATGACTCGGGTGCGCCACCAGTGTCACATGTCATACCCAAATATGGTCACTTGTCATGGGCGCAAGGCGGCCCAGGTGCTCAACCTCACTCACAGCTTTACTGCATTCTTCCCTCCCTCTCTTTCTTCCCACCCACGACCACGTCTACTATCCCTCACCGACATTCCTACCATATTATGTCTCTTCAGCTTTCGCTCATTCCTTCCCTCAACGCCTTTTGCTTGGTCGACTGTCGATGCCCTGGAGGCATTTACCTTACCTTCTAGACCAGAAAAAATGGATAATTTACCCTTCTTTCTACTTTTTATTCGCTCGAGTGCCTCAATCCCAGCGCCAAAAATCAACCAACGTCCAAAGACCAGCACCAACGGCAAAGTGAGGGGGAAAGCTTCTGTTCAATCCGACTATGTACAATCAAGAAGACCACCACATCTATCGCAAAACTCTATCCGAGAAGACACAACGCAGCAAACGCAAGCAAAAATGTACAGTTGATGAAGGACTCGGAAATGAGAGATAAGGTTGAGATATATACTACAAGGAATCAACGTTGAATCCGACCAAGAAATGCAGGACAAAAGATCCAGCCGGGCCAGCGAGCCATTGACCTCGAAAGAGTGGAGTCTAGTCGAGGCAGAAGACAACACGGCCGACATCACGACATTTCCGCACGACTTTTCGAAGGCACTGCAACGTCGACGAAAAGTCAGCCATCCAATATTTCGACACAAGGATGACAAGCGACTTACCCAAGCCCACAAAGGACGAGGCTTCTTTTTGAGGAGAGGAGCCAGAGAGTACTGGTCGACTACTTCCACCTCGAACGCATCCTCGTCAGCAAGCATTTCACTTTGCTTGATGCTCTATCCGAAATACAGTCAACGGCGGGAGCAAAACAAAAAAGAGAAGACAGGCACGGACCTTTGCAAGCAAAACAGCTGTCTGCTCCAGCTGGACGCGTAGCCGTCTTTTACCGGCAGCAGGTTCGAGAGCCTCTTCAGAATGAAACCCTGGAACGGAGAGGACACAAACCATGGAGCTTGGCTGGCAGGTGGGGGAGAAAATTCGCTGCGGAAGAGGTGGGAGGATGCCAGGCGGTCGACGTGGAGGGGCGATATTAGACATTTTCGAGTAACTTTTAAGATAATTCCTGTCAGTATATAAGTAGAAAGGAACGTAAAGAGTAGAGGTATCGGTAGATAGCGTTTGTTGTGAGGTGGCCGGGGGAGAGGCAGGATCAGCCTCGAAGTGGAAAATGGAGGGCTCAGGCGAAGGGTGAAGGTGATACGACGCAGTGGAGGGTGTCAAAGGGGTCATGTTCGCGCTCGTCGATGTGCTGGCAAACTGGTCGCAGCGACGCGTGGCCTGGTCCAGGTTGCAGCACAGTTGGGGAAGGAGGCTGCTTCCTGGGGCAAATTAAGGGAGGGGAGAAAGAAAGAACGAAGGTGGGTGATGATTTTCAGAAGAGCGAAMCTATCTTTCTGCGTTTTCGATAGCGTGAGGCTAACTATACTTGATCTAGCTACACTGAAGCTGATAACACCGTTGTCGTCGCCACCGACTCTGGTTAGTTCATCGTAGCCCTTGCGTGCCTTATGGTGCTGATCGACAAATTTCAGTCAAGAATATCACCTACTGTGCGTTCCATTTTGGATCGCCCGAATTGGATTCTGACTTCTTCCTCTATCAGTCCTTGCGAAGACCTCACCTCACATCCTCTCTCCAGAGAAGTTCGCTCTGCACATTGGAACACTCTTCGTCTCGAAGTACGCCCACATCCACAAGGTCCATGTCACTGTGACCCAACTGCGATGGAGTCGGATTTCTGTGGATGGGAAGGAGCATAATCATTCGTTCTACCGAGATGGCGACGATAAACGCGTCATCAAGGCAGTGGTAAGTAATCGTGGCCCGCTCCTCTCCCTTAAGTAGTTGGGCTAACAATTCCCCTTCTAGGTCGACGCAACGCAAGGAAAGCAGGCCTTAACTGCAACGCTCACCTCTGGGGTGACCGATCTTCTCGTCCTGAAATCCACTGGCTCGGCGTTCGAGAACTTCTATCGCGACGAGTATACGACCCTCATCCCTGTTGACGACAGAATCTTCAGCACGTCCGTAGACCTCAGTTATACCTTCTCCAATATCAAGCTGGTCGCACCTCAAGACGAGAAGAAGCTGGAATTCCAGATTCCTTTGAAGGAGGGTGATGAAGGTTTCGCAGGCAGTGTGTGGGACGACAGCGTTGCCGCGCGAGCCAGAACGGCCACGTTGGAGGTCTTCGCTATCGATGAGAGTGCAAGTGTTCAGGTGCGTGGAGACTATCTTGACCAGGTAGCGTTTGTGACCGACTCTTGCTGTAGGCGACCCTTTACAAGATGGCGCAGAGAATTATTGCAGAAAATGCTGGCGTTAAGGACGTCACGTATACCCTGCCAAACAAGCACTACATCCCAGTCGATATGAAGTATATTGGCATCGACAACCTTACCCCGTGCGTGTTTCAGTCTTCATTCCCCTCCAGCTCCTTTCTCTTTTTTCGAACTCCCCTGGCTCGTGTATCGATAATCGGGACATTTCTTCGTCATTTCTGTATTTCTTGCTTCTTGGTTGGTTTCAATCGCCCAAGGCTGCCACAGTCGCGTCCCGGTCACCGAACCGTCGTCGCCAAGGTCTTAGCAGTGGACTCCGTCCGTTCAGGGTTCTCCCCGTCGATGCGATTAATTGTTTCTGTTCATCTTTTATATGATCCGTCATCTTTCATCTTCGATCGTCTTGGATGTGTCTCCCATGTGGTGGGGCAGAGGTCTTCCCACTCTCATTTGATTGGCTTCTCCTTCTCACATTTCCTGTGGGCGCTTCTTCTGCCCAGTAACGTCATGTCTGGTGCAATGCCATTGGGAGATTGAAAGCCCCCGTTCCGCAATCATATATACTTTGCTTCTTTTTGACATGACGTTTTACGTTTATTCTTTAATTCCGCGAGTCGGGTTATCCTTGTTAGCAGGGATCATCTTGACGTCGGTCTTTGGCTGGCTGTGTTTCTTCTACTTCACAATGGGATGGGCGTCGATCGTCGCGATGAATGGAAGAACGATCCATGCGACGTGCACAGCTTCGGTTCTATCTTTCGTTTCCCATGTCTGCTAAAATCTTTCCCNTTCGCAGGGATAAGCAGTGCATCGCCTGAGGAAATAGAGAAGAGAGCGCCTTCTGACTTCCATCCTTCTTCCGTCGCCTTCGTCCGCATCCACATCCTTTCCTCACCGTCTCTGGTGTGATTCTCCTGTTCCTCTTTCATCGATATCACTCCGAGCTTTGCACGCCGGGACTTCGCCTGCGTTCTCAATTTTTGGTTACTATGGAACTGGCGAAGGTGCGACTACGCACGCCTTCTAACCATGTGGTTCGTACATCTCAAGGATGCCTCTCCACCCACGTTCTCCGATTCCTGTGCTTCTCGGGATGCCGTAGACTTTACCCCGGACTTCCCGTCCTTGCCTGTTTCCGCAATGTTCATTCAGGCGGGGTCAATAGAGCCTTGAATTGCGGCTTCTTCATTTCAGTACGCGTTTTCTTTTCCCAGAAGTTGCCATTTCTACTTGAGGAGAACCCGATACGGACGAGTGCAACGAGAAAGATCTGACGACGATTGACACGGAGGCGTGCTAGGGGCTTTTGACACTGCGTGACGTGTATACCTCGTTTTGTTGCCTATTTTCGCGTAGGGTCTGCGTCATGGGGTGACTTTCTTCGGGCCTCATATCGTCCTACCGCGAGTGCTGTGCATGATGACGGCACACCCTTCTTTTCCCTCGTCACCGAGGTTTCGTCTTGAGGGAATGGAATGGGATTGGTTGATCGGTATGCATCCTTCCTTTTCGACTCTCCGGTGAATGGGGTATCGTTATGTTTTATCTCAATCTTTCTTCTATCCTTTCGGTCCCACCCCACTGGACGTGGATTCGATACATGGGAATAGGTGGGCACGATGATCATTGGCTGGAAGCTTTCGTTTACCCAAAGTCACATGCGGGTACGTGATTGGATGGACGAGGTCGACCAATCAGTGAAGCCCGCCTGCTTGGATTTCATTTTAGGATCTACCATTGAGATTCCTATTCATATCCGTCATGACGCCTTCGGTGTTTTCTCCGTTGGTCGGGCTCCCGGTTATCTTATTTTTCTCTCGATTTCTTCCTATTCGCTTCCTCTCTGTTCTTTGCGTAATTTACTATGACGGCGGCCTAATGCGCACAGCAACCATCGCTGTATACGGCTTGCCGCATCGCTGCTGATGAGTCTTTGCATCGTTACGCGAACCAGGCTTTATATTCATCTTTTATTGCGCTTATTTCCTATGGTTAACGTATATCGCCTATCTGCAGATCCAAGGCGGAGGTCTTTTGCCCTATCGCAGCGCCCAGGTGAGCAGTCGTTGTGGTTACTCTTCGGCTTGGCTGTTTTGGTGGATCTACACCCGCCGACCACCATCATTACGCCGCCCAGGACCCGCTATGCCATCAGTGCATGTAATTAACGGGCAGGGTCCTTCCTTGTGCGCGCGGGCAAGCAAGATGAACGGAACCGGCGGTTGGGATAGATCTGGGGACTATGAGTCTTTCCGATTCACTTGTCTGGAGGGTCATGTTGACATCAGAGATTCTGACGACGGACCCTCGAATTTTTGAGTCGTGCAAAAAGGGCTTGGCTGACGTCATCTTTGAATAGTGGTTTGATCTCTGCTACCATCAGCCGCAAGTAGTGACGTCAGGACCCTGATCGCATGGAAGGGAGATGAATGGAAGCTTGCGAAGGGCGGGAGGACGAGAGTTGGGGTGCAAGAGGTTGAAATATCTTGTGTATAGCAAAGGGTCATGAACACGCGTATCTCGTTTAGTCTGGGAAGATGTTGAGTAACGTATTGGCATGCATCAGGAAGAAGGAGGACGACGGCTGTTGCCAAGGACGGACAGGGCGTGAGAGGGATATGACGTCTGCCTTCTATTTAGGCCAAAAGAGGAAGGATCCCCCAAAAGTCGAGGGTTGGGATGAAAAAAGGGAAGGAAAGGACGATTTGCGGGATATATTAGAATACCAGTGGACAAAGCGTGCATCCTATTCCGGCTACGACTGATTTGCCCAGCCAGCAGCATCCAGCCTGAGCGCGTTTAGAGTTTTTCCAATTCCCGATCACCTAGCAGGGGGTCCGTCTATCGTCATAGTTTGGCATTATTGCTGCTTCAATCGGTTTTGGTATTCGGCCACTCGATCCCTTTTTCTTTGTACCACATCACATACGTGCGCCACCGCTGTTATCAGCTTTCCTCACCACCACCACCAACTACCAACCACTACTACCTGCAACCATGGGCGGCGACCACAAGTGTCCTGTATGTCAAGCGACGTTTACGAGGCCTCAGCATGTTGCGAGGCACATGCGTTCTCGTGAGTACCTCTTTTATACCAAGGGCACCATCGTGGAGTGCGGGGTTGGGGTGTGGAGTTGGAGCCACCGCGCTACATGGACGCGCTGCCGACTCAGTCTTGTCTGGCCTACCAGGCCAGAGTTGGGCGAGAGAGGAGTCCACACAGTGGGGCCCACTATCGTGTCTCGGCTTTGGGTACCCGAGCTAGAAGGCTAATTGTTATTCTCTAGACACTGGAGACAGGCCGTACAAGTGTCAGTTTTGCGGGGACCAGTTTGCGAGGAGGTATGTCTTTTTGTTTTCCGTTTCTTGATTAGACCCCCGGTATTGGCGGTGGCGGGCCGTTGTCGGAGTTGAGCTGAGCGACCGACGTCGGTGGCTGCTGCTCATATTGCCGTCGGCACCGAGGCCTTTCGTTCTTTGTCAACGGCGACCTGACTCTCTGCTTTCCTTCTCTTTCAGTGATCTGCTTTCAAGACATGTGAACAAGTGTCATGCAAACGAGAAGCCGTTAGCGAACCCGTCGACGAGGAGGAAGGGTTCGGCGAGTGCATCCAGGGCGACTACATCGAAACAAGCCTGCGACCAGTGTGTCCAGAGTAGTCTACCTTGCGATGGGAGTAATCCTTGTGGTGCGTCTCTTCTTTCCTTCACTCGTCGGTTTAGACGCTCATTATCATTATCCTTACCCCCAGCGAAATGCGTACAAAGGAAATTGCGGTGTACATACGTCAAGTTCCACCGCCAGACAGCACCTGTTGGCCCAGGTCACAAGCCTGCGGGACTGGTCCAGCAGCCAGGCTCTTTGACGGCGACGAGTAGTCTTGGGCCACCGGCGACGTCATCAAGCTCATCCCGCTACCCGATCTACTCGGAGGATTTTCTACTATCATCGTCCGCTGGCCCCAATCCCTCTGGCGCATCGTCATCTGGAGTTTATGGCGCGCAGCATCAAGCACAGGCAGCGATTCACGAGGCGTTGTACCCGCAGAGTGCGACAGCGTCGACCTTCTCGTTTGGGTCTTTGTACCCCGCGTCGACGAGCCCTGCGGACGCCGACTATGCTACTACCTCGTCTGGCAAGTATGCCACAACGGCGAATGGAGCTCAAGATGATTTGTACAGGTCGTCGTCGTTGCCTCCAAGGTCTAACACGTCCTCATGGACGGGTAATAGCGGACCCTTGGGCACGAGTGGATGGCCTCAACAACAAGACACATATCCTCACCACCAACATCCGCAAGTGGAGAGGCATGCGTACGCGCACCAACCTCATACGCTTGCCCCGCATCAGCAGCACGGTAATACTTTTATCTATTACCAGTNAAAAGTATCTTAAAACTAAAATACCTTTTCTTNCCCCCGTTTTCTACACGCTCTCGTATTGCCGTTGCTGTCTGTCGATGCGCCGAACCGACGGGAACCTCGCTGCTGCCTCGGTCTCACCGGTTG
Source organism: Candolleomyces eurysporus (assembly GCA_027579435.1). Lineage (NCBI taxonomy): Eukaryota > Fungi > Basidiomycota > Agaricomycetes > Agaricales > Psathyrellaceae > Candolleomyces > Candolleomyces eurysporus. The sequence goes on along the minus strand of JANBPK010000706.1, from coordinate 92,354 downwards.
CTTTTCATCCAACCGTATATTTCGTTTTTCTTTCTCTTTTGTTCCGATTTCTTTCCTTTTCGTTCTTATTGCACGATTATACCCCTTTCAATCTAATCCAATCTCATGGGCCTTTGTGCACCCGCCTTTGGTATATTCCATCGAACTAACCGCTTTCGTGGATGGATGGATGGTCAATTCGTGTTCGCCGCCGACAAATGTCGACATCAACATTCAACAATCGACAACCCACGACGGTCGGCAAATTCTCTGACGGTTCTTCTCTTCTCTTCTGGTTCTGGACCGTCCTTGCTTCGACACGCCGGCATGATATGGTATGGTATATGGTATGACATGTCCCGTCGGTGTCACTTTGCTTTCAATTGCATTTGGTCATTTCCGTCTATGTGACTGTGGCCCATCCGCCCATCTTTTCTCTTCCTTTCATTTACCTACTCTAACCCCAATCTCAACTCTAATCTGTTGATGATGATGACGATTCAATTCTTTCTTGCCTTTCTGATTTTGTTTTCCTTGTTTGACGGCTCCGTGTTGTTGGTGTCGTGACTTTATTCTCGACATCGCGCTATGCCTTTTATGGTGTTAATTGGCCTTTCGTCATCTCCGTTGTCGTTCTGTTTTGTATCATTCCCGTTCTCATTCTATGCCGGCTTACCATCTTCGTTCTTTCGTTATTCTATTGATTCTATTCTTTTCTTTCACTCTGTATTCATTTCGCTTTGGTGTACATCGTCCGTTGATGCGCATCATCATCTTTCTTCGTTTGCTTCTCCCGCTAAACCGTTTTCCTACCATCTTCCGATTCCTTTCGACCCTTTGGTTTCACTTTGACTTTTGTGACGAAACTGACAACCGGCAGATGGCACAGCGGCGAGCTCGGGTTTACCGGTCTACCTCCGCAGTAGCGGAACAACAGGGACGGCGGCTGCGACGAACGAGATCTTGCCTCCCGGAGCGGGGGCGCCTACGAATTTCAGAGAGATTTTCGAGGAGGAGTTTGGAGGTCCAATTTCCGCTGGCCATGGAAGCTTGCTTGGCAGTGGCAATAGGAGGAGAGGATCTATCTCGGATGGATATCCGACGGATAGTGGGAGTGAGAATGGGTATTATTCGTCGTCCAGTATGAGGGGGAGGAGAGAAAGAGGGAACTATGTGAGTCGCTTTGTCTTTCCATTTCATCGGTTATTCTCTCGGTCGACCGTTTACTGACGNTTTTTTTTCTGCCNTTTTTTCCGATTTAACAGCTCGACGGAGCCGACCAAGCAAGTCCGTTCAGCTTCGATCCGCACCAAGGACGCTCTGGATCGTCTTCGTCGTCTAGTCGTCACCACTATCGCAGTGACAGACCTGGGTCGACAGCGAGTTCAGTGGGAGGGTACCCCCGCGCTCCTGGTACCGCCTCGTCTACCAGCTCATCTACTGGCACGGGACCAAATCCACCCGGCTCTGCCGGTGGGCCCGGGAGTGGGACATTCTTTAATGATTTTGGGTCGATGACTCTGGACGATTTGGCTGGGTTGGCAGCTGCTGCACAGCAGAAAGCCGACGGAAGTCCGTTCTTTGCGCATATGAACCTCGAGCACGGTGGCGCTGTCCCCTTCCCCGCTTCTTCTTCCAGCAGCCTCGCTGTAGCAGGAAAACGAGCGGCGTCGCAAGGAGGAGATAATGCAGCGGACCCAGATGCTACGCCTATGCCGATTAAGGAAGAAGAGAGCGGGGGAGACGGGGAGAGGGCGTTGAGGATGGTCGAGGGGCCCAGGATACATCGACCGGTTTCGTCTTTGGCTGCCCTACCTCCTTCGAGTGTCCAAGACCTCAATTGGAGCAGTTATCTAGGGCTTGGGACTCCCGGCGGTGGTTTAGGTTCCGGTGCGTACGGTGGTACTTCTGGTGGGATGGGCGGGCTTAGTGGGTGGACGCCTGGTGGAAATGTGGCAGCGTACGCTGCGTCGCTTGCTGGACTTGGCGAACATAATAACAGCCAGTTTGGCGCGATGCCGACGGGGATGACGCCTGCGAAGGAGATGGATCCGAAGGAGCTTCGGGAGTTTTGGAAGCAGTACTTGAGGACGCCTTTGACCGGTCCCGAGACGGTGACGGCAGAGGATTCGGAGAAGATGTTGGGTGCCGACAACTCGACCACTGGAACCAATAACGCAGGTGTTTCGACTCCGTTCAGGAGACCGAGGGTTGCGTCTATGCCTTCGTCGAACAAGACCCCTGTGGCTGGCGACAGGGATCGGATGTACGCAGCGGGTTTGGCGCCAGGCGATTCGAGCTACCATCACCGTTATCAGCAGCAACCTTCGATTGGCCCGACCAGTTCGATGAGGACGACCTTACATCCCCGCGAGGAGGCGAGTAGGAAGGAAGACTTGGCGTCGTATGAAGCTGCGGTACTCGCGAGGAAGGCCCCCATGAACCTTAGCATGAATCGGCTTTCGACGAGGAGAAAAGGAGGGAGTGGCAACCCTACTAATGCGAGCCAATTATCCAAGACGTCTTCGGCTGGGCAGAATATGACCACTGCTGTTGGGAGGGATCGGTCGATGAGTGAAGTGTCGAATGCTTCGTCAACTGCTGGGAATCCTTATGGCGGTTCGGAGCAGAGGCCTTCGTCAAACGCTGCGAGGGAGCTGATGATATTACATCACCAATCACCGTATCACAGGAATGCAGCAGGAGCAGGGAGCGATGAGAGTACGAGTGGAAGTGGAGGTGCGTCGCCTGCGTCTAGGGCGTCTTCGTTGGGTGTGGATGTGACGATGGAGAGTTTGTCGAGGCCGACAAGTAGCGCCGGCCTTGATGCAGCGTTTGGCCAGGGCGTGAGCATGCAACATCCTCAGAGGCCCGTGGCGAAGAGGTTAGCGTCCAGCGTGCTGGAGAGCGATAATCCCAAGGCCATGAAGCTCGATAGCGCCGTGTCGCCGGAGGCAAGTGGCGATGTGAGCATGGTCTCACCACCTATTGCACTTCAACCCCCGCCCCTTGGGACGTTGGCTTCGCTTCCGCCGTTGTCTACTCAGGGTTTGGATGGGGTTGGGAAGGGTACGAACGCGATGATGGCCCCGCCTCCACCAAACTCGGCCCCACCTCAAGCGAATCAGAATTCGTTGGTGGGTCTGAATCTCCCCAGGAGCGGGAGTGGAATTACTCTGGCCGAGAGAAGAAGGATGGCTACTGCCAATATGGTTGGCAGGGGTGACTATGAGTCCAAGAGCCGGAGAATGAGTGATGCACTTTGAACAGGTGAGTCTCTCGTCCTTGTCTCAACTCTTGTCGCATACTGACAAGGTTTGCGCTACAGTATCTCAGCGCTCAGAGTTCTACTTTTGGTATGTTGACCTTTTACGCTAAGGCTTTTGTGTCCAGTTGCTTACCAGTATATTCATCAGGATTTCTCGGGAACCCTGGTCCTTTGGTCCGTTCTCCGAGAAGTACGATGCTTTATACCAAGAACATTGGCGTTGACGACCGTCATCATCTTGAACTCTAACTTTACTTCTCTGAGCCGCGGCTCGTCAGCGGCTCTCAAAATTCCCTCAATTATCGACTTGTTCAGCCTCCGTATCTCGATGGATACATTTTCTACCTTCACGCGTGTGGGCCCGTATGGCCTCAGTTCTCGCGTTCTCCGATTCGCATTAATCTTGTCTCCCGATTCGTATTTCCGGCCCCTCGGCATTCCTTTCTCGTCTTTCCCTTGGTTTCGAGAGACCAGCTGGCACCGGCAATGCCTGCTTGGTTGCTAGGCTAATAATCCGTTGTCTCTCCGTCTGAAATCGGTGTCGATGTTTCGTAGCTTCTTTCCCGCTCTTACTCGCTTTCCGTGGTTTATTGAAAACGTAACGAACCTTCTTGGGCACCGGTTCNTTTTTCATTGTGGACCTCTTTCTTCCGCTTTTCACATACAACTTTGCATCCCCTTTCCGAACTCGCTTTTAAAGTAAATGCCTTTACTTATATTCGAATAATAATTGGGCCGTAGTTATCTCGAAATCTGGTTTTCTCCCAATTCCATCTGCCTGTAATTGTACCGTATACCACGTAGATGCGCCCCATACTTAAATTTTCCTTTTTTCCCCTTCTTGCTATTCGTGTATTTGTATTGCTATTGCTTTTTCGGTTCTACGTACATACACGCAGCGACGTAGCATCATATTGTAATCTCTTTTCTATAAGTACTAAATCTAGTTGCTCCTTTGTCTCCTCTCTCACCTCGTTCGAAGATACACTGACTGACCGCCAGATTCCTGGAAGCGTTCCCCCGCTAGAGAGGGTCCGCTGTTCGGAGGGCGATACTAGGGTTGTGAATTCGCAAGGGTGAGTGAAAGAGAGGACGAGAAGTCGAGATGCTTTAGATTTGTCTTCCGCCGATAAATTGGCATCATCGACGTGAGCGCTCGGACGCGTCACTCAATTTTACCCACTCCACTTTTGATTTCGTATGTTTCCGCATTACTACACAGATGTCGACGCCAATGTCAAGCTATTGCTTCCTTTCTCGAGTAGGCAAGTGAACGAGGCTAACCATTAATGGAGAGGCCACCACGGTGGAAGTTGGAAAGAAGCGGGGTCAGGTGTCTGGCCTGTATTGGAATTTGGGGGTCTCGGCCAACTTCCATGACTCAGAACAGTCGTCGAGATGTCAGCTCAGCGCGGACTCCGCAAGACACGGGTTGGAGGATATAGCTCATGCGGCCTCTGGGGCCAGTTTGGTCGGGCTGAACGTGATCGACCTACTCCGAGGTCTTTCTTTAACGGTCGAACTCTTTCATGCGGGAGAACCGTAAAACGTTCCACATTGCTGCAACCGCCCGTTTGAGCATCCTTAGGGATCTGTCAATGAATGATCAGCAGACTGCGAAGCATTAATTGTGCTTGAGCTATCGGCTCGATTCTGACCGCTTTTGAACCCGTGCGATATTCATCCTTTCGCCTGATCGACTTCGAGTGGCCCCACGGACTCAACATCCCAGATAGCGTAGGCCTTTGGAGCCACCTACTGTCACGCTCCACGGCGATGATGGCTATGCACGAGTGTCTTTAGGGAGCACACGCCATGTGCTCCCTAATCAATTGGGGGTGGTGCCACTCAGAAGGTCGGAATTCGAATGACGTCGACTGGTGTCGACACTTAAATCGCCAGTGGTACTCTGACTTTGGAGGTGCGACTCGAGCCTATCTTTGTGTCAAATTAAACCCTTCCTCATGTAGTCAGAGTTTGAACTGAATGAAGTGAGCGTATTGGGTAAAGGAATCACCTACAATTGGGGAAAGCCGGCTTAACGCCAGCGTGTGATGGCATCGATTGAATGAGCGCCCATCTCTTTCCGGAATTGGCAGTCACCTGAGGGTGTTCCCTCATACAGATCACACAGCTCTGGTAACGTCGCTTTCAAGGACCCCCAGGAAGTACATAGGTTACGCCTTCGAACGTGCCCTTTTTTTATCTTCTCAATCGACTTGAAGTTTCTTGAAATTCCCAGCATAACAGATGTGTGGTACTATATCCCCGAACTCTTCCGGTCTCCTTTTTTTCCGCCATGGACTCTGTATGATAACAAACGAAGGAAAGTCCGAGGCAATGGCCACATTAAATCCATTTATTTGACTAATCTGAGCATCCTATGCGTGCCAAGACCAATAGCATGCCGGCATCAGTTCGCACCAAACTGAATTCATACCCCATTCTCAGATCCCTGACGAGTTCAAGAATGTTTCGTGCACCAGACAAATACGGCATTTGTTTGAAAATGACAGGGCTGCTCACTGGTCGTGGCTGGCCAGAGTCCCTCTAATCATAACTTACAAAACCTTGGTAGTCGTGCTCCTCGAAGTGTAGGATTGACGGATCTTGTGCATTGAATAGTGAATACCTCAATAATTAAACGTACAGTCGTCCAGCTACTTGGGCCTAGAAACTATCAGCTGTTAGCGGCCCATCGAAACTGTTGTGGATTCTAGATGCAAGCAATTGAGTGCACAGAAATTGGGGGTTGATCGCATGCCTAAGATTTAATGAGACGGTGACTGTATAGATGAGTGTCGTATTTAGTTATATCATCAACTAGGCAAAGTGAATGAAACGCGCGATCGAAGCCGTAAATAAATAACGGGACCAGGGTTCTGTGCAAAGATTGGTGATTGGCTGAACATCCTCTTTCGTGCGTTGCGAGAACATCATTTCGGGGTGCCGAAAAGCGCGAATGTTGAAGAGAGATGTAGGTCCAATTAGCCGCAAATGGCCTCAAGAATGATCCTAAGGCCGCGCAACATGATCTTCATATTAAATTCTCGGCCGATCCAGACCCATCATTAGTTAAAATTGGAACTGGGTACTGCCAGTGCAATTCTCGAGCGTGCATACAAGAGGCGCAACCTCAGCTCTTGACAATATTGGAAGAGGTGAATACCGAATTGTGGAGTCACGGAAATAATGACCGTCGAGACTTCCGGCAAAGGCGGGCGAACGACACTGACCTGCATCGGTCGAACAAAGTAAAGAATCAGACGATATGTGATTGAGTCTGCGGGATTATAGCAGTCCTCCATAACGATCTAGGTCTGTTGATGGGGAGACATTATATTAGACCCCGGGCAGCGGCGAGATGGGAATATACCTTATCATCAAGGAGGTACGACGATCTAACCATTCCACGAATGCGCTTAGAGCTTTCAAAGCCCACCGATAGACGGCCAAGCGTCGTCTGGTTGTTAAGAGATAGAGTTTCTCTTGCGAATTGACCCGGAATGCCCTATTTACCAATGCACACTACGGGGCCGTCGAATGCAACCCTTGATGCGAGCTCGTGGACAACACTTCTAATAAGCTCGCTTGGGAAAGGAGCGCTACCCAATCCTGTCGTTCATAGAAAGCAAAGCTGAAGGTGGGGAGAAAGGAAGAGGAAGAGGAACCTAATAGGACTGACTGTCTGGACCAATCCCCACACGGTTGAAAATGGTGCATGGTTAGACCGAAACGCAAACCAAATCCGAAAGAGAATGCCATAGACAGGCCGCCATTGATACACCGAGAAAAAGCCTACGATACTGGTACAAGGCTCCGATCCAGGCTGCAGACTGCAGTCAGCTGTGACTTGGGCAGACGCAGCTGACACCCAAAGAAGGGGATTCATCGAATGGTAGGCAAATGAATAGGCATGTTCTATAGTTTAAGAGGAATCTTGGTGCGCCTCCTTGCAGCGTGACACATGTCCAACCTGCAGCTCGGCAGAATCATACCATAACACCACCGATCTCCATACGTTTTTAACCGCTAGCAACTCGATGGAGGCTATCTCTTGTTGCTTCTTGGTGGGATCTAGACGAGGCTTTCAGCATCCTCTGGCTGCTAGTCTGGGCAGCGTATCCCAAGGCATGGCATGAGAACACATCCATCACCACACCACGGCTCCGTCTTGCCTAACCCGGAATCTGAACCGCTTCCCGAACAGCTTAAGAGCTGATACTTGAAACTCGAGTGTCTAAGCCCGGTCTGGTGGGGTTGACCTTGCGAAGATGAAGCTGGTGGGAAGAACGAACTTGTGAGGGTCGGTTGATGAGAGCATTCGATGGTAGATAGCGATTAGTCGATCTGCTGCAGAGGCCCATCGTAGCCCAGCTATCCAGACGAATGCCGCCGTGGCTACCGGAGAGATATGCGTACATCCTAACTTCGACCCCGAAGATCCAAGTCCGATACGTTGGCCCCGGCTGTCGGATAACGACATATCCACAGGGTTTATCCCATGAGCTCGACCACATCACCACGCACCACCACCGTACAACCCCGTCCAATCACAGCTCGATGGTTTCCTTATGCTTAAACTTCCTCCCCGCCCTCTCGCTCGACCTGAACCTAAACTGGTTGCCGTACAGCTCAAACACCAAATGTGGGACGTCCAGAACGGTTTGGCCATGATTTGGTGTGAAAATCGATGTTAGGAAGGACGATGATGATCCAGGACCATCAGAAGGGTTCGTCGTGGAACCTCCTGCGTCTTTTGTATCGGGAGTGTCGCTTTCAGGATGGGGAGGTGCAGGGTTCAGGCTAGGTGGGATTGGATACGGCATCCCGGGTTTGAATGCTGGTGGTAGAGTAGAGTAAAGCGGAACGGCGAATGAGAATATTGAGTTTTGTTTCGGGATCACTAATGAGCAATATATCAGCGTTCCACAGGCTGACAGAAAGCGATGGGAGCTTAAGTGAACTAGTGCAAACTCACGTTTAACCCTGCTCTCCTTTGTAACAACCTTAAACCCATTCTCCGTCTCATGTATCAAAATCCCATTCAGCCCAACTAGACACGGATTCTTCGATTGCTTCACCGTCAAAACGCACCCATGAAAATCGGCTTTGAGGAACTTGGGATGCATCGCGGAAGACGAAGGAGCTTGTTTGTTCATCTCGGTGAGCTTCACCGAGCCCGAAGAGGTGGGAGGGGACTGTAAACCCAGAAGCTCAGACATATACCCTAACCAAAGGTGGTGGAGGGGTAAAAGCTTTGTATACCTACACCGAAGAAAAAAAAGCCCGTGTCAGTACAACCCCATCCAAACCTGACATGATGGTCAGAACGAAGCTCTCACTCGATCTCTCCCTTCCCAAACCTCCACAGCCCCCTCTTCTCACCCTTCCTTCTCCCCAAGGTACCTGTCTCCCTCCTAGCCTTCCTCACCTCCTTCTCGCGCTTCCTAACGTCCCTCTTCCTATCCATCTCTTTCTTGGCTCTCGAATCCCTCGCAGGGTTCTCCAAGAGCATAGAACGGCCTTTGACGCGGGTGTTGTAAATAGCTGTAGGATCAGAGTTTTGGGTTATTGAGGAGATGACGTAGGAGGGTGTGAAGGGTGATGAGGAGGAGAGGGTGGTTGTTGTTTTTTGGGCATCCTGTTATCCAATTAGTTTCGTATAAAGGGATAAAAAAAACGCGTCCGTACGAGCTTAGACTTCCAGGGAANGGGGGGCGTAGACGTCTATCATCGTTGGCTGAGCCGACATGGCTGCAACGGTGCTGGTGGTGGTAAGAGGAAAAGAGTGATTGCCCCCTTGCCATCATCGCGCTCTCACCTCCTCACTCAATTCCGATGCTTCAACTTTCGCCGATGAGGAGACTCGCTATTCATCGCCTCTCGCAAAATTGAGATCACAAGAAATTTCCATTCAAACAGACAGTAAGCACGATGTAAGTAGCAGGTATATGTCGGAGAGCATATCTCAACAACAAAAACCGAAATGAACAACCAAATTCAATCGCGTCAGTACCAAGAACAAAATTGACAAAACGTCAGAAAAGGTGAGTAGGGGAGTCGGGGGCATCGCAGTAGTCGTAATCGTAACCGTAGTCGTAGCGAAGGTCGTAAAAGGGGTCGTAAAGATAGATAGCAGGTATAGAAAAGCAAGCTAGTAAAAGCAGGCCTAAGTTCGGGTATCGCAAAAACATCAATCATTCGCACTCATTTCAATTCTCCAGTTCACCTCCGCACTGCACCGGGTCCACCCCCAGCCAACCTTCCCCCAACCTTAACAACTCCACCCACAACAACCCTCCTCACAAGCACCCTCAACACAACAGCACACACGCTGATCCCAAGCAGGACAAAGTAGGACGTACGTGCAGGCGAGATCGCAGGGAAGAGAGAGTCGGATAGGAAGCCAGGAAGCCAGTAGGGTCTTGTGTTTGCGCGGGGAGCGAGAGTTGCATTCGCTGACGACGTGGATGAAGAGGACGGTGACGAAGATGAGCTTGATGAGGATGCAGAGGAAGAGGGGGAGGACGAAACAGGTTCGACCCCCAACCCTCCAAACACCTTGCCAGCAGCACTATCGCCCACGACCTTTCCCACGACCCTCCTCACCAACCTAGCGGCCAGGTTAACCGTCGTCTCTCTCTTTCTTAGCTCTTCTTCCCGCTGGACGAGGGACCGCTGGAGAGTGCTGAGGTCGGTTTCTTTGGCGGTAAGGGTTTGGGCTTGGGTGAAGAGATCTTGTTCCTTGGTGGACAGGGTATGTTCCTTGGCGTTCAGAGACTGCTCCTTGTCATCGATACTCTGCTCTTTGGTGTTCAGAGTTTGCTCTTTCGAGTTCAGAGACTGCTCTTTGTCGTTGAGGTCTCGTTCCCTAGCCTCCAACTGCTCCAAAGAGTGAGAGTCCGTGTCCTTCGGCCCGGTGGCAGCAGCGCCCTCTCTGACCTCCACCTCCTTCACCCTCTCTTGAAGACTCGCCTCACGCTCATCCAGCTCTTGCTCCCTCTTCTCCAGGCTCAAAATCGTAGTATCCAGCTCTTCGAGGACTGATCGCTCTTGTTCTCCGAGCTCGGATTCCTTCCGGCCGATGTCCCCCTCTNCTCTGCCCGACGTCCTCCTCTTTCAACGAAACCTCCACCTCCCGGATCCGGACGTCCCTCTCCCTCCTCCTCACCTCCTCTTCCCTCTGCGAAAGTTCACGTTCTCGCTCACTCAATCTGCCTTCCCATTCACCCAATTCCCGTTGCTTCTGGTCGTGTTCCTGATCTCGAGAAGAGGACGGGCTCAGGTTGTTGAGAACAAGCTCTGATCCACCGTTGAGGTGGGATGAGGCCGATTTGAAGTCATCGTCCTCGTCATCAGTCTGCGACCCTGCGTCCCTAGAGTGTCTCTTCGCCACCGATGGTGATGATGTAGAAGGGGGAACGAACAGCTCGTTCAACGCTCTCGCTCCGATGCTTTTGGTCTCCTTTTCCGCTTCGGCCTCGGCGCTGGGATCGCCCTTGACAGAAAGGTGGGATTTAGGTCTGAGACCCCTCTTCCGCCTCCCCGTACGTCCGATGACGAAGCTGTCAGAGGATGAGATGGACTCGAGCGTTTTGTCTGGGTCTTCTCCATCCGCTTCCGCGGCGGCGTCGTTAGGGCCCGCAGTCGCAGCAGGAGGCACGCTCGGTCCAGACGGGATCCTTTTGACAGTCTCCCTCTCCCCGGGACCACCCTCCTTCTCCCACGCTTCCACGCCACCTCCTCCTTTTTCTAGCAACTCTTCCATGGTGAGTTCGTCTTCTTGAGCGAGAGGCGCACGGCGCGCAACGAGCTCAGGCGGCCCGCCTCTCCTCGGTCTGGGATGGTGCATCTTGACCCCATCTTCGTCAGCCAACGCAGTCGCACCAGCGGTCACGGGCACGCGAACCAGACCTGGCTCGGGGGAAGGTACAACTCCAGGTGGAACAGGCAACAACCTATCCCTCCTCTTCCCACTGCTGTTACTTCCGACGCTCCCAACGCTCCCGGTGCTTTGTGCCCTCAAGTGGATATCGGGGCTCGCAGGGAGTGGGTAAGCTACACCGGTATGCGCCGGCGTTAAGCCATGAACTGGGGTCCCGTTAGAATTGAAATGATGGTGTTTCGAGGGATGTGGGTGTGGATGTTGGGGATAGGAAGGCGGAGGCGGAGGAGCAGGTGGGAGGGGTAGAAGCCGAGGTAGTTCTTTGTTCCTATTGGCCGGTAAGGGGGGGGTGAGCTTGTCCATTGGACGGTAACTGGGGCAACGGAGGATGGTGAACCGGTTGATTGTGATTATTGTAATCCTGGCGTCCTCGGACGGTAACCTCGCCTTCTTGTTGCGACTGCCTCTCAGGCGACCTTGACACGGGCGCACTACCTCCTAGAGCATGGGTTCCAAACAAATCCCCAACTCTCCCTCGCGGGGGAAGGCCTCGACTTGTACTCGCAGTGCTGGACGTCCTCTCCCTCTCTCTCCCGCCTTTCACAGGCGAAACACTCCTGCTACTCCTACCGCTTGCACTCCCTTCGTCGGACAACTCGTGCTCACTGCCACTGGAAGAAGAGGAGCGTTCGAGAGAAGCGATCATGCCTCTCACTTTGCCATTGGAGTTCCCATTAAGTAGAGAGAAGCCACTCGCGGTTCCTCGGGTTGGGTGAGGAGAAAATAGGTCGAGATCTTCGGGGTCAGATGGGGGGTCTGAGCGGGTCCGTGGGACGGGATTATTGACGTAGTCAGAGGCGGAGGTACGAGGCTGAGTTCCGAATATCCGCCCTTTGAGTGTGGCTTGACGGAGAGTGCGGGAGGCAGAGAGGAGGGGTGCGATGAGATGGGGATCGATGGCGTATCTAGATGGGTGTGTTGATCAGTGATGGATTCGTGGATAGGATAGAATAGAACGAGAGAAACGGATACGTACTCATCACTCAACACCCTGTCGTTCAATCTCAAAAACGCCCTCCCATTGATCCTCTTCTCTTTCACAGCCCTCACAATTTCATCCCTCTCTTCCACATGATCAAGAGCACTCTCGAGGTATGTAGCCACCTGGGTAGGGGTCCATGTCTTCGGGTCTTCAGCACCATCTTTCTGCGTCGGGAAGTGCAAGTCGAATTGGGGTTGGGGCATAGACGGGGGCAAGGTCTCTGACCTCCTCGTCCTCGCATTGATGGTAGTAGGATCCCCAACACTCTGCCGCGGTGTCCTCCCATCCGGATCGTACTCGTCAGGCTGAAGTTGCATGAACCCGGCTTTTTTCGGCGACACACTCGAGGCTCTTCCATGCCCATGCCCATTGGCGACTGCAGCGAACGCAGGGTCCATATTCGGAGGAACCGGAAGAGCCCTGGGCGGAGCATCGTTCATGCTCCTGCTGTACCGATGCCGGCCCTCCACCTCCGACACCCTGGGAAAACCCCCGTTCCAACTGGACCTCTTGCTCNGGGCTCGGGGGCGCACTNCCCCTCGCTGCTCATGCTGCTGGTGCTCGAGGTAGGCGAAGGTGATGGAGGAGCGTACCAATGCTGGTAACCCAACCCCGAATGCAACGGGCTCGAACTCGTCCTGGAGAGGAGAGCAGTGGAAGTGGTTTTGATAGCGTAAGGGTGCGCGTTGGGTTTGACCGGAGGTGGTGCAANGGGGGAAGGAGGGGCTTGGAGGGGGTGGGGGAGATGCGGGGGTCGTATTTGTGGATGATGACGTCGACGATGAGAGCGAAGAAGTAAAAGACGACTTTCTCGAGCGACTCTCGCTGAGATAATCCCCCTTTGTAGGACTGGAAGTGCGACTCGAGCTCCTCGAGCTCGTGGCGGGAAATGTGGTACTGGAAGAATGTCGGAGGGGACGGGGAGCAGGATGGGGAGCCGAGGTAGTTGTAGCGTTGGCGGCCCACGACTCTTTCGTAGGACTCGCACTCCTCAGTTCCCCACTGGTGCTCGACCCATTGAGCGAATTCGAATCGTGTGGAGGTGGAAGTGGTGGTAAAGCAGGACTAATCGCTGCCATCGACGACGGCGACGACGGGGGAGAAGAGCTCATCATTGGGGTGGTCGTCAATCTCTATAGGTTCATGAGATAAATAGAACAAAAGCAATAGATAGGTGGAAAGGTATGTCCAAACAGGAACAGAAAGAAATCGTAAAGCAGAGTTGAACCTCTGGTTGATTGGTTGGGTTGATGGGTCAGGTCGCGTCTCGTCCAGACAAGGGGGAATTGATCTGTTTACCGCTGTATTGCACTATTCAAAAAAGGGAACGTCCGCTGAAATTGCACCCAGCGACTCGTGCGGATGCTTTAACGCAAGGCTGCTTACAGCAGTCATTTCGCGTGAAAGAGGTAGAGAAAGAACTTCACTATGCGCCCTGGCGGTTTAGTGGAAAGNAAAAAAAAAAGGAAGAAACATCAAACAAAAAAGCGTCACCTGTGCGATTCGAACACACGCGCTCAAAGAGCAACCGCTATCGACTACACAGAGGTAGCAGGCGATCCCGTTAACCACTCCGGCAAAGTGACCTTGGCACCATTTGTCATGTTGCCCTACATGTTGTACATGTAGCCGCCTCAAAGGCGCTCGAATTTTCGTGATGCCAAAAGAGAATGTCGGACGAGATTCAATTGGGCAAGGGAAAAGTCCAAAAGGATGACAGAAGAGATAATATAGATAGATAACGGAATTCCGTGTGTATACTGTCATTAAAGTATTAAACCTTCCTCGACAGCGGATTGAATAGTGCCAACCGGGAAGACCCTTTCTCCTGCAAATTTTCTTTGTCTGAACCCTTTGGGTCGGCTCAACCCGAATCTGAAGCTTGGGTTTTCTAGGGCAGAAAGTATTCAACGGTAGACTGCACAAGGTCAGCAGGCGGTCCATTCGTGTCACTGTGTTGAGCATACCTTGGATCCATGAGGAACCGTCGAAATTTGGAGATATCCAATGAATCCGTCGGGTGGTGCAATAGGGCCCAAGAAAACCCTAGAATGGCTGCTCTGGCTGTACGCAGTGCAGCATGTGTGCATTTCCAAGCCTCGACCTGAATTAAAGGATTTTGGAAAGGGCATGATCATCCGACTAGCATTATTAAGCGCCCGACAAACAGATTCCAAACATATCACATGTGGCCTAGCACGGGCGCATTCACAGTTTCGTCCCTTCCCTCACAATGGCAAACATCGGATACTTCAACCACTCGCAGGGCCTTCAAGTCGAAAAAGTTAATATTGTAACAAGTATATCGTCCCGCTCAGGAAATGATCCACTCGAAAGTCAGTCGGTCTCTTCTCATTGCTGTAGACATACGGTCTGAAGACTCTGACTCATACTCGTTTACTACGATTTACAGAGCTTGAGGCCTTCATCGCACCAGAGGCATTGGACGACTCCGCTGAGCGCTGCGATGCGCCAAAATGCCACCCAGAAACCAGAGTCGCCGTACAAGACGACCTCTACAGCTGGATCGAGCACGGAGACGCTCAGTCTCCGTCGCCGGACAGCCCCCGCAAGATGAAGTGGGTCACTGGGCCTGCAGGCACAGGCAAAACCGCCGTCATGGGCTCTCTCACAGAGCGATGCAAGCAAAATGGATTCCCTGTCGCCTGTTTCTTCTTTTCGTCTACCGGGTCCATAGGACGCAGGACGAAGACGGCCTTTGTCACAACCATTGCCCACCAGCTGGCGCAGCACCGACAAGACTTGAAGGATGCAGTCGCAGCGGCTATCGAAGCTGACACCATCGTCTTCAAGAGGAATCTTCGTGTCCAGATGGAGACCCTTGTCCTGGCACCACTGCGAGAGGTCGCGGCTGGTTCCAATGCCGAATTGCGGGGGGTCATTATCGTCGACGGCCTAGACGAGTGCGGGGTCGAGCAAAATCACGATAGCACCACTGCTGGATCACGGAACAAGCCCACACGAACGAAAGAACAAGACCAGTTAGAGATCCTCCAAGTTCTGCACCAAGCAGCGTCGGACCCGACCTTTCCCTTTCGTATACTCGTTGCTAGCCGCCCGGAGCGCGTGTTCCGCGAATTCTTCGATTCAAAAAATAGCCCTGCCTCTTTCGCCCAGAAAGTCGATCTGTACGAAGACTATAACGTTGAAGCCGACATTACCCTATTCCTGGACTCCCAGTTCAGCCGGATTCGCCGTCGTTACAACCTTCCCTCTTCATGGCCGCCTCCAGGTACCGTTCAAACCTTGGTGATGATTGCGTCGCGGCAATTCATTTACGCCGCGACCGTTATCCGGTTTCTTGACGCGGTTCATCAAGAACCTCCAGAAGATTCACTCAAGGCTATATTGGAGGTGGGAGCACGAGCCACGCCGGGTTCTTCAACGAATCCACTTGAACAGCTGGACATACTGTATTCGCACATCCTCGAGACGAGTCCAAATCCGAAGCTTTCGGTGCTGTGGATCTACGGTATCGACAGAATTTATGCTTCGGCACCGCACTCTGCTTTGGACGCAAATATCCTTCTACAAACAGACCCGGGGAGCAGCGAAGCGGAGCACTTACTGGGAAACCTTCACTCATTGATTCGGACCCCACCTTCCAGCATGCAGGCTACGACTCCATATAGCTTCTACCACAGATCTTTTTTCGACTTCCTCGGCGACCCTCACCGTTGTGGGGACTTGTATGTTGGAGAGAGTGAAATTGGCCTATTCATCTGGGGCCGATTCTTTCGCGCATGTACAAGTGAGTTTGATATGTTTGCCTCAGCTTTTCAAAAGGTGAATCTGATGCTAATGCTATGCTATTGAAGGAGTCTCAGAGAACCAATTCTCATACTCTGAAGGCCTCGACCAACTTCTGACCTATCTCCCATTAATATTCACAAACTCAGAGCTTGAAGACATTTCTCGCTTCAACGTCGTTCCTACACCAGCTGGCATCCATTGGTGGATGTCGTCGGCCATCCCGCGTCTATCTAGCGCTTCCCTCTGGAGTTTGTTCTGCTTGGTTCACCATTCAGTGCGTTCATTCACTTCACCATTACGATCAATATCCTCCGAGCTTCCGAACACCACTTGATTGACTGAAATTTGCTTCTCTTTTATGCGTTTATGCTTATTTTTAGTGCCCCTGGTATCGCTNGCAAAAAAGCTTGTAGAGTTTGGAGCCGGACTATGCTTCGTTGTTTGGGATCGGCTACGTCAGTTGCTCCAGGGGTGTTCTGGCCACTCCGACGGCGCGGCGGGGGTGTCTCTCCAGACGAAGCCGAGGTGGCAAATTTAAAATTTGACCAGTTGGTCAACAGGGCGCGGAGGAACCGCACATAAGTGTATTACCAGAAATCCCAGTCCTAGATTCATCTTGAATAATTACAATGCAATTTACATCCATTTTGTCTCGATCTGTGGTCACTACTCCTGGTATGCTAGATGGCTTGGACGTCGAACAGAGATACTCGGAAAAGTCATATGATCAAGGGCAAGCTTGGGACAAGCACAACGCCATGATTGCTAGTCAAAAAAAACACTTGGTAATCATAACTTGCTCCGCGATCTTCCGACGTGAAACAACGGTCGCATGCTTGCAATACTGGACCGATGCCGTCCTCCTCGCAGAGCCGCGTCATCGTGCTCCAAGAGTCTGCTGGGGACTACACCGAAGCTCTGGAGTGCATGCATAAGGTTATTGTTGGTCCCCGGCATACACCCACGAACTCACACCATCCCCAGCCCTGACCATGACCTTGGGAGACCACTCGAATTTGTCAAGGGGCTTGCACGCACCGAGCTCTGCGCTCTTCACTCGAGGCAACCGCCTATTCAAAGGGCCGTCCCGAGATGTATCGGAATTTTTAAATAATGAGGGAGACAAAGACGGAGTGGGCCATGAGGATACCCCAAAATTCTATGCTGTACCGGAATTCGCTCCCGGGCCGCTTATAATTAACGGTTTTGGGCGCTTCGAAAAGTTTCGCATCGGCAAGTCCCTGACATCAATAGGGTTTGAGCTACGGGACCACCCATGGTCAGGTCAGGCTCTGTCCAATGAAGGTAGTTAGCAGTCAGCTTGAGAATTTTACCGATAAGCTTCATCCTTAAGGTATGGGGGACTTAATCGGCGGTGCGTAGGACATAGAAACTTCGTGTTCAGCAGCTGACTTTGGCTTCCTCATTTTCAGTGCGAGCTATGAGTTTAAATGAGAGGGACGTTCCCCTTAGACACGCACGCTACACGGCTGACCTCTGCTCCTTGTTTCGGAGACGATTATCCTCCGAGGCAGAGAACGTCAAACAAGATTTCTGTGAAGGACAAGAACGATGGCCTATCCCGTTAGAGCTCGTATACGAGAAAGCTTACTTGACAGATAGTAGGAAATCGATGCCTCGTTTACAACAGCTGACCGTATCTTCTTTCGATTTGTGTGCGAACCTTAGAATCAATGATAAGAGCCTGGCAGAGGGTACCCCAGCTGACCTCTGCCCTATTGTTCCTTTGGGCTCCGAGAACACACAAATATGAGTAACCTACTCCTTTTCGCCACGCCGGAGCTATAAAGGAGCCACCTACTACGCGATCCCCCGGACTATCAACCACTCACACACCACTACTCAGACCAATTCCACCACACATCGTTTCCTGATATTTTCATGTCGGCCTTGAGAGTGACATTCAACCCTGCGACCCTTAGACCAGCTGAGCAGCCTCAGATCAGGCAATTCTGCGAGGCAGCTTGGAAGCACCCAGCCTTGACCTCCTCAACCGAGGCGATCGTCTACTCGTACGTCGGTCTATTCTTCCACTTTTTTTTTTCCGTTGCCTGCCAATCCTAACTCGACTTTTTGATTACTTCAACTAGTGCTCCAGCGCCCCCTGGCACGACCGGGAGGGTGTGGTGGCACACCACTACTAACGACCCTCGCGAACACATCACGGTTCGGTACAACCGCAGAGCCAACCGAGTTCATATCTATCGGGATGGTACTGTCAATGTGAGCCCTCAAAAGCCGCTCCGCATGAGGCCTCGGGGTGCCCCCAGGGCGGCTGAAGACGAAGAGGGTTATGACTCTGTGTCAGAGCTTTCTGGAGAAGAATTCGATGAGTGAGGAAGCGTTTCAGAAGGTAAGGATATAGTTTTATTTCCTGCGAGGATTCAATCTGAGCTCGTATGCTATCCCAGCGTTCTGCCACACTGAGGTGATCATTGGAGCTATCATGTAGGATCCTTTGATTTGTTGGCCTTAGTATTGTTGGAAATTTCGATACGTCTACCACATGTCGTATCAATGCTTACACCGAGATATGTCGACAATGTTCGTTGTGACCTATCCAAACTGCTAGCCGTAGTACTGAAAGCGGAGATCGGTCATCGACCAAGGTATCGGTAAACATGGTTTATTACAATGATACACGAGAACGAGAGAGATAGAGAGAGGGTAAGCGAGACAGTGAACTGACTCGAAGAAAGACTCGCCAAAGTAATCGTAACCAGTAAGTAGCAGCGGCGGCAACTAGACAAAGAAAAAACCAGGGACAACAAAAAGGAAGCGATAGGTTTAGTAAGAAGAAGAGGGGAAAGATCAAGCACCGTTAAGCAGTTCAGCCAACTCCCCATTATCGATCATCTCTTGTACAATATCCAACCCACCTACAAGCTCTCCGTTAATGATGAGCTGGGGGTATGTCGGCCAATCGTTGAGTATCTTCAACCCTACAAAGTGAGTGATATATCGAATCGTCAGCGGATCACGTCGCCGATCCTCCAAAAACAGTGGTAGCAGTAGGGGGAGCAGAGGACGACCAAGACCACAAGAAAGGGTGGCAGGGAGAAACCGATGTCGAAAGGGGATACAGAATCAAATAAGGCAATACTCACCTTGCCTTACACTCTCATCCGTCAAAATATCAAAACTCGTAAACCCCACCTTCTGGTCTCTGAGGAGCTCCACGATCTTCCTCGAGAACCCGCACTGGGGTTCGTCTGGAGAGCCTTTCATGAAGAGTACAACCTTACTCTGCTTTATCAATCCGTGTAGCCGCTGCACGAGTTGCTCGGGGGTCTCTCCTTGGGGTGCGGTGCAGCTGGTATAGTGAGGACGAGTGGAGAAAAGGAGGATGCGAGGGAGGAGGATTGAGGTTAGTGGTATGGCGGAAGTAGTGGCAAGAGGACGTACGATAAGGGAGGAGCAACCGACGCCTGGTTTGTACTTGCCATGTCGGAGGGTGTAGCAACATTCTTGGCGACAGCATTGGAGAGGGCGGGGACATTCGCGCCGTCAATTCGGCTAAGGAGTGTGTGGCCCTGGTTTGGAGGTAGCCGTTGAGTGTTGAACGAAAGACGGGTAGGAAGGAGAGACGTACGCGAAGGACGATAAACGAAGGAACAACCCCGATGTCAAACGAATCTGATATATCGGGTTGCTCTTCTGCGTCCACCTACATATCAAGAGAATGGTTAGAGCCGGCCCAAGTCTACTGACAAATGGATGGATAAATGGCGCATACGGATAGGAACAACCCTGCGCTATAATTCCTCGCCAGCTCTTTGAATACCTCATCCATCTGCTTGCACGGTTCCGCAAACGCCGCCCAGAAGTTGATAACGGACACCCTGTGCAGATCTTGGCTCAGGACCTGCCGGAACTGTTCTGAGGATTTCACTTCGATAACTGGTTCGGCCATGGCTGCTGTTGGGGGTATTTGCTCAAGAGGTCAAGCTCAGGCATACTCGAGCTTGGCCCGAGCTAAATACATAGTAAGTATCCAATGAGGAATCAGGGGGTTGTCATCGGGCGAATTGTAATTGTAAACCAGTGATTGCCTATTGGATGATGAATGGCGTTATTCAGATCTAATTATAACTGATCTGATCAAACCGCTCTCGTTCTGAAGTGCATCCCACTGCCCACTACGCCACCTCTCTCCCACGAACTCATCGACAGAACATCAGCGGAGTCGTAGAAGGAGATTGCTTCGATGATCTAAACCCAGAGATATGGATGGAGGTCCCCACCGAACAAAATTATTCATGAGACTTGGATTAGGTTAGGAGCGGGCGCTTGAATTGTATGACCAGAAGCCCCACTCCAGCGCCGTCAAAGAAAGTCGAAGATGGTCGCTCTCTAGTGCTCTTGGACGCCTGGATGGTGTCGAAGCGAGGGGCTGAGGCGGCCGAAAGCGGCCTTCGATCGCTGCAACGTGTTTGCAATGTTTGGGGCTTACGGAAGCGGAGTTCTCCAGTGAGTGCCTGCAAATCTCTCATCTCGTAGCTGTGGATCCGTCAATATTTGCGCATCTTCCTCCATTCCAGTTTTTCCTTTCGCTCAACCTCCAGCATCTTGAACATCTCCAGCATATCGAGGTGTAGGTATGACAGTATGGAGGTGAAATCCCATCTTTCATCTGGTGGCTCATATCATCCACTTCGGGACTGACGAACATCATGGTCAACACGGATATAATTAAGGGCGGTGAAGTAGACCCGAAAGTTCTCTAAAATTTCTCCAATCTCACGAGGATTGGGATGCATGGTCCAACTTGAATTCGCCATGGCTTCAAAGGTGTAGGGAAACCGATAATGCCTTCCAGGACGCTGAGTTGACCAATTCAGAGAAGCTGCAAACAGACGTTCTCTGGTATGACAAACCGCACGACCAGACTCAGTGAGTACGTTGTACGAATATTTACATTAAGGAATATCAGCTGTCGTAAATGCTTCTCCCGTTAAACTCAGTAAGGTAGGAAAGTGTTGGTATTGAGTATTGGATAGCTATGTTGCATAGGATGGTGGAGATCGCACGATAGGCGATGATGGTTGTGTAGAAAGAATATCGGTAATGAGATTCTCATTGGCCACGATTGGTCCCTGTCTCACCGATGGGTCATGATTGACCATCATAGGTCCAGGCGGGGTTCTCACTGGGCAGTAAGTAGACTGCGTTAATCCAGAATACAGTTACTGATAGTAATTCAAATAAAGTTCATGAGGTTACTCTGAGCCCTTGGTGCCTTTTTGCTGATGACCTGTCGCATGCTTCCTTGGCCGTAAGAGCTGTTCAGGTGGGCTCTACTCTCAGTATGCGACCCTCACTGATGATATTGTCCCAACTGGACCCGGCGATGGGTATGCAACTTGACGGTGCAAGCCAACCCATCACCATCACTCGGGAAGGCACCGTCTCTCGGTGCCTAATTCATCTGAACGACGGCTTTGCTCGCACTGAGTCGCAGCAACATCCATCACTCTGAGTGCGCGTCTAATTCTTTGGAAGGACAGCGTATGCTCAAAGGTCTCTCTTTCCACAAATCTTTCAGTCGTAACACTTTCCTACCTGCAGGTTAAATCAGCTATGTTTACGAGGCTTTACTCATACTTAGCAAAGAGGGACCGGCGGGCGGAGTTCGAAGGGATAACACGGTTTGAATTCATCCGTGGGGTCTGAGTTCCTAAGACATTTCTATACTTCACGTATTCTATACTTGCAGATCGTTCTCGAGTCAGTGTCATTTCAATTCCGAGTTTTGCCGCTTCCCACTTTGATCTTCGCAGTGTGCTGTGGTATCTCTCTTTAGATTGGCGATTATAGTTAATGGAAACTACCCGCATGCACTCAAATGCTGCGGAGACCTACAGGGAATCTACGGGCCCGAGTGGACATGCTGGGCTGGTACGGCAGCCGAAGCAACGACGGAGCGTCAAACTTCAGAAGCACTAGGTCACGTCCATAGGAGCTCCACTTGTCGGAGAGAGAAATGTCCCTCAGTGCTCGCCTGTGTTCAGGGATATGGGATTACAAGAGAGATGGTGAGTGACATAGGGTACCGACTGGAGGTTAAGGCTAGTGAATAGAGATAGGGGCGACATCAAAACATCGCAAGACTCATGCTAGGCCTAGTGTAGGCATGGAGAAAACTTCGACGAAGAGAGACGGGAATCAAACACCGTTAATCGTACTGGCCAACTCCCCGCTCCCTATCATCTCCTGTACGATGTCCAACCCACCCACCAACTCTCCGTTGACGATGAGTTGAGGGTATGTCGGCCAGTCGTTGAGTTTTTTCAGTCCTACAACAAGCAGTTGTCAGTTTAGCGTCTGTTCATAATTTCTCCAGAAACTCAAAGAGAAGGGCGAGCGAGAAGAGAAGGATGAAGCAACGGTACTCACCCTGCCTAACGCTCTCATCCGTCAAAATATCAAAAGTCGTAAACTCCACCTTCTCGTCCTTGAGCAACCCCACAATCTTCCTCGAAAACCCACACCGGGGCTGGTCTGGAGAGCCTTTCATGAAGAGTACGACTTTACTCTGGTTCATTAGTCCGCGTAGCCGCTGTTCGAGCTGTTCAGGGGTTTCTTCTTCTTGAGGTGCGGTGATTCTGGTGCGGGGAAGAGGAACGGTGAGGGGGAGAGAAAGCAGGGAGCAGCGAGAGAGGTTAGTGGTACCGCGAAATTAATGGCAAGAGGGGAACGTACGATGAAGGAGGAGCGGCAGGAGCCTGATCTGTACGTGATAATGGGGTGTGGGAGGGAGTAGTAACATTCTTGGCTACGGTGTTAGAAAGTGCTGGTGCGTCGGCGCCGTCGATTCGGCCTAGGAGTGTGTGGCCCTGGATCAAACACCGTCGTTGAGATTCGAAGTAATGGTCGGTAAGGACAAACATACGCGGAGGATGATAAAAGAAGGAACAGCCTCGATATCAAACGATTCTGCAATATCAGACTGCGCTTCTGCGTCCACCTACACACCAAGAAAACTGTCAGAGCTCGTCCATGTCTACGAATGAATAGCAACGTACGGATAGGAACAACCCCGCACTATGCTTCCTCGCCAGCTCCCCGAAAACGACATTCATCTGCTTGCACGGCTCTGCAAACGCCGCCCAGAAGTTGATGACAGACACCCTGTTCAGATCTTGGCTGAGGAGTTCCTTGAACTCCTCCGGGGATCCCACTTTGATAACTGCTTCGGCCATGGGTGCTGGTGCTGGTATTCGCTCAAGAGGTCAAGTTCAAACGAGCTCGAGCCAAACTGTATTCGAGGGGAGTCGGGGTGAGGGGACGGACGATGGGAAGAGGAGAAGGCCTCGAATGACTTCGGTTCGGAGTTGTCATCGGGCGAATTGTCAGCCAATGATTGCCTATCGGATAACACGGATGGCGTTATTCGGATCTACTTACCCGATCTGATCAAACTGACGACGCGATCGAGACTCGCAATGTTCATCCTAATGACCCGCCTCGACGAACCATCCGCCATGCTCCCCTGCGAACTCGTTGGCAAAATCATTAGCGAGCTCGTAGAAAGAGATGGCTTCGACAATTTAACCCCAGAGGCGGCAGAATCACTGAGGAATTGCGCACTGGTCAATAGCGTCTTTCGCGCCTGCTCGCAACCTCATCTCTTCTTCCATCTCGACCTGCACACTGGGAAGCTGTTTGACTATGCATCTGCCTTACTCAGTGGCTCTGAGCATATCCGGAGTATGGTCAGGTCGTTGTCCTTTTGTGATTTACATCGTTCATGTGCGTCACCGTCTCTTTCATATCGCCCACCTTCCCGACACTTCATACTTAGACTGACTGCTGACAACCGAGCCATTCTAGTGGGTCCTGGGATCGAACGGTGTCAAGCCCTTCTCAAATGCACCGAGATGAACCAGCTGAGCATAGATAGTGACGACGAAGGCAACTATTTACATTGGCCATCGACCAAAAAGGAATTCTACACAAGCATTTGTAGCCTTCCTGGGCTCTCCCAAATCTCCATCGTATGGGCCGATTTCCCTGTTCAGCTACTTGGGCGCTGCCATGGACTAAAGTCGCTGTGGTTCAACGGTTGCGTTCTCATGGATGATAGTCAAGTCATCGGGGTCCCAAACAACGCGAAGGTCGAGCTGCAAGAACTCGAAATCCATGAGCAAAGATTTTTGGCGTGGATCTCCGATACAGAAAGATCATTTATCGATATCCGTGGCTTGCAGCGCCTCCGCTTGAAACTCTTCTACATCGGAAAAAGTGAGGAGGAAGTTGTGCGGACCTTTATCCATCGGTGCAAGGCGTTGCAATGTTTGTCGCTTACGGAAGCGGAGTTCTCCAGTGAGTGCCAAATCTCTCATCTCGTAGCTGTGGATCCGTCAATAGTTACGCATCTTCCTCCGTTTCAGCTCTCCTTTCGCTCAGCCTGCAGCATCATGAACACCTCAGGCATATTGAAGTAAGTATAATAGTAGTTCATGGAGATGAAATCCCATCCTTCATCCGGTGGCTCACGTCATCTACCTCGGGCCTTACGAGCATCGTCGTCTACGTGGATGTAGCTGAACACGGTGCGGTAGGTCTGGAAGTCCTCCAAGCTCACCAGGACTGCTATACAGGACCCAACTTGCACTCGCCATGGCTTCAAAGGTGGAGGGAAGCCGACAATGCCTTCCGGGACGCCCAGTTGACGAACGTCGAGAAGCTGCAGATAAACGTTTTCTGGTCCGGCGACCCGCATGACCATGCTCAGTGCATTCGCAGCAATACACCTTATTTATCGTCTCAGCCATATTTTAAACTTTGTATGAGGTTACCTATATAACTCGATTGGCTATAGTAACGTTCGAACGATTCATGTATCCATAAAATTTCCAGTATACTAATTGCTGAGCAAACCTTCGACTGGGCTCTCCTTTAAAAGGTGTCCACCAGTTTTAAGCCGTGTATAGAACGACTCTGGAAATTGTTTGCGATCTTCCTTCCCCTCCTTACACCCCAAATTCCTGTCTCTCGAACCAGGGTAAACCAAGGGTATATCAAACCCCCTGCCAGAATATCTGGACGGTGATTTGTTGGTAGCACGATCATCATGGAACAATCCAGAACTCTCGCCTCAGACTTTGGTATTCTCCTCCGTTTTATGGGTCGAGCCGGCAGGGGCAGCAGCGCCTTCAATCCACACCTTTTGACTTGATTTCATCTTTCAACTTTCGGCCCCACCCTTCTGCAAGCTCCAAGTATCGATTTTTTTGCACTCGATTTATCACTTGCATAGACCAAGGTTTTCATGAAATATCCTGTTGTTGCTAGTATTTGCTCAGTGTCAAGCTCAGGCAAGCTAGAATCGGATGGTATCCAACGAGAAGACAGGATCAAGATGCGGGGACGCGGATTAGAGAAAGACCCTTTGAATGGACAATTGCCGATCGGATAAGATGGATAGCATTATTCGGATCTAACCGATCTAAGATACCTGTCATAGTACAGGCTCTGTCCTGACCGTGGTCCCACGTTTACACTCGTCGTTCCTACCCTGCCGCCATGAGCCACCTCGGCCAACCATCCGCTACACTACCTTTCCCCCACGAACTCATGGACAAGATTATCAGCGAACTCGCAGAGAGAACATACCTGAATCTGGCACGAGAAGCAAAGGAATCATTGAAGAATTGCTCACTAGTCAACAGCGTCTTTCGCGCATTTTCACAACCGCATTTGTTCTGGCATCTTGACCTACGTGACGACGCGGTGGTGTTTGATCGTGCATCGGCGTTACTCAGTGGCTCTGAACGTATTCGGAATATGGTCAGCTCGTTATACTTTAGTGATTGGGATAGTCGTGCGTCTATCTCTCCCTTCATGACACACATGTCAACTGCTGACTGGCCAAACGATCCGTTTTAGGTGTCATTGGGATCGAACGATGTCCAGCCCTCCTCCAGTGTACCAAAATAAACCGATTGTTCATACAAAGCTACGGGGAAGGCAACAATGCACGTTGGCCGCCGACCAAAAAGGAGTTTTACGCAAACCTTTTCAGCCTTCCGAAGCTCACCAAAGTCTCCATCAAAAGAGAAGATCTTCCCGTTCAGCTACTTGCTTACTGCAAGGGGTTAAAGTCGCTGGCTTTTCACGGATGCGTTTGCAATTATGCCAGTCAATCCATCGAGCAACCATTAAACAGCGCGAAGATTGAGTTGCAAACACTTGAGCTCCTTAAGCAACGTGATTTACCGAGCTTTTTGACATGGATCTCCAACCCAGAAACCTCCCCCATCGAAATCCGTGGCTTGCAGAGCCTCCGTATGGATCTTTTTTACGTCCCAGAGGATAAGAGGGATGCTTTGCGAGCTTTTATCCATCGGTGCAAGGCGTTGCGTTGTTTAAGGATTACGGGTGGGGAGTTCCCCGGTGAGTGGCTACTAATCCCTCAGCTTGTAGCTGTTGATGAATTGATATTTATGTATTTTCCTCCTTTCCAGTTCTCCTCCCGCTCAACCTCAACCACCTTGAGCACCTCAGACGTATCGAGGTGGAGATACATTATCGAGTACATGAAATCCCACCTTTCATCCGGTGGCTCGGATCCTCCACGTCGGGCCTCACGAGCATCGTGATCGACCCGTGTTTATCAGAGAACAGTGAGGGAGTCCCNAGAAGCCCTCCAACCTCACCAGGATTGCTATACAGGATCCGATCCGCCAGGGTCTCAAAAGTGGAGGGAAATCGATGATGCCTTTCGGGAAGCCCAGCTGACGAGTCTCGAGGAGCTACGGTTAACCGCTGCATTCCATGGGGAAAGCAAACCGCATGATCATGCTCGGTGCATTCGAAACAATATGCCTTATTTATCCTCTCAACCATATTTTGAACCTGTTATGAAGTATCATGTTCGGTAGGCTTCAACTAGCTCTAACAATGCGGATGCCATGTGTTGGTAAACGTTCAAATGTAATAACTGTTCATACCTTTGACTGAGCTCTCCTTCGACAAGTGTAGCCACCTAGTTCGAAGCCTTGTGTATCACGACTTTGGAAATCGTTTCACCATTCCCCAAGTTTCCCGTCTCACCTCCAAATCTGTACGTGCCCACATCTCAGATCCTGTCCCTCGCCCAGAATATATCGACGCCCTGCAGGAGGCTCTTAACGGGAATCCGTTGGTATTAGAATTACCATGGGAGGAAAATTCAGAACTCTTGATGGAACTTGGAATCCACCTTCGAGCTTCAACGCAAGATGAAATATAGGGTATTTCTCTGTGCACATCACTACGGCCGGTTCCCGGTGCATTTACCCCTCATACGTCGAGGGCCAGTGGCTCTAACCCTGCACTTCCGTTTCAAACGCCGTGACCAGCTACCCTCGCGGTGGTCATCTCACAATTTCTTCCGGTCCTCCGTCATTGCTATTCAGGGCTATCGTTTGATCAGAGTCAAAAGTGGAGGGACTCAATCGATGACGTATAGTCCCCGCTCATTCGAATATGTTTCTAGAACCAGGTCTGCACTCGTTCAGCCGGCCTTCAAAATATATGCGAGCTTCGTTGATTTATGGACGTGTCGCTGCTGCCGATCCTACATTGTTCCACGATGTCTGAATCCAATAACCAATCTATCGGGAGCAAGGCGGCTTTGGCGCCACTCATGTCATTTCGTGAGAACCATGTAAGTGATCACCGAGCCTTCCGGTTCTCCCTAGTACGTTCACCTCCACCATGAATCTCTCTCACGAATCATCGACTACGCAACAGCGACCGATACCGGGCGAGCTGATTGAAAAGATAGTAGAGGAACTTGCACAAAGAGAGGGTTTTGACTACTTATCTCTAACAAACGATGCCGAGAACCAGTTGAAACAGTGCGCCTTGGTGAACCACACTTTCCGCTCGTACTCCCAGCAGCACCTTTTCTGGCACATAGAAATCCAAGACGAGGAGCGTATTGTTCGCGTGGCACGAATTATTCAGGCATCTGGACGTATCCGTGACACATTCAAGTCGATTACACTCAACTGCTTCGCTGCCGCTATCAATCAGGGCATTTTTCAAGGTAGGTCGGCCAGTTTCTGAATGGTTTCCTCCAATTGACCTCTGACCGTGCCCGTGGTCTATCTACCAAGCTCTCCTTCAGGCCCGGAACATCGAACGAATAACACTTATCAACTGCTCTCGATTTGCGTTCGCCCTGGGTCACCTTTATAAAGGGCTCTTCAATGGCCTCCCGAGGCTCACCACCATCGCGGCGCGTGGAGGTAACACCTTCCCAATCCTCCTGCTCCGCGATTGCATGGCGCTGAAAACACTACGTTTTCACGTTCCCTCGATCAACGCCCACCACGGGTTGGATTGGGCGTCGCCAGTGAGCTCAGAGGACAACTTGGTCGCTCTCCATGCACTTGAAATTTCCCTTCGCCAGAGGAATCAGTGGATACCTTTCTTTCATTGGCTATTAGGGTCCAATATCCAAAGTGAATGTTTTTTGGACATTCGGGGTCTGAAGGAGCTTACGTTTCGTGGCACCGATCCCAGGGATGCCGAGATTATCATAGAACCTCTTCAGGCTGTGATAGATCTTGCAAAGGAGACACTCTCGTCGTTTTCCATTGACGAACTATCGGGTAAGTCGTTTTTATATTATCTTTCAACGAGCAATGTGTAGAGCACTGATTGAAAGTTTGCCTCTCTTTGAATCTTAGGCAATTCGAAAATATGTCCGAGCTACGCCTCCTGCTACCCTCTCCATCATTCAGACCGGCTCTCGAGCTATTTCCCACCATCCTCGAGTGGATGAAAAACAACATGTTGCGGATCAAGACCCTTATCATCAAGTGTACGGTTCACCCTACAGTCGCCTTTGCGGGCGAGGTTGGACAGCGCGATAACTTTTTTGCGAGATGGAAGGCTGTTGACGATGCGTTTGAAGCTTCTGAAAAGGATTTATCAGAGCTTCGGAAGGTGGTTTTCTTAATTGAATGGTTCATTGGCGATGCTCACAATGATCGTATTCGGAATGAAATGCCTCACTTATATCTTCAGCGGAAGATACTCGAGATAACCGATGCAAGGCGAACGACTTTTTAGCGGTTGCAATAATGATACTCTACAAAACTCAATTGTATTTCCTCGAGTCTGCGTCCTTAGGTCTATTTTTGGGAAAGGCCAGCGTAGAAACCCAGAGTTTGAATTTATTACCTGGCGCAATTGTTCCTGAATGTATTCGGAGCATCTTGAGTGCATGCCCCGTGCCTCATCCCCTCCTCCTATATGAGCTCTCGTAATAAGAGTTTTTTGTGGACGATTGACACTTTTTAGAGAGCCTTGAACATGTGTGAGAACAGTTGAGTGTGCCGAGTCGGCAGTGCAGTGCAGCATATGCACCAAGCCAGCACCTGAGATTTCGACTCGACTCAAGATTCAACTACACCCCCCATGTGCCAGTTCTCGGTGTCAATTTCCGCTCAATCTATCGCTTACTTCTGAGGAGCGTGGCCTTCATGAAATAAGTATTCAACCGTTGCTGCAATTTTTCAGAAGGTAGGCCCTGGGAACGGGCCCCCTGAATCAAGTTAAGGAGAACACTGTCTCGTAAACGCTATAAGTCCTGAGACACTTGAACGAAACCGCAACGGTGAACTCTCCTCTTGACTACTGCTGCCAATCAACGACGATGGACGCTGACCTCGAACGCCTCTTCTACAGCAATGCTGCTCCCTCAGAACACGAAGAGACCATCCTTCTTCAAGGCATATCGTCTCTCGATGATTCTATGGCCCGAATAGACGTCGAACTAGCGCTGGCCCGTAGGGCTCTTGAAGATCTCAGTTTTCGGCAGTCAATACTGCGAGAAACAAGGAATGCCTATGTTTGCATCATGTCCCCCCCTTCGTCGACTCCCCGTGGACCTATGGATCGAGATCATGAAGTTCGCTGTCTGGAGCTCGAACACGCCTCCTAGGCCCCATGAATACCTTCCTTACTCTTCAAGATGGAGTACCAAGGTCTCTTCCACTTTTCCCCGCTCCTGTTCTCTGAGCCACGTCAGCTTTTCTGACCTCGCTGAGGAACTCCGCAACTGGCCCGAGAGCCACCAACTGTCGGTTCTTACTCGAGTTTGCAAGGGGTGGAGGTCACTTCTCCTTTCCACCGGGATTTTTTGGTGCTCTCTGGAGCTTCACGTTTACGCCAACGACCACGGACTCGACGCATTTGCCCCCCGGCTCGAGAGATGGTTCAAGCGCTCTGGCAGCCTGCCGTGGTCCCTGAAGCTTATTTCTTCCAGACGACAGCTTCATTCTCCTCGCTTTGCGTCGTTCATCGGTCGGAACTCTTTCAAATGGAAGTCCCTCAAGTTTTACATGCAAGACTTGGACGTGCTGGGACCTCTTTTCTATCTGGGCGAGGCGGGTACCAGGAAAGGCCACCGTACCTTGGCCATACCGAAGCGGGAATCATACGCTCGCCCCTGGTCCCAACTCGAAGTCTTCTGGCTTGATGGTTGGTTTTTTGGAGGCGCGAAAGTCAAACCTTGGTCCCACCTGGACGACACCCCTCGTCATCCGGAGGCGCCATTGAGGATACCCCAATCCCTACACATGCATGGCGCCATGCCTTCCCTCACCTCCTTGATCCTCGATATGCCTTGTCAGAAGGTCTCGAAGTGGAATTGGGTGCCCTGGGTGCAAATCGCGGACCTTGACTTGAAGACGGGAGACTCTTACGAGGATATCGTCGCCATCTTGTCGAATTGCTCGGATGCTCTAATCACCTGCTCTGTGGTATTCACACCGAGGGAGCCTCCACCTACTGCCATCGTTCCTCATGCACTTTCACCCCATTTTCTTTCACACGACACCTTCGATGATTCCGAGACCGATACGAGCGATGGCGGGGACGACCCTTTCATCGAACTTGGAAACGGACATGACGATCCTGAGGACTTGGGTGATAATGGATCGGTGATGGGCTTCCTCGAAGTAGTCGCGGGCGATGAGTCAGAACTGGACACCAATCAAACAGATTATTACATTCGCCTCGCTGGGTTGAAGGAGTTGACGTTGAAGAAAATCACGTATGTCGGGCCCCTGTTATCCAGACTCACCTTACCGTCCCTTCGGAGACTCGTCATTATGGTTTCTCCAATTGCCGAACCTGAGCCGTACCTTGGTGAAACTTTCATTGACTTCCTCGATCGTAGCAGTCCTTCTGCTGAATCTGGCCCTCTCGCTCGGGATGGTACCCACGAAATGGCTCGATCTCACAGCGCCAGGAATAGTCTACCTCTCACCTACCTGAACCTATGCTTCGAAAACACGCGTTTTCGTCGAATGGCGACTCCACTCATCAAGGACGCAGAGTACCTCCGGATTTTCGAGCGTGTTGAGAAGCTGCGGACATTACACTTGAAGGACTACTCGACGAGGGCTATGTTTTTGGAGAAGCTTAATGAGAGAGGGTTGTTGCCGAGGCTGATGACGATCTCGTTTGTGGTGGATGCGATTACGGAGAGGATGGTGCCTGGAAGGTTTGATGACTTCGTCAGGACGAGGTCAGACACTTTTAGGATGAAGGCAAAGGAGGTTGTGCGGCCGGTCTATGATTAGCGGAGCTTGGACGCCCGAGAAACGTTGACTTGGTCCTTTTCGCGTTTGATTGTTGCATATGTGACTGTATTGCATGTATATTTGAGGATTATTGTGACGTAACGAAGCCTTTCATCAGACCAGCAAGCCTGGAAAACGAGATCCCAAGCGGCGTATGCGTGATAGAGTATATTGCCTATACCGCATAATTGGGACGAACATGATATATCACAGAACACCCGGTGACAAAGGGAGAAGCGAGACGAATCAACGAGGACTCTCCTTTTATGAATGGGAAGCGTTAATCAGGAGTGAATTGGGGGGCAACGAGGATCATTATTGCAATGGTGAGACCTCTCTAGGCCGCCCCCCGTTGCCAAGTGCGTGTGTAACTCATGAGTACAGCACAACAGAGCACTTGAGCAGACGAAGGGACGAACTCAAGGTAACTACTATAGGATGGGATCGAAAAAGTATGTAAAGGCNAAAAAAAACTCACGTTATTAGTAATATGAATAAAAGGGAGATAGGTGAGGAAAAAGACAGAGAACGCGAGACGAAGAGGACGAGACAAAAGTGCTGCGAGCACCTGTGCAAAGAGTTGATACCTTTCTGGGGAGGTGCTCGCCCGTAGTTATAGGAATTCCAAGGACCGTGGCGGTGACTGGGAGTGTGGGTGGCGACTTCGACGTCACGTTGACCCCGAGCAACACCTTGCTCAATTCTAGTGATGACCGAAAGCCGGGAAGAATGTGTAATGGGACAAATTTGATAGACATATGGCGGCAAAAAACCTAACAGAGAGCATGATGAGGTCAAAAAGAAATATTAAACAGAGAATGCGATATACGAACGTTAGTCAGGGTATCTAGCAACTTTGCAGGGCGCTCCGAGTGCGTCGAAGAACCCAAGCGTGATGCTTAAGGCCTGGTATATGACTCCTATGATAACAACAATGTCGAGTCTAATATTCCAGCACGTTCTCATTGTTCTGCTTCACGGCCTCTGCATTGAAAGGGCAGTCAGCCGTGTGGCTGTCTTGCCCGTAGCAGTGGCAGCATNCCCCCCATACTCCTGTCACAGATGACCCAGCCCGACTTGTCAGTTCTGGGAGATGATTCGGAGTCGCTAATTTCGACTGCGCATTGCGGTCGAGTGATCGTGATTGGTCTAGAAGAGTTCGAGGACATGGAAGCAGGTGTGCGTACTGTGGAGGGGAAAGGGAGTTTTTGGATACACTTGGGGAGGTTGTAGGGTAATGTTGTTCAGAGCCTGGCCTATATATATGAGATATCCCGAGCCAAGTTCCCCAGTCACCGGTACAGCAGCACAATAGAAACAGTACACCTTAAACGAGGCCGTTCCCGGAATGGTCCCGAATGTTCAATTGACTCCGTGAGCCTGATTCGTCTAATCGTGTGATGGGTTAAGCGCCAGGTATGTAAGCGTCCTTCCAGATCTAGAGCCCTCACACTGCTGGGATCCAATTTTTCTGCATACGGCAAGATCGTTGCAAAACACATCCTTTCATTACAAAAATTTTGATACTATTCTTCATTGGGCCAAAATGTGATGCAAAACGCGATTATTTGTGTTTTGCAGCCTGCAATATGCGGAATCTGGCGTTTTGCGGGCGGCAATACGCAAATAATTGTCTTTTGCGCGTTGCAAGAGGGTTTTCAAAACCCAAGATTTTTTGGATTCGTTTTGCATGCATCTTGCATACCGCAGAATAGTTGGATCCCAGCAGTGTCAGTGCTGCAGTTGTGGCCGGAATGCCAATTATCAACTCTTCAAAAAGTAATTCCTACCCCTTCCTTGATTTTTTCATAGATAGAAGTCATTATAGCATACAATGATTGTCAACACAGTTGAATATGAAAGCATCTCCTATTACCAAGGAGGATACAATTGTGAGAGGGAAGAGGCAAGGATGAAGAATAGAACAAAAGTATCTAGGAGGATCCTTTGACTTTGTCATTCACTTGGTCCATATGCCCAGGAGTAGTATTACTCTGAGGATGACTCTTGTGCCACTTATCCAATTGAATAGAATCATATATCCCTATCCCAAAGAGCACCGCTGCCTCCACCCCACAAAGAACACAAACTACATACATATTAGCTTGACCCCAGTGGCCACTGAACCACCGGCTCAGAATCCGAGTGGTAACGGTGCAAGCAGCCCAGAACCCTGATATGACAAAAACACTGCATATCCCAAGGATACTAGGGTGGTCTTGATGTGAGGAAGCATTGTAAAGGACTGCAATCATATGATATATGATTGTGACGCCGAAAGTGGTGATTGTAAACCACGAGCTCCTGGAGGGGGTGGAAAGATCGAAGGCAAAGGCAGTAGAGCAGAGTACCAATGAGACGGTGTGTAACGGTTGTCCCTTGAGCTTCGTGAACCACTGAGTCCCAAAAAGGGAGACAAGATGGTACGCCGCAACAAGGGTTCCTGCGAAGAATAGGAATGCAGCGACAATCGCGAACGGCCAATGAAAGTTGATGGCAAGGAGAATGAGGGACATGCCAGAGACACCAGACGCCATGAATTGAACGAGCATGCAGAACACGACTCGATACGGCATCATGGTGCGCTCGTGGGTGACCTCTTCGAGTAGGGAGAAATGGCATGCGATGGCCGCGTTGACTGCTGCTACGGCTGCCACTGTAATGTTGAGAGCGACCGCGAGTAGTCCGAGCATCAATCCGAGAGAATATGTGGAGTATAGAGAGATGTCTGGCTGCCGTGGGTCGTATCGCCACATCTGTGTCTTGAATGGGTCATCAGCAAGGAGGTCGCGCATAAACGCGAGAATAGCCGCTTCTACACCCCCCGTGAAAGTGGACTGTGCACTAATCAATGACAACACAGGCTGACGAAATATACAGGGACCGTACGATCATGATGATATTGGTGAACTGGTCATAGAATGCAGTGTAGTAGGCGTGAGGATCTGAACGAGATAGGGATTAGCCGTGCACCGATCGAAGAGCGTAAGGAGCAAAATTCCACCTCTCGGGTTCTGAGAGTGTTTCTGTGTACTGCGGCCTGAAACGAGACTATGGTTGGGTATGTGCTCGGCAAAAGCTAGGCAAGTGAGATCCCACCTTCACCTGTAGGTTGCTTGTCGTTCGCCGCAGTCGACGCTCTTTTTGAATCGTGGCCGTTCCGTTCAGTCTCATCGACTGCAGTTTCGTCGGAGCGAACACGGTCATGGACACCTATCGGGCGGTCTGAGAACATTGGCGACCTTCCACAGCAAGGATGAACAGCGTAGTTATAGCTTACCTTCTTTCATGTTGCTGTTGGAGCGGAAGATGTGGTGAAAACAACGCTGACTGCATCTTGGATCTTCCGACCATCGGCTTTTGAGTATTCTCAATTAGTGCCGACATGGTCTTTTAAGGTTAAGGAAGAAGGCTTATCTGGAAATGAACGCTGGAAGCGCCCATTTGAACGAACTGCTCGTCAGGTTACCAGAACTTTCCATCAATCTGGCCGCTTTTATCGGACATATTTCCTCCCCATAAGGCCAACTAGGGCTGGAATGATGTTGTGAACAACTTCGCAACGTGTCGTATTTAGGCTGAAAGCGGGGCCTTCTTTGTCCCAAGGAGGCCAAACATGTTCACCTAACATTGTGCATGTCAAAGACGGATGCTCTGAAGCTCGGAAGGCTGACTCTGCTACCGAGAGCGCGGTCAGCTCACAGCATGAACATCCAAACAGCCCTGAAGTCACATACCTCCAAACAGTGAGACCACGGAGAACAGATGGGGTGGGGGCCAGGGACATGAACGGCCAGCAACTGGTCATAGCTTCGGACCTGGTGAGATAATTACATTCTAGGCCTCGTGCGTTTATCTAAGCGACAGTGGCGTATGATACTAAAGACAGGGGTGCTACACTGCTAGCATGAATCAAGCATCATAGTTGTTCTACAACCTCACGAGGTGTGGTAGTGAATCCGCTCATTGCTCAGACCAAAATTGGGAGGTAAGGTTCTGCGGCACGATGGTTAGAAGTCTTGGCTTCGGACTCTCGGAAGTGGGGAGAATAGCGCCAGCTTCGAGACGACATGGTACATTCCTAGTTAGGTATATCTGCTAGGAGCCGAACTTGAGGTTTACCCTTCATACACCTGGGTAGTTATCTGCCCGGCAATTGCCGAGTCCGAGCCTGTTGGGCCATTTGTTGCGTAGCCCTACAGTTTCTGAGAGTAAATTCTTGCGGAATACATGCATACGACTGAGAGGCTTGTTCCTGCGAAATTTCAGAATCAACCATCCATTAGTTCACCGTTGAGCAAGCTTGAATTGGTTTCTCGCCTCAATGGCAGATAACATCCGTCCCGGGATTGGATGTTATCTGCCATGTTATCTGCCACACAGCCACTGAGAACTAAATGAGCTTGAGTCAGACACAGAGACGCGTTGATTGGCACAGAATTCACTCAAACACGGACTGGCAAAGCATACTTTTACCAGCAAGAATAACTCTGGTGTGTCTATTTTCAATTATCACCCATCTCGAGCTCAGTCCTTTNCCCCCCAGCATAATCATGACCACTCCTCCAAGCCAAGTTGAGCCAATAATGCGTCCACCGGCACCATGACCTTGCCTTCCCGGCCGACCCAAGGGCTCAAAAGATGGGCCAAGGCCTGAGAACGCGCCTCCAAGAGGCCGACTGAAGAAACAGCGATGTGATTCACAGACAGCAAAGCCCAATGCGTATGTGATACCGACAGGTATGTGAACACTTTCATAACATGTTGGTGCCAGTGACAGATGAGCGTGCTGAATCGCGCTTTATAGATGATCTGCTGTTTGATGACTACTTCGGCGATGAACAGTTGACAGATGAGTACCTCAAGCATTTCAATGCGTATATTTGCAGCCGAAAGTCAACCGTTCCCACCACATCTCACTGGTAGCCCCACCCAACCACATCCAAATGAAGGTCTGCTCAACTTTGACAACACTAGTGAAATACCCGAATCCTTGGTGACAGACCTTCCGCTGACGGCAGTGAGCACCGAACCCTTCACTGGTGCCCTCCTTGCTTCAATGTCATCGCTACCCGCTCTTGCTGGAGGCCTTGCGCAGCCCGCCACCATCACTGTCCCAGTCCCAGTCCCAGTGCCGATAGATGACAACGGTAACAACTCAGATTCGAACAATCCTTCCCCTTCAAAACGACGCCGCGTGGTGGCCACGGATCAACGTATACGAAGACTGAAAAGGTGTCGGTGCTGTGGCCAGACAGATTGCCCAGGATTGAACGACATCCTCCGATGCCGCGAGCCTTGCAAGCTTCCTTGTAAGAAGTGCCACCGGACAGAGGGGTGTCAAGGGGTCGATAATGGTCGGAAGTGTTCGTTTGCAAGTCCTCTTTAGTTTGAGTATATTTCTGCACTCTTTCGCTACTTAATCGATGTGTATTTAATGGTAATGGTGTTTTTCTTGGGCCATTGCCAACCGCGAGGTGATTTGAGGCAAGACGTGACCAACTTCCTCTTTTGGCCGGGATTGGAATTCTTTTTTTCGTTCTTTTCGGTCTTTTCTACCCAGGTGTATGAAGGGTAAACCGAACTTGAGATTGAGACGCTTGACTGGCAGAAAATTGAATTACCTCGGGAGGTCATGAGGTCTATTAAATGTGAAGGCTCAATGAATGGCTGCGGGATTTCTGCGCGAGGGCAGCTTCCTTTCTCCCCTGTCATTTCATGGCGGAAAGGAATGAAAGGCGCCGAAAGATAGGAGCCAGCTCCGTCGGCCGGTGCAAGCCGAAGCTCAAGGTCAGCTGAATGAAAACGTCAGGCCTAAGCGCTCAATCGCTGGAGTGCATGGACGTAGGGGCAGACAATCAGGACGGCGACAATGAGCTCGAATATCATCGCTGAAATTCGAAGGGCTGATTTGCGCTGTCGAACTAGGGGACTGCCCGAGTGCTCGAGGATAAAATACATTGACAATCATTGACCCTATTCAGTATATTCAGTAAGGAAAGATCCGTCTCAGCGAAAAATTCGTGGAATACAATGAAGATTCAACGGGTCCTCGATAACGCAGAGAGAAAAAGATTAATTAAAACGGAAACTCTGGCTTTGAGACAAACTTCAAAAGTTGCATCGAAAATATGCAGCCAGATCTGCTACTCTGTGTCTACTCGACACTTCAAGCGCCAGTTCCGAAGCGATATGCTAGTGTTCGAATATCCGGGGTGGAAGTGACGAGTCCGACTTCGACGTAATAATAAGGTCAGACAAGCGCATTTCGCCATGCGGCTCCTCAGGCTTTGCCAGATTCAATAGAGGAGGCCTGGACTCAACAACGTACTGAGCCAGAGACTCCGATAAAATGCTCGTACTCGCTTCGGTCCTCTGAGGATTGAAAGGTCTTCGGGCCGCGACGCGAGAAGCTGTGGAAAGGGCCGTGTGGAGGCGTAATTCGGTTTGGAAATTTCCTGGTAGTAATGCTGCTTCGCGCACCCCACAATTTGCACTAGTGCTTCGCCGTAAGGGAGTCGGGCAGTTAACATTAAAACCACTGAATGCCCACGACTCTTTCAGATGCGTGACCGGGGATGAGGAGTTAGAAGCGGAGTTGTTTGACTGTTTCTGTGCGTTCCAATGTATGTCGGTGTTGGTTGTCGACTGGAGGATTTTTTTTCGTCAATGTCTTTGACGCTTTCTCTTCCACGTCTTCCTCTGGTGAGTCATAGAGAACAGGTCCTTTGTTGCCAGCATCTCGTGTAAGATCTACTGAGGTGATGGCAGGAGGAGGGGAGCCTGGACAATCCGAGTCCGAATCGTCTTCGTCGAGTGGCTCCTTGCCCGGTGCACGCGTATCAGAAGATATAGCTCGTCGATCTCGTCCCATGCCTTGGCAATCATCACCTCGGTATCCCATTCTTGGATGACGCAGTATGACACCGGGATCTTGCAGTGCCTTGAAGACTCGCCGTTTTCGTTGAAGTCACTGATGAGTCCACGGACGAGCCGGACCAAACAGCTTTCTTCCTGTGGGTCACAGCAAAGTCAGTAAGCTGTTGCAATTGTGAGGATAGAGTAACACGCCTCTTTTGGCTCTATATCACCCAAAAGGTTTAAGCATCTCGTCCTTATCTGCCAAACGAGATCCAAATACCAAGTATGTGCAAAAGATTTTCCGCAATGCGAATTAGCACGGCTGAGCATAATCATAAGGCAAATTAGGTGGTCTCTTTGAGCGAAGCGCTCAACAATGACCTCAACGGCTTTCTGGAAGGCTCGAGGGGAGACGAATCCCATGGCGTAGAAGTCGGAGACGACGATTGACAGATCTTTGAGGTGGTGGTATGTTTCGAGATATTGAAGTGAGACCCGAAGCCACGGCTCGTGAACTGCATTTTTGATGCTGTCTTTTGTCGCGTCCTACATCTAACCGTCAGAGAGCCTCGAGCCACTGGGCAGGTATCTGAATCCCATACCTTCCATGCACGTGTGAATTCGCCAACAGCCAAGTTCTGTAATTCGTATTGGAGGTCACACGCGACCTCTTTGTCCTCAGTTCTGAGCCGGGAGTAAACCTCCTCTGCGACAAACGATACGGTTCTAGAGTACTCGGTGTTTCTAACTGCTCCTTTGAAGAGCATCCGGGATGTTAAGATGAGGCTGCGTAGGACATCTGGACTGTTCAAAATGAGCTCAAGTACTTCATTTCCCGTGGTGTCGATCTGTTCTCGCGACGCGATGTCGAATGTGCGACCTTGGAGGAGGTCGTCGACCTGTGAAAGCGCGACATTGGGGGTTGTAGTTGATTGACTGAGACTAGATTTCATAGGAATAAATGAAAAGGAGAGGAAAAGCTTGGAATGTGGGAGGGAGATCAACTGCCACCACGGAGTGGCGGTAGTAGTCGAAAAATAACGGGTCCAAGACCAGGTGTCTTGGCTGATGTATCGGTGGCAATGGTTAACGTTGACACATATATGGCGTACCATGTTTGGGCGTTAATGACTCTGACAATGGAAGTCCACAAAAACTCGGAAGCCGGGCATTTCCAACGACAATGGGAATGTAGCACATTCTAACTCAGATCGCATATCTATCGAACATATTAAAAATTAGCTGTGAGTTATGAGTCGCAAGGTTCAAGTAACACCGTACCGAAGGCCTTTGGATAGCGCACATCCATGAAGCGGTCGAGATTGTCCGATGAAAGCTTTTAGCCTACTAAGGAACTGGCCGCTCTCTTTAACAACACGCCCCGGCAACCAATGCCGTCTCAAGGCCGTCGCGCAACAGAGACAAACAATTGATCCCGGGACTGTTGCCCGTTGCCCCCTGCACCTACTACCTTTTCCTTTTGGTCCATGAGGGTCAGAATCTGTCCAAACGGACCACCAATTGCGCTCGAGCCAGTGACCTGGGAGCCTGATGTGCTCCAAAGGGCCTGATACTATGCACCTTGGTAGACCGAAGCTCTCCACGGAATTGCTTTTTCTCAAAGCTGCCGTTCGGGCAAGAAGGGTTGTGAAGTGGGGGCTTCTCGGTCTGCTATTTAGAGGCCTGGCGAAATCCCAACCGGCCGCATGTAGGCGAAATCCCCTGCCTCGACCCCCAAGAATCGTTCATATGCCTAGATTCCCCGTGCCAGGGTGGACGGTCCGCTTCGATTCCAATGACCTTCATTACCGCGGAATCGACCCCAAAAATTTAGAATCGCGCCATTTTTCACCAGCTCAGCAGAATTACTTGGCCCAACACTTGTCGACATACTTTGCGCCCGCCGAAGACAAGGGACCGCTACTCGCCTCCTCCGATATCACTGCTCCAACGGTGAAATTCCAAGACACATCGTACATCAAGGCCATGATTACGCTGAAACCAGTCTCCCAATTTGGCATTTTTGCACGCGATTGCTGTGGAAATCTACCTAGACTCTCCGCCTAGGTGGTTCTAGTAGTACGTCTGGTTGACTTTGGGATCCTTCCAAGACTGAAAAACAGAGGCTATGTACATAGCTTGATAACGCTCCCTATCACACCGCAATCCCGCCCTTGTTTAATTCCCTACATGAATTGGTTTGCTTGAAATTGATACCAAACCAACCACCAACCTGGCAACGCGACGATTTACCGTCATTCAGCGCAAGTTCCCGTCAGTCAGTCCAGGATACCGTCAATCAGCGCAAGTTACCGTCAGTCAGTGCAAGTTATTGTTAATCAGCGCAAAGCACTACCAACTACACATATCAGCTAGGCATGGTCTAGGTACATAGAACGGTCACCGCCACCAGAGCTCAGCCGGTCTTCGGCCAAGTCGACGTCTGTGAGTTTGTCGCCTTCATTGGCTTATTCTTCTCCCTCAAGCATGGTCATAATAACGCTCATAATAATGGCCAGCATCTGAAGTTTCTTCCCGCGCTTCCCCTCGTAGCGGCAATGAACTCACGCATGCCATGTTTCGTGCCTCGACTGTACCGCTTAGATGCAGGACTAGTGCCGTAATGGAGCCAGTACCATCGCGGATGGCTGTAAAACTTGCAAAGGACTGTCTGATCACCATCGCAGCATGGAACACAGCCTTTAACCACCGATTCTATATCTTTCGCCCTCTCCTGTCCTATTCTCGAGTTCTCGCCCCTTCAACGCACTCAGAGCCACTCATCGGACCAGCCTCACTGCCGTTCGAATCCCATGGCCACCGAAGCACCATTGACTCAGGGCTACGAAGTCCGCAACCTCGGGGCAGCCGCTGATAGCCAGGTGGGACCAAACAACCCCGGCTGGTGGGACATAAAGACCCCCACCTGTGGGGGTTAGCGTGACCTCAGACATGTGAAGGACGTCAATGCTTACTATTACTATTTATATATCTGTCACAGCACATGCAACACATACTGGATGTCAGGATGGACAGCTACACAACTGAAGTAGCCTACATCCTCCAGCGATGATCTTTGAAGTATTTGTTTCAATTATTCAGCTTCGGAGCTCAAATGTGGAAAGGCTGTTCAGCTTCATTACCTGGTATGGTTGTAGGGAGAAGGGGCAGACAACTTCGAATTAAGAACCTCAGAAGCTTGAAAGTTCAGTAGAGGCTCTGTATAACTTCCTGAAGGGTGGGGCAAGGGTTTGAGAGATGGGGTCAGAGCTCCATATCACCTCTGAAGAAGCCAAACTCATATCCTGGAAGGTGCTATGAATTTCCAAAACTGAATAAGCATATGGCGTGACTGGCATCTCAACAAAATAAGGATGGGTGGAAGCTTGGTGTGGCAAACAAAC
Source organism: Candolleomyces eurysporus (assembly GCA_027579435.1). Lineage (NCBI taxonomy): Eukaryota > Fungi > Basidiomycota > Agaricomycetes > Agaricales > Psathyrellaceae > Candolleomyces > Candolleomyces eurysporus. Next base: position 50,530 of record JANBPK010000706.1, on the reverse strand, counting down.
CCTACAGATACTTTGAAGGTGGGATGACCTTCCAAGGTTGTTTGATTGAAGACAGCAGGTTCCACATGACCCCAGAAAAGCCACAAGATTATCTGGAAAGGTGGGATGACCTTCCAAAGTTGTGTGGGTGGAGAGGGAAGTTCCCTATGGCTTCCAAGAAGGCATGAGAATACTTTGGCAGGTTGGTAAAGCTTCCAGAGTGGTGAAATGGAGGATGGAAGCTATGCATGACCTTCAAGCAAGTCACAAATATACCTGGGAAGATGGTACAGACCTCTAAAGTTGTCCTGATGAAATATGAGAGTTCTGCATTGCCTCTAAATAAGCAATAATAAAATCTGGAAAGATGGGATAAACTTCCAAGGTTGTCCAGATGAGGGTAGAAGCTCTTTATGGCTTCCAAACAGCCTGAAAAAAAGGTTGGGAAGGTGAGATGAACGTCCAAACCTGTACAGATTAGAGGTGGAAGCGCCAAATGACCTCTGAGCAAGCTAAAGTACCTCTGGGAAGGTGGGATGAACATCCAAAGTTGTGTAGAGGAAAGGCAGAGGCTCTGAATGGCTTCAAAACAAGCTGAAAGGAAATCTGGGAAGGTGAGATGAATATCCAAACTTGTCCAGATAAAAAGTGGAGGCTCCACATAACCTCTAAGCAAGCTAAAGTGCCTCTGGGAAGGTGGAATAGGCATCTAAAGTTGTGTAAAAGAAAGAAAGAAGATCTGAATGGCCTCTGAACAACCTGGGAGCAAATCTAGAAAGGTGGCATGATCATCCAAGGTTGTCCAAATGAGGGGCGGAAGCTCCAAATGGCTTCCAAACAAGCTGAAAGTAAATGTGGGAAGATGGAACAAACATCCAAGGTTGTCCAGATGAGTGGTAGAAGCTTCCCATGACTTCTAAGCAAGCAAAAGTACCTCTGGGAAAGTGGGATGAACATCCAGGGTTGGGTAGAAGAATGGTGGAAGCTCTGGATGACCTCTGAACAAAATGAGAGCAAATCTAGAAAGGTGGTATGAACATCCAGGGCTGTACAGAAGAAGGGTAGAAGCTCCATATGGCTTCAAAACAACCTGAAAGGAAATGTAGGAASSTGNATGCAAACATCCAATGTTATCCAGATGATGTATGGAAGCTCCACATGCCCTCCAAGCAAGCCAAATTACCTATGGGAAAGTGGGATGAACATCCAAAGTTGGGTAGAAGAATGGTGGAAGCTCTGGATGACCTCTGAACAAACTGAGAGCAAATCTAGAAAGGTTGTGTGAACCTCCAGGGCTGTACAGAAGAAGGGCAGAAGCTCTGCATGTCTTCAAAACAACTTGAAATGARATCTAGGAAGGTGATGCAAACATCCAATGTTGTCCAGATGATGTGTGGAAGCTCCATATGGCCTCYAARCAAGCTAAATTACCTATGGGAAAATGGGATGAACCTCCAAAGTCAGGAAGAAGAATGGTGGAAGCTCTGGGTGACCTCTCAACAAGCTGAGAGCAAATCTAGAAAGGTTGTGTGAACCTCCAGGGCTGTACAGAAGAAGGGCAAAAGCNTCTGTATGGCTTCAAAACAATCTGAAAGGAAATGTAGGAAGGTGATGCAAACACCCAATGTTGTCTAGATGATATATGGAAGCTCCACATGCCCTCTAAGCAAGCTAAATTACCTATGGGAAAGTGGGATGAATATCCAAAGTTGTTGAGATCAAATACAAAAGCTTGCATGACCTTTGAGCAAGCTAAGAGCAAATATAGAAAGGTGGTATGAACATCCAAGGTTATCCAGATGGAGGGCAAAGGCTCTGCATGGCTTCCAAACAAACTGAAAGAGGTCTGGGAAGGTGGGATGAACATCCAAAGTTGTCCAGATGAGAGGTGGAAGTTCCCCATGGCCTCTAAGCAAGCTAAAGTACATCTGGGAAGGTGGGATGAACATCCAGATTTGTGTAGAAGAAGGGCGGAAGCTCTGTATGGCTTCAAAAAAAAGTTGAAAAGAAATCTGGGAAGGTGAGATGAACATCCCAAATTGTGCAGAAGTGAAGTAGAAACTACAAATCACCTCTGCACAAGCCAAGAGCAAATCTAGAAGGTGGTGTGAGCATCCAAGGTTGTACAGAAGAAGGGTAGAAGCTCCATACAGCTTCCAAGCAAGCCAAAAGCAAATCTGGGAAAATGAGACAAACATCCAAAGTTGTCCAGATGAGAGGTGGAAGCTCCCCATGACCTCTAAGCAAGCTAAAGTACCCCTGGAAAGGTGGGATGAACATCCAAAGTTGTGCAGAAGAATGGTGGAAGCTTTGGGTGACCTCTGAACATACTAGAAGCAACTTTGGGAAGCTTAGATCATCTTCCAGATTGTCCAGATGAAGGGTGGAAGCGCTCTGCATGACTGCCAAACAAGCTCAGGGCATAACTTGAGAGGTGGTATGAGGGTTGTCCAGATGAAGGGCAGTATCTCTGCATGGGATCTGAACAATCTGAAAGCAAATCTGAAAGCAAATCTGAGAAGATGGAATGAAGGGAAGAAGCTCTGCATCTCTTCCAAATAGGCTGAGAGCCAATATGAGAAGGTGGGGTGAACACCCAGAGTTGTGAAGAAGAAGGATGGAAGCCTCATGTAACCTCCAAAAAGCTGCAGATAAATCTGGGAAGGTAGGATCAACATCCAGAGTCATCCAGATGAAAGGTGGAAGCCCTACATAGCCTTTAAAAAGGTGGCATGAACTTCCAAAGCCATGGAATTGAGTAGCAGAAGTTCCATATTACCTCTACACAAGTCATATGATTACCTTGGGAAGCAGAGTTGAACTTCCAAGGTTTTCTGGCTGAACAGCAAACCTTTGCCTTGCACTTCACTAAGAGATGGATGGAAGCTTGGTTGAACTTCCACCGTAATCTGGGAGAAAGGCAGAAGTTCTGTGTTACCTCCAAAGCTGTGTAGACAAGATGTGGAAGCTCTGTATGACCTCTGAAAATTGGACCAAGTCGTCAAAATTAAGAGAATGTGAAAGGCATTTCATCAGCTTTTGATGATTCAAGCACAGAAGCAAATGCAATGGGATACAATAATCTAACTTGGGCTGTTGGAAGTGTCGATCAGAAGCTGCCTCTTGTATCGGTGCTCAGGTCTGGTCAAGATGAGAAGTTGTCGTCATCTTCTTGCCCCCACTGATGTATAACTAGGAAGGTTTCATTGACTTCAGGTTTTCGATTCGAAGTTCCCAACACATGAAGTCATTACAACTCAATTACGTCAATTTATCTTTCCTCATGAGCATATACGATAACAAACCAACATAATTATTATAGCTAAGGAATACAGGCAAAGTACTAATCATCAAAGAATTCATTAGCGTCAAATTCAGAAACATTTTCAGCGAGCTCCACGTAAACCATCTTCCTCTTATCCTTCTTTAACTGCTGCTGACGAATCTTCGCCGCTCTCTCTGCCTCCTCTCGCCTGGATTTCTTGATATCTGCCACCAGCTTCATCACATGGCGCTCCCTGAACTTCACATGAGAGATCTCGTTGTCTTCGTGGTCGTACTCGTAGAGGTTTTCAAGCGTAACACAGAAGCTCTTGAGGCCCAGGCAAAAGAGATAACGTTCGCGGGGTTTCAAGGGCATTCCAAAGCCTTCCATCCTTTCCGGGTGTGATAGAGAAGTCAGAGCAAAGCCCTTCCACAACCAGAAGTCGATCAGTACGTGTTCATAGAGACACCCGCAGTGAAGAATACGACGACCGTGCTTCATTGGAAAGAACTTGAGAACGTTTTCGAGGGTGAAGTTTGGGTTCTTGGGTCGTTCACGTTGACCAGGTAACCGGGGNAGGGGGAAGGAGGGTGCTATATTGGGCGAGTGGAAGGAAAGAAGGAGGGTAGGGAACGCCAGTTACACTGAGGTCGGACTTGTCGTTGAGATTTCCGTCGTGGGTGGTTTTCTTTCCATGCTCGTAAACCGTGTGGTACTGGCAGACTGTTCGCCCATTGCCAAGGATAAAGCAAGAGGCTGCTAGCTTCTCGCTCCAGCCGCTGACCTCTGGCAAATAGTCTGAGTGTCGGCGGACCCAAGTGCGAACCTGATAAATGAGTGAACTAATGAGCAGTAGCCGGGAAAGACATGATGATCAGAAACATACTCGGTCAGGCAGCGGAATGTTCTTATCCCGGAAGGCTTGGAACGCCTCAGCACCACTGTCTAAGCAAGGATATTAGTTCTGAATGGAATTATGGGAGAGTGAGTACGTACTCAGTAGCTTCCCTTGCTGGGGAAGGTCCAAATTCTTCCAGTAGCTTGGGAAATGAGCCTTGCCTACAGCAGCCTTGAGTTCGACGATGTCGCTGTCGCTATCCCCAGAGTTGGAATTGCTGCTTTCGACGTCCTATCCCACAAGTATTAGCTAGAGGCCTGAGCAAATTGTCGGGACTGATAAACTCACCATGTCTTCGAACCACTCGCTCTCGTCAGACTCAGTATTATCCTGAAATAAGAGAGTGTGTTTGAGCGTGCAAAAGTAATAAAAAATAACGAAGCTTACCATTGAGATCAGACCAGCAACGTTTGCAAGGTTGTGCTCAGGTTGAGTACGAGAAGGACCACTACTGGTTGTCCTTGAAACGACTTGAGACATGGTAGCTTCGACAACTGGGTTGGGGACAGAGACTTGAACGGCAGCCTGAGCGATGCTAACGTCCCGAGTAGGTGCGCTGGCCTGGATGGAGGCTGAAGGGGCTGCTGCTTGAACAATAGCTTGAGCAACACTAACGTTGGGAGGAGGTGTGCCGGTTGGGACAGAGGCTGAAAGGGCCGGTGCTTGAATGGCAGCCTGAGCAGCACTAACGTTGGAAGTAGGTGCGTTGGCCGGCATGGAGGTTAGAGGAGCTGCTGCTTCAATGATAGCCTGAGGAGCACCATTGTCGAGGGTGAGTTGACCGGTAGGGACAGAGGCCGAAGGGGTCGCTGGCAGGGAAGGATCTGCTGATACCGGAACAGACAGCACAGCAGTTGGCACAGAAGTGGAGCTAGTCTGCGCAGAAGTTGGAGTGGTGGCCTGAGGAACGTTGCCAGCACCAACCGGCTCAATGACGGAGACAGCAGCGGAAGGTGCAGATGTGGAGGCGGTGACATTCGGGGCTGAAGGTGGTGCAGTAGACTGGGTGGTGAGATTGACAGAATCGGGAATGGTGTCGACTTCCATCAAGTCTGGATTATTAAAAGAGTGAGCATCTTGAGATGTTGAGCGTAAACATTGAATTAATACTCACCACTCTCCGCCGCAGTTGAACGGGTCCGCTTGGCAACCCGGGGACGTTTGTTGGTCCCTTTTAAGAGTTGGCCTTGACGACGTTTGAGACCGGCAGCATTAGCAGAGACGATCTTCTTCTTCTCTGCAAGCGCTTGAATGGCATCCGTGTTACCAGCGCCTAGTAACCTCTGAATTAATGTCCAATAGAGACGGTATGAATTATAACACTTACTAGTCTGATCTTGAATGTGAGCATCAAGAGCTTCAACGCGGCTTTCCGCCTGTTGAATCAACTCTTGGACAGCAGCAAGGTCTCCTGGGTAACGCTTCATCCTAGTTTCGACTGAAGCCTGGTGTTAGCAGAGATGTTTCGAAGGAATTGTGAACCACTCACGCTTCTTGAAGACTGGATTTTCATCACCGATTACCAGAGAAGGGGTGGTGGCAGCGACTTCCGACATGAGGGAATGAGATAGGAATAGAACGTTAGTTGTGTTGATGAACTTCGGGGGCTAAGGGTGGCAAAGGTTGGAAGTTGAATGCGACTGCTTGCGGTTTTATAGACGGCAGAGGCCTTTTCTTGGGTTATCTTACATCCTTGGCTTTCACACCAGATCTCAAAAGTGCTTTTCGATCAGGGACTGTCATATGGTTGTCGGAAATTCGACGATAGAAAGAGAAGAGCAGTGTGGGTAAGCGCCGCAGGCACCATTGAGTGATTGGCTCCGATCCCATATCATATCCAGAACAGGAAGTTCGCTTAACCCAAGTGTGATATTGGCACCCTGAATGACAATAAGTACCGTGCAATGGGCCTCAGTCCTCCCCAGTTTGCGATTAATTCGGGGATGGGCCCATATTTCGCTACCTTTGTGGGATCTCTTGGTACACCGAGCGTCGCTTGAACATGAAACATGAGTTAAGAACTCAAAACGAGATAAATCGAGAATCCAGTTCCCTCACAGTGGAGCTGCACTCACCAAAACAAAGTTTCCGCAACATTCTCATTCAAAGAGCATGTGGTCAGTGGGTCAATGTCGGAGATATTTCTTGTATGAGTCTTGAACAATCTTTTTCGGATCTAAAAACCCGAAGTACAGCATCCTAGCACAAGTCTAAGTAATATCCTACTCGAAGAACCTTTTTCTTCACGTCGAACTTAGTGGGTACCCTCGTTAAAACTCCCAAGGAAAGGCGGCTTTCGATACAAGTCTCAACCCTGTCCTTCATTGACCCGCGTTTTCGTGAGCTCTCGTTGAATAAGGTGAAGCGCATGAAACCAGGTCCGAAGCGTCCTTCTTGAAAGGTATCTGGGCCCTTGCTCCATTCATCGTACGTCCGTTCTTGATCATTGCTCCAGTCGTCAAGGGTCCAGGCCTTTGAAGTATCTGTAAACGTTTCGAGTCAGCCATGTGGTGTACGGAGACAATACCAAAAAAAAANGAAGTTAATACTGACCGACCGCCCCCGTAACTGCGACAAGAAAGCAGTTGTTAGCATGTTACGAATTTATCAAAGCATGGTGCAACTTACTACAGTTTCTCCGATAGTAGACATCCCCCGAGGAATCAGGGTCCATGAACCAGGATTCTTCGGTCAGTTGTCGACTGATATCCACGATATCATCATGGTCTGGCAATCCATGGATGACTTCGTAGAGAAAGAGCTGGGTGTTGTGATCCTGAATGTCGTCAGGCAGACTGCCGTCGATGGCCTCGAGCCATCTAGCAGCCTGCGATCTAACAAATGCAGATGTACAGATGTCGTCGGGGGTGGGCATCGGAGGAATGAATGAGAATCCATCGTCGGCTCAACGTCTTTTGACCTCCAGATCCCTCTTCTTCGCATAGCCATCGGCTCCAGTACACAAATGGGAAGACATAAAATCAGATTCTGATACGATAGAAACAATCGCCACCATGTGGCATGCGCTAGGAGAAACCTCCTCACACAAGAGAGGTGGGAGGTAATTAATCAGTGCGATAGTCCTGCTCCAAGGAGGTAGTGGTGGAAAATAAGCTGAGACCTTCCATCCACCGCTCTTCCGCGCATTTATCGGCTTTCTCCTTCAAGGTTTGACCATCACTAGCTTTCACGGACCCAACCTCCTTTGCCGACTTCATCCCATACGCAACCCATCGGAAGAGACCACCAGCAGCAAACTGCGTAATCGACATTCGTTCTTCGCCTTTCTGAATCGGGGTGTTGCAGTGTCGTACGGCCGCCGAAGGTAATAGCGCAACTGTTCCAGGAGGGAACTCAAGGACTAGCTTGAGTTCCCACAGTACCAGATGCCCACCTTTCTTCCAATCGAAGTTTCCAAGAGGTGTAACAGCACAGAGACCATGCGAGAGGTTACTTTGGTCAAAGTGGAGAGTAGTGACGGATTGAGGACCGCAGTTGAAAGCGACGCATGGATAGATACTGCTGTCGAAGTTCCAACAGAGCTCTGGCTGGCTCTCGTAAAGTCGTCCAAGGTCATGAGCATAGCGCCGGTATAGCTTTGGGGCAAGGAAGTAAAAGGCGGCTGTCAAGACCTCTGGTTAGCTCCACTTTTCAGTAATCAGAAAAATAACATCGTTTACATGACTGGAATCCTGCGATTCGCTTTATGGACTTGTTGAGGAGAATTGATTGCACAAGCTTACACCTGGAGCGAAGGCGCTGAGCGAGATTTCCTGGGCGCTTAAGCCTAGTTAGCGACTGTTCTAAACCAAGAATGGAAATATAGACTCACCTTCTGACCTCCTCCCATCGAGACGCCTGTGAGTAACGAGAAATACTGACCACGACGATGCTTCAGGTCTTTCTTCAAAAATGCGCCAGTGTCTGCTCCGATGTTGAGAGCATTTCGAAGGCTCGCAGATGCGTCTTCCTTGATCAACTTCCACTCTTCCCCCGGTATCCCGTCTACCAACCCTCCAACAATACGGGTTTGAGAGTCCGAAAATAGTACATTGCGCCTGAGGATTTCTCAAAAATCAGTGAAACGACGAGAAGATTGAAAGAGAATGTGACGAACCCAGGTTCATACGGAACATATGTGAACCCCATCTTTTCCAACTCAGGTATCGTGTACGACCTCAAGTTCTTGCTCGAATCGCGCTTCCCAGTCCACGAGCCACCACCACAATGGGAGAAGTCCTTCGAGTTGAACGAGGAGAACGTGCGATGAAACTTGCTGTACTTGCGAAGAGTTGAAGGCTTGGGTCGATAGTGTAGCGCTTGATTGTCTGTGTGCGGCATTACTTTGGCTAACTTGGCGGTGATCCGTCGAGCGCGCCGACGGCGACTAGATCCAGTGTTCGCTGACGGCGAGGTTGACGGATTGTTCATGTCCTCGCACCGGCGAGTGGTTGACGCGGACACAGGAATCTAGCACTCGTTATTCAAGCATACGTGAGTTGGAATTGAAAACTTACTGTATGCCGTGAACCTGAAATGGCAAGGTATAACTCCTCATCTGGAATAGGCGTAGGTGCACACTCTGCGATTCGAACATGTGGATCGAGCTCCCCGCCATCCCCAAAGCCCTCCTCCTGCGTTGCAGCCACCCCAAAGGCGTTGGTGCTGTCCCATTCCGTTTGGATGAACGAAATATCCTCTCCGGAAGGATCGTTGCTGAGTGGGGAGAATTGAACGCCGGAACGCGTCTGGAATTAAAACGTCAGCGAATTAAGTGGTAGTTCACGCAGTAGTAGTGCCCTAAATTACTTACCCTGCCCATCGCCCTACGCGTGCTGTGGAATTAATGAGGGTTAGCATGAAAATCGGCATACTGTCTCGGGTTATAATGAATAATATCGAACATATGAAACACACGGCGATGTTAGGACCTTTGTGTGAGATCCACATACACCTCCTTAAAAATTAAATTGAAAGACAAATAGAATGTTCGAGTGATACGAAAAGAGGCAAAAAAAACATAAACCTGTTGTCAAGATATGCTAGGACCTTTGTGTGAGATCCATACGCATCCGCTCAACGACAACAGCCAACGTCTAAGTATGTGCTCGTGTCTAACCGTTTGGAATAGACGTTCTGTTAGCTGAAGGTGCTAGGACCTTTGAGTGAGATCCATAGGCATTACCCTCCAGTTAACGGCAGTCACTTTCCCAGCATATCGACGCGATGTAGGCTTACCGCGGAGAAAATTTTCGCTCGCCCATCGCAACTCGCCAGGATCCACCAGAAAAACAGAGCGCATGGTCAAAAAGAAAATGCGAGCCCATCGAGGAACGCTAGGACCTTTTGTGAGATCCGTGGGCGTTCCCCTCCCGAGGTAATACACCAATCCACCGAGATCTGGACAAGATGTCCCATACACCGTACGTCGCAAAGGATATAGAGAAATAGAATAAAGGGGAGACAAATTACTGACATGAGAAGATGGCCAAAAGCTTCTTGAGGAAGGACAAGAGAGAGGCAGGCAAGGATGAACACGGAGGACGATTGGGATGAAAACGGCAGAAAATCAGTGACGGCAGGTTACGGCGCATCACTGACAGGTCATGTCAGTGACGCGATGATTGACAATTGGTCGACGTGAGTTGCCGGGCTGCCGAGGCTACCAATTGATGATGCGCCGTGCGTGGGTGGCAATTTAGAGTGGCGTGGTCTGCCTCTTCCTCTCGCCTTCACCATCCTCTCCAAATGCAGGCTGAACACGAAAAAAANTTCAAGCCTAGAGAAGCTACGGCAGGCTAGCCGTAAGTCCTCAAAGAAGTACTACTACAAGTAAGTCCTTTATCAGACTTATCTGCTCTATTTTCAACGTCGCCCAAATGCATACTCAGTCACCTGGAAAAAGCTCGCCAAGACAGTCGAGTGAGGAGTCAAAAGTATCGAGAAAGAATCAAGCAGTAAGTCAACTGCTTACTCACCTCCTCCAACACCAATTTACTCGAGTGACTCTAGGCTTAAGAAAGTCCCTCCGACCACCGTCCAGTCTTTGCCAATGGCCGTTGATTCAAAGTGTTCACTCAGTCCGGTCAACTGGGAGATGATGTCGGCCCCATTGACTCCCGCAAATACTTCGCTTCCTCCTCGGACGAGGAAATCTGAGTATGCCAGGCGTGGCAAGCAATCCATCAGCCCAAATTCACGGTGGTACTGGCCACCTCTCCCCGAGCCAGACTCAGTTCCAGATCCTGACCCCAAGCGAAGAGAACGGTACGATCTTACTATTCCTTGTTTTAAATTGAATCCTAACTTCAGTACTCTCTAAGGGAATGGGATGCTCTATGGGAGGAATTCGACAGGGCGTACAACGAGGCCGAGGAGGAGGAGTTGGTCGAAAACATGTTGGTAGTTCCTTGAGTAACCCAGGCCCAGTGCCAAGTGACGCAATATTGAGACGTATACAATGCTGTTCAAATGCTCGGATCTACTCGATTTTATTTAATCCGTATCCATACATTCCACCGTATCTAAGATCAGGTTTGATGAAACAACGACGCAACTGAGTCCTACGTTTGACAGCCATTCGGTGTACATGGCTAAAATTCCCGTGCCTTTGCATATCTGAGTTTATGACTCGTGTATTTTTCGCTCGGAGAGTGTCGTCTGAACGGGATAAGAGCTCATTGACAGCTAAGGCCCATCCAAGCTGACTCTCGTCGGCGTGCTGTTTTCGCATCAAAGTTCATTTTGTACAAATAACATAAGAATCTATTGAAGCTAAAGCGAAATATGATACTAATCTAATTTATCGTGGAAGGGGTTTTCGCAGCTGAAAGTAGCGCGCTGATGATGCGCTCACGAGCAGCCAACTCAGCTTGCAAGCGTTCAGCCTCGGACTCGGCCCTTGTCGCCCGAGCAGTGGCAAGCCTTGCCTGTTCTTCAGCCTCTTGATGCTGCCGATGGAAGTCGAGGTTCTTGGATCGATCAGCACGCTTGAGTAGTACCATCATGCGGCTAATGTCTTGGTGAATGTCCTTGAGTTCTTCGGGAGCTTCCCTGCGAATCTTTCGAGATGCAAAGTGGAGGAAGGGAGTCCGTGATGACGGATGCTGGATGGCGACGTACATCCAGCATCCGGTACTATTCGAAATGGATTTGCACTATGGCACGATCAGTCAAATCCATGAAACAGGTTCAAGCATAACTCACCCGCGTGAAAAGATCTCTGGTCCATTTGTCGTAATGCTTCATGGCCTTCTTCTGATCCCTATCCAGCGGCTTTGCAGGACGAACTCGAGCCATTTCTGATACGAATGTCAGAAGATGGAAGGTGATTCAATATTGTAGACTTACGAGCAGGTTCGTTTCCTCGACCCATGCCTTCGATATAGCCATGGATGGCCCGTGTGTCCGAAGGGTATACGCGGCGGGAAGAAACTGACCCTGCAATCTGAGGGCTGTCCAATAGATCCAACGACAAGGGACTTGGACCAAGGGCAATAAGGGCGGGATCAATCACCATACTCTGCTCGGGCACGGGGTCGGGTGGAGCAGAGACACTGGTGGTACCAAGCTCCACAGTGACAGTCGGAGTCAAACCAATATCCCGGCCAGAAGCAGAGTTTGCCTCAACCAGGATCTCAGCGGCAGGAAACAGACCTGGTGAAGTTGGTGGTGCACCGAGCTCCTGAGCAGAGGATAAATTCATGCTGAGCTCAGGCAGAGACTCAGACGACGGTTCTTGAGGGGAATGAGTTCCAGCAGCGTTCTGTATGCAAGGTGTTGAGTACTCAAAAGAAATAGATATCACAATCTATACTCACCATAGAGCCACGTCGTCCAAATCCATGCTCACATTCAGAGCGTAAAGGTGCGTTCGGGCACCTACGACAACGCTGAGGTTGTCGAGTTGCCTTAATAGCGGCTGGGGGACGGTCTCGGTTTCGCGATTTACGGGGGGTGACAGGCATAGTTATGGGGAGCTTACATCTTGAGTTCGAGCTGTACTTATGCTGGATAGACGTCGTTGAGCGGTCCCACCGGACCTCAAGGTTTCTTTGAGATCTTTCAGATCTCAACCATGCGGTGAAAGTGGTAATGAGATCGCAAATGGGGAATGATGAGAAAATGATGAAGTGCAAAGGTGGACACAATAATCAACAATATTTGAGAAAGATGAACCGTACGCCACGGACTTAGTTGCTCCCTCCCACCCAATGTCTCGGAAGCGGTCATCCAAGGTTTTGGATCTTGACGACCCTGTGGAAGCTCAGTCTTTCGACTATCCAGACAGCCTGGTTAGCTCTGCCAAGGGCAACTTTGATTCGTCGCCCACCAAGGCAACCAAGAGGTATGTCAGGCCTTTGAAACGTCGGCCAAGGGCTATACCAATGGAACGGGAAACCGAAACCGAAACTGGAGGAGAGGAGGACTGGGGTCATCCAACAACACCGGCACCTGTGGTAGGGCCATGGGAGGCCTTTGACGATTTTGGGTTGGCCAGTTCATCAGGGACGGACCTTGCCGATGATGCCGCGGCAGTGATCTTGGGCGCTAATTCAGCAGTTGGATTCTCCGATAATGATGTTGCATCCTATCTGGACGCAGTGGAGTCCTTTGCTGCTGGGTTCTACCAAGTGGGAGAGTCTATTTTTGCTGTTGAGGGATGGGATACTCAGCGCTGCCAGGCCACTGTAAGTTTGACCTTTACGCTTCACTCGCCTTCTTCACACCTTTTGTCCAGGCCGGCTGGTATCATTTGCAGCACCTCATCATCAACTCTGAGCTCCATGTTGCGTGTACCTGTCCTCAAGCAGTACGCAACTTCTGTATCCATCAGACTTTCTTCAAGGAGTATGATGTAGAAAGGCTGTTGCAAGGAAGGACTCTGAGAGTTGATTCTACCGGTATGTTGTTATTAATCACAGTCAGTCCATGTTTATATCTATGACTATAGACGCTGTACTATACTTCCGACAACAAGTTCCCAATGTGAACGAGTTTGTCACTATGTTTTCAGTCCGAAGCTTCTCATCCTCGCAGCTGAAGGGCAGGGCCATTGTCACACATACCGGAAGAGCTTATTCAGCTGGGCTTTGGCGATGCTCAAAAGATCCGAACAGCAAGACGATATGTGTTCATGTTCAAGCCTGCTTCAAGATCCTTGAAGAGCTCACTACAACACCCGAGGGAGACTTGGATGAAGTTCTAGAAGGGGCTGAGACCGCCCAAGCACTAGGTCTGTTGGCTTTAATATCCTCATTATGAGGTCTAATTGTCAATCTTTTAGCTTCTATTACTCGGAAAGAAGCAGTTTCCCATCTGCCAGTGCTGCCCCCAGCGTCAATATCGCTGAAATCGGACCCCCAGTTGTACCCTCGTCCTCCACCATTCCGTTCCCCTCCATCTGTGACTATAGCTCTTGATCCTCAGGCGTCATGCCCATGCCCCTCAGGACGGACATTCCACAATCCATCCGATCCAACGGTAGTTCGACAATGTCGTATCTTTGCTCTACACACGGTATTTCATGCTCAGATTGAGCTCCAACGCTGCCCAACTTGCCCCCGTAACCGACGTCGCTACATTGGTCCCGACTTGCGTACCCAGGGTCTATTCAACTACAACAACAGTATTCTGGTCTCGCACGAGCTACTGGACGAGTACACAATATCATTCGTAACCTCGGAGACGCCCTTCACTGCCTTTGTAGCTGTTGTTGCGCATAGGTACTCTGTCTCTGGAGCTGTGTTTATGGGTGAGGATCTATTTCGATCCGTCTGGTTCTCCTATGCTGGACAAATGGCTTTGGAGGATGACATGACTTGCGTTCGCTGTGGGTTATCTCCCGAAACAGTCATTTGGGATGGAATAACACTCGCATTCGGGCGAAAACATGTTTCATCAACCCTTACTCCACCAACTGAACACTCACCTCAGTCAATCATTCGAAGTAACGTGAAAAGACTTCCAAAGCAACAACTCATTCCCGATACACGGCTCAGAACAAAACTCCGACAGGTCTTGAAGGGGCCTAAGCTTGACGAGAGTCTTTCGGATGAGGGGAGTGACACCGAGCCCCCCAATTCTGACCAAGACAAAGAACATCGCCATCGCCAATCACAACACATGCTCGAACATCTGAATCGTGTCGACGATGTTTACGAGAAACTGAATATTGAATGTTCCGCTTTGGCGACACTTTTTCGGGAGACCTTTGGCGCCGTTGCCATCTTGAACAAGAAGGCCGTACCTGCGCCCTATCGTAATCTCTTTCGACAGGTACGGTTCTCAATTGCTCTGTTTTCTAAGCTGACTCTCCCTAGATTGCGGCGGAGGAGTCTGTCCTACAGATGATTAACGGATCTTCATTGGAGGATCTCGGCCTTTTCCTTTCCAATCCGTGTCGAGCTCAGGTCACCAAGCTCGTGACAATACCGGCGCTCTATCAAGTTCTTCAGTCAGACTCTGACATAGAGCCTCTCATTCCGGTAGCTCGATGGCTCCATGAAAAGGCGTCCAGGACTCTCAAGGGACTTTCGGTCGAAACCCTCCGTTTAGATGACCCCAAATCTAAGCTCAGTAGTGAAGACCCAGCATCTGACTGGAAGCTGGTAAGTACGCCATCATTACCCAACAAGAATGGTGTATTCATTGTGGCTGCACACTCATTCTTTTCTTCTCAGACTGGATGTTACTACAGCTTACCCCAAATACGGCACCGACCACAGTATCCACGTCTTAAAGGCGACCAGGGAAAAGATACATCAAGTTCAACACGTCGTGGGGATAGGTGCGGGAAGTACTACAGCCAGTATGGCGAGCGAAGACTCACAGGAGGTATCATGGTTGCTTGGTGCACACACAGTGTATGCTATGGCTTCCACTGCATACCGGAAAGTGAAGGACGGAACGATGTGTTTTCTGCGATGGTGACGCGGTGGCCGGTGGCACCCAGGCAGGTGATCTATGATTTTGCCTGTGCTCTTGGCCCCTACTGCATGCTACGAGAACCTGAATTCTTCAAGAATACGCTCTTTGCGATCAACCACTTCCATTCGGCAGGTCACACCAAGTGTAGTCCAGCTGCGTTCTTATCCGAGTACGCCAATGTTGACCCTCGACTGGTGGCTATCAATTCAAGTGCTGGGGAGTGCGGAAATAGTGGGCTGAGGCGAATCCGAAAATCGGTTAGCTATATGTCGCAAGAGCGAGCTATTATTTACACAAAGGTTTTCCTGTCCATGTGGAATCGTCTTCGTATACAGAAACTCAAATGATATCTTGCTTTTTTGGAGAGCTTTGAAAAACGAGGCGCCATTAGAACGATCTATTCTGGTAGGGAATACATTGATTGCACGACAGTTGTATTACTCGTCATATTCCTCGCCTTCATCCACATAATTTGGATTGTTATCTCGGGTTGGCCATCCATAAACTTCTGGTTCCCACTCGTGTTCATCTTGTGGCATGTCAGTATATTCTCCAATCCATCCCACTAAGTACCCAAACACATCCTGAGGGTTCCCATCTTCCTCCCCAGATTGAATCCTTTCACACCTTTCGAAATCTTCAGCCTGGAAGACAACCTGTTGACAGAGTGCAGCTCGCTCGAAGTCGGCTTTGAGTTGACCGGGAACCATATCTGGAAACTCAGCCAAGTTGGCTGAGTAGAGATATGCACTTGAAAGATTTACTGAAGAAGTGTAGTCAGTGAAGCTTCTACCTTACACTAGGATGCTAATACTGACTTTGAAAAGAGCATTTGGACGGGATCTGGCCACAGTATGCCATTCTGCACTCATCGGGCTTCTTGACAAAAGTGCAAAACGGTGCCTTGCCGTCCACGGTGCAAAAGCAGGGCCAGCCTAACTTTCGAACATTTAACCACTGCACAAGACGGGCAGGATGAACGGGTCCACCCTCCTCCTCATCGTATGGCCTGGATATTAGATGGTTAGTCAGGTTTGCGGGTTTTTCCAATCAATAGAAAGACATACCAAAAAGCCCAATAGAGCCCCGAATGAGTCGTTGAATAGAGAAAGAGATTTCCTATTTGTTGAAGAGCATGCCATAGGTCTTGATCCTCAGTGGAAATGTACGACATTGCCGGCAGGAATGGACAAAGTGATGACAGGGCGCCGGCTGCCAATAGTTTTCGGAGGCAATAACCAGCTCATTCACAACAGTCAGGTGATCCCAACTTCCTTTTACAGCTGACTGATGTGCGCGCTTGAGAGGAAGCGCCCGCCAACTTCATATCCCTCATGTGAGACAGACACATCCTAAAAAAGAGCTGACATGATTCGGTCAATTTTTCCGTCAACTTCAGACTTCAGGCAATTGGCACATGTAAGTGTTGCGGACAACTACCAAGATTGATTCCAATATGAGTTGAGAAGCATACCCAGACTTCCCATGAATGTAGGTGAGCATCAATGCTACCATGATGCTTTCATTTTGCAAATTGCTTGAAGTGTCAGTGCTCTGTTGGTCTTCAGAGCTCAGGTAATGGGCTATTAGCACCCACTCACAGCACTAACCAGATACCTCTGGATCACACTACCCTCTGTCTCAAAGCATCTGTTTACTGAATAGAACAAGGCAGGAGTTCCAGCTCACTTCTCGTTTTAACCTGAGTACAATTTAGGCATGCAGGGCACTTTCCAAGGAGCAGTCTTGCAGTCAGTGAAGTTATCAGCAACTTCTGCTCCCATGCGTTTTCATACCAGAAGTTGTCAGAGCCACTGTGACTCAATATTCAATCATCATAGTCGCTCCTGTCCAAGTCACGAACAGACAGTCCACTTCCTGCCCATGGAACCCTCTATAAATTTAACTTCCATGCTAACATCATGGGATGGACGAAGGCACTCCAACATTCAGAATTCACATCATTCCTCTTACTGGAAGTTGAAAAGGCCCTCCCATCACGTCACAAGCTTCCTCGGAGTTCCCATCAACATCAGACAACAGGTGGTAGGGACTACAGGTGTCCTCTGGCACCTCTCAGAACTAATCTGGTCAGACCTGAAGCTCTTCTCAGCTTCCCCAACATGTGGGTTGCAAACAATTGATTAGGGAAGATTGTTCTTCTCGTCTGCTTTGGATGTCAGGGAAATGGCCTATGTGGATGATCCATACAACTTGCAGACCAAATTGGGTCTGGGTAGTAGCCCACCTCAGAAGTCCTACAGTTCCGTGTTGCTTTCAATAAGACGTAGTCAAAGGTCAGTCCCTCTTCCGACATCTTGCCGTGAGTCTAACACGGTGCTGCTGACATCCTCCGAGTTGTGCTGCTCAACCATTACGAAGCTCATGTGCTATGCATTTTCCAATGGAATCTGGCACTTGGTGTTCTTGGTCACTTCCATTCTTGAGCTCTGAGTGCTATAGATGCTCCGATTACCTTCAGCTTATGAGGTGATTTCACAACAGAGGTTTCAGGAGCCTTCGTGTACAGCTCGATCATGGCTATGTAGGAACCTATTCTTCAGTGTGTGAACAGCTCCACGGTGAGAGCACCGCTTGCTTTCCATACCGACAGGGTCAGAGATACAGGAAGCGGCCCATCCCTTCAGATGTTAGTGAACAACACAAGTGGACAATCCATACAACTTCCGGACTGAATTGGGTGTGGGTAAACCCCACCCCGGAAGTCCTACAATTCTTCATTACGTTCAATAAGACATGTTTGAAGGTGAGTCCCTCTTCCAACATCTCGTTATAAGTGCAGTATGGTGCTGCTGAAATCCTCTAAGTCGTTTAGCTCAACTATCACGAAGTTCATGCACTATGAATTCTACAGCGGAATACGGTGCTTGGCATTCTTGGTTACTTCCATTCCTGAGCTACGAGCGCTATAGGTGCTCAGATGACCTTCAGCTTTTGAGGTGATTTTACGACAGAGGTTTCAGGAGCCTTCATGACAGTTCAACCAAGATTATGTAAGAACCTCTGTGAATAGCTCTGCGACAGCAGCACCGTTTGCCTTCTGTATTGACAGGGTCAGAGATCCAGGAAGCGACACATACCTTCAAGATCTACATTTATTATCACTGGAAGGCTCGGTGCCCTTCCTCACCCTACCGACATTTCGAAAACCAAGGGCCGACGTCTTTGATACCTTCCAATGTGTGCAGGCCTTCGGCTGGAAGTACGAACCTGCTTCCATCAAGCGTGAGAGAACGGCTTGTGGTTGTCGAGTACTTTCGGTGAGCCATCTCTGGAATCTTTTGCTGCCATGAGAGCCTTCCAGGTGGACTGTGTGACGTCCCCAACGCCTTCCTGTATTACATTTCATTTTTATGTTACACCATTACGGAGTACGGTATACAGCAGCCAGTGCAATTTATATTATCCCCTCTGGCTTCCCACCGCTTTCACGTGTTTGAAGTCACGCAAACCCCCACCAGTGGGGGTCAGAGAAGCCCACTGGTTGGGGCTGTTTAGTCCCACAGGTGATTCAACGGTTATCCGGCAACCTCCCACCCGTCCAGCAAGTCTACTTTTCGAAACGTAACGAACCAACCACATATCTAGCCCCCGCACGCAACGGTCAAGACGCCATCCCACATGACGGCCCCGATACGAACTCGATGACAATCATTCCACACCGGGGAAGAGGGATGCGGTACTTCAAGATTATGGCTGCTGCCCAGACAGTTATTCAGCTTGGGATGTTTGCGTGCTTGATAGCGGTTGTGGTGAGGCTGTATGGAGATACGGTGACAATCACTCTTAGAAGGATACGATGATCCCGTAATCGTGCGTGAGTTCCTGTTTATACAAACTGAGTCGCGATGAGCTGACTTCGCGATACAATAGGAGGCATAGGATGGAAGGATGAAGCGATCTTGGGGGCTTGGGCCTCAATTCCTGGCGACCTGTCGCCCCCTATGTATAATAATTCCGTCTCATAAGAAGCATTCCCGGTTCGCCATCGCAACGATAAGACTCCATCTGGCAGTCTCCTCAGGCTCGATATAAACACATTGACCTCGCACTCGTCCAAGCTGTTTTATCGCGACAGGTTGGGTGTGTTCGCGATTGCCGCCAGATAGCTTGTAGAGTAGTCCAGATGGACACCTCAATGCAAGGCTGGCTGGTCAGCAGGCTAACACCTCGTATAGCCCCGAGGGCAAAGGATGGCTTCCATTCCGCGCCTTGGCATTAACGAGCCTCAAATCCACAATCTGTTCAAATCTGACCGACTGTCCCCGTCCATGAATGGGCCCACACCACTAGTATGATGGCGTCAGTACGATCTTTTGGGCATCCCGGAATAGTCAACTGACAGTCGGTTTTCCAGGTTCTCTGTCTTACATCTTTCATGCTGCCCTTGTTCAACCCCTCACATTCTGGGTGGCAGCAATGGTCTGTTCACGTATGTATGACAGTTATTCCAGATCAAATGCCGTGATGGTAAGGATCTCGCTGCTTCGGAATCATTGCTCCAAATTTCTCATCATATACCACTTGGCTATCGTCTCATCGCCGGCTCCTTCGTCGTCACGACAATCGAGTTGATAACCATCCAACAACGTTGGCGCCGCGCTTGCAATGGGCATTTACATTTATGAAGGATACTCCGAAGTAGATCTTTCTTTCCCCTTCCCTATCATCCCGCCGCCATGTCAAACGCGCCTCGACCCCAAGGCTACGAAGTCAAAAACCTTCCACCCGTCCAACAAGCTTACTTTTCTAAACGGGGCGAGCCGGCTACGTACCTAGCGCCGACGTCTACCAATACCACTGGTACAACCGTTATTCCACACAATCAGCCCGGCCCCGCCGCAATGATTCTACCACAAGACTGGAGAGGCATTGAATACTTCAAGTTTATGGCTGCAGTGCAAACGATTATCCAGCTGGGCATGTTTGCGTGTTTGATCGCGCTTGTGGCAAAGATGTACAAGGAGCCCACGTTGACTTCGACGAGCAGATTTTGAGGTGAGCTCATACTGTGTTCGAGTGGATTTGCGAGCGCCTGATTGTGAAGGCGCTAGATGTTCATATTTCGGGTTCATGGTGTCGTCTTCGGGTACTCTGCACGATTATTATACCCATCGTCTCTTTTCAAAAAAAAAAAAAAMACGTGTTTATCAAGGGTCAAGAGCTCTCGAGTTTCACTCATCACGGCAAGGCTGTCGGCCGCCGTTCATGCCCCCAGGAACCTCCTACTTGGTCGGAAGAACTCGTCAGCAAGGACTCTGTCAAAAAGGAAAGCAGGTGGTCTTTCTGTGTCTTGATTTGTTCTAATTCTCTCGGACGTTGTAGTGGTCGTGGTAAGGATCATCTTTTTCGAGGTTCATTCAATCCATATATAAACTCTCAAATCGAGGTTCGTAAGTTGAACCGCGCGAAATCCACTGGACATGGTCTCCTCTGTATATCTGTCTCGGTTCCGGTCTCTGAGCTTAGTGCTCGTCGTGGGCGTACTCAATTTGCAGATTAACAACGCCGACGCAAAGGTGTATCAGAGTCTCGAAGAGTTCACATCAGACTCGTCTAAGGGGACCAGGGCCTACGACTTCGTTCTCGTCGGTGGTGAGTGGTCGGTGTTTTGTACAGTTTCCATAAGATGTAGAATCCAGACTCTGTGTCAATGTAGGTGGAGTTGGAGGCTCCGTACTTGCCAACAGGCTATCCGAAGATGCAAGGAAGAGGGTGCTGCTCGTCGAAGCCGGTCCTGAGTCAGTATCCTGTTTTTGCTTGCTTATATACTGACTGGCTCCTCTCTCTCCCGCGCGCACTGGCACCCCACCATCCCGTCGGTAGCAATGAAGGCGTCTTGAACTTGACCGCCCCGGGTCTCTTCACCCAGATCGACGCTTCCACCTTCAATTGGAACTACGAAACGATACCGCAGGTGGGACTTGGGAATAGGACAATTGTGTATTCAAGAGGGAAGGTACTGGGTGGGAGTAGCTCTGTTAGTGAGTCATCTCAATACTCTTTCAATACTTTTTGTCCGAAGTTTATTCTGCCACGACCCCCGGTCACGAAATTGTTTGTTGACTGACTATACAGACGCGATGATCTACACTCGAGGCTCGAAAGACGATTACGACTCCTGGGGAAAGGCATTGTTATCATCGAGTGGGCAGAATAAGAGGGTTTGGTCGTGGGACGCATTGTGGCCTTGGATGAAGAAGGTCAGTCCCAGATGTTCGGAGAGATTCATCTGAACGAAACTTGAGCCGTTGTCTAGCACGAACGCTGGAGACCCCCAGTCGGCAACCGCTCCATCTTGGGTCAATTCGATCCCAAATTCCACGGGTATGAAGGAAACGTTGGTGTCAGCCTCTCCTGGGGTGGTCCGTCCGCATTCGACTTGCGAGCTTTGAGAGCCATTGAAGAGGATGAACTTGAATTGGCCACTGGTGGAGGATTTGGAAGAGGGTTTAATTTGGAGCTGAACGATGGGAATGCTCTTGGATTGTGTGAGTGAATTTTAGTTCACTTAATCCTAGTTTGAATGGGCTGATAATGCATTCCTTCATTTTCGTATATCGAAGCGTGGGCGCAGTGGACTATAGCGAATGGAGAACGAAGTAGTTCTGCTAAAGCGTACCTTGGGAAGGACGTCAGGCAGAGGTTGAACCTCGACATTCTTCTGAATACCGTCGCGACTCGAGTGCAACCCTCCACTAACAGCTCATCGAAGAGTGTGGAAATCAGATCTGTAGAGCTCAGGGCCACGCGAAGTGAGCATCCTCGAAGTTAGGCTCTCCGTCGCTAATTCTTGGATGATTGACGTAGGCCAACCCGATTCTTCAAGTGTATTAACAACTGCGAAGAAGGAGCTCATACTCACAGCAGGAACGATTGGAACGCCTCACATTCTTCTCAACTCCGGAATTGGACATAAACCTGACCTCGAGAACATCGGTGTGAAGCAAACCGTGGACCTTCCAGAAGTCGGGAAGGGTATGAGCGAGCATATTTCTGTCCTCCTCACTTGGACGAGAAATGATACCGCAGTTTCGTAAGTCGTTTTCGGTGGCACGTCATCTGCCTCATTCAGATGTTAATGAAGTGAGATGCTCTACTACCCAGTGTCGATCCTGCTGCAGCTCTTGCACAATGGCAACTCGACCGAACAGGGCCGCTTGCTGAGTCGGTGTCGGCGCACCACTTGGTATTTGGGAGGTTCCACAATGATTGGAGTGGGTTCAAATTGTACGGCGATCCATCTGCTGGGAAGAACTCAGCGCATTTTGAGGTTGTATTACTGGTAATTCCACTCTTTCTGTACTGTGCATGCTTTATATCACTTACCAACCACATCCTTGGGACCCTACTATCGTAGCCAGCAGGTCCGAACCTCAACGTGCGAATTGTCTTATTAACCCCAAGATCTCGTACGCACGCCTCCTTCCATTTGTTTCTTCTCATTACAGCCTCCTGAGATGGTGGCCTGACTAAAATCGACTCCAACAGGAGGCTCGGTGGCTCTACGCTCCTCAAATCTCCTCGACCCACCTCTCGTTGACCTAGGGTTCCTTCGGCATCCGTTCGACATTCTGGCACTTACCGAAGCCATCAGAATCACCAAACGTTTTCTCAACTCCTCCGCTTGGACACATGATGGATACATCACAGGGTTTCTAGGACCAGATCCGGATGTACTCTCAAAGAGCGAGTTCGAGGACAGGTTAAAAGCCATCTCGAATCCTTATTGGCACGTTGTTGGGACTGCGGCGTTGGGAAGGGTGGTGGACGGAGAGTTGAAAGTGAGAGGAGTGAAGGGCTTACGCGTGGTTGACGCATCTGTGATAGTAAGTACCTCATGTTTGCCTATTGTTTCGGGATGATGGTCAGAGACTGATGATGACCCTCTGGTTCTTTTTCTGAATCAGCCACACGTTCCAGGTGCTCATACGCAGGCTGCAGTATATGCGCTCGCAGAGCGGGCTGCCGACTTGATTGAGAACTCGTAGCGAGTCGTACGTGTGCAGACGTCCTCGCAGAGTGGCTCGATGGCTTTCCGATTTGGATAGACCGTCTTGCCTACTCGGAGACTACCCGTCGGAGGGTGAAGCACCTCTACCACCTCTAAAAAATTTTGAGTCACGACTGCCATGTTTTTGTCTTGTAAAATCAATAAAAAGGCGTTTATGCATTGTTTGTCTGTACTATAGACCGTGAACTCGCGTAGTCGTCACTCACGTTTCGCACATAAATATTTTCGTGCCTCCATAATCAAACACCGTCCCTCCTTTTCCTCCTTCTTCACGGACAGAGTATATCTAGCAGGTAAAGCTGTGAGAATTCCAAGTAACACCGGACCTAGGACCGTCAAAGGTCTCTCCAGCCCGTCCAGTAGCAACGGTGATGGCTTCAGCCATCCCACAGACAAAAGTCCAGAGGTTGAAGTTGTTCGCAATCCCAAGCCCTATTTTATCTGTTATAGTGTCTGGAGAGACATATACCATCTCAAGAGAATCCGGGACGATTCCTGACGATTTCGAAGGGAGGGCTTTGAAAATATATTCGGATATGTCTAGTGATCCAGATCCCGAATTTTCGGCGCATAACTTCACAAGTCAGATCGCTGAGATGGAGCCAACGAAGAGCCGCGACTTCCGGCCAGAGTTTAGCGGTTCGAAACGGTTGTGAAACAGAGATAATGTATTATGGTGCATAAATAATGAACGAAGGTGAGGATATGAATGTTAAATTATAAAGTCAATTAAATGAGGGTGGAATGCGTAGCTAATTGAGAGAAAACATGAGCAAGGATATGACTTGAGTTGTGCTTCTTGATCTTTCGTCCATGAAACAGCTAGCGCCCTTCACTAGCTCATTGACACATCACCTAGTTCCCCGACTTGATCAAATCCGCGGCCTTTTCCGCAACAATATAAACGGGCACCATCGCATGCCCATTGGGAACGAAAGGCAAGATAGAGGCATCAACAACTCGGACACCTTGAACGCCCTTCACCTTGAAGTTGGGTCCAACGACGTCTTGCCCAGCTGGGCTGTTCGCTCGACCGATCTTAGCTGTGCCAACACCATGAGCACCTAAAGGGCAGGAACGTCAGAGAATCCTCCGAAGGTTCAAAGTTTGAGCATAGACCTACCACCGAACGCATTGGAGGCAATGAAAGCATCCAAGGTTGCATCGGAATTGGCAACGGAAGCGTCGAATGCAGGTTGGATATTGAAAGGTGCCCAAGCAGGACTCCTCATATACGCAATTGCAGTTCGAAGAGCATGACGCATGATGACTCTGTCAATCGCGGTGTTCAGGGAGTTGGTGTGGATAAGAGGAGGACCGCTAGGGTTGGACGGGTTAACCCTGATTGAGCCAGCTAGAAATCCCGATATTAGAAGCACTATTCGAGAAGAGGCAGGGAAGCTCGTACCTGAAGTGGACGACATGACAAAGTTGGTCATCCCAATGAAGTTTCCTGTCGCGGGGCGAGGGGTCTGTGTCGTCCATTTGTTCTGAGCGCACATAAGCGAAGCGTCAGTTAACAATATTGAGTAAGGATATCGCAAACGAGATGCAACATACCGCGACAATGAGTTCGAAATGAGGGGCATTAGGTCCTCCACTTGGGTCTGCAACTGTCTGGAAAATTGAGTGGTTCGACGGGATTCGGCCGTACATGATATGCGTCAAGCTAGTCTGAGCAAGGCGGCCAGTCCTGGAGTTCTGCCATTGTTGCAACTCTTGGTCAAACAGGCCATTTGTGTTCCTATCGATTTCGTCATCGGTGAGAGTCGTGTTGACAGACCAGGATAGCGGGACACCCGGATGTTCGATGAAGTCTGCAAGCGCAAAAAGGTATTATTAGAGGCAGAAGTATCGACAAGTGAATCATGGAACGCACTCTTTCCAACGGCAGGAATGTTGAGACGAACGGTAATACCAGCGGCTTGGAGTTCAGCTGCGTCGCCAAGACCACTTTTCTGGAGAAGAACAGGCGTTTCAACGACGCCGGCGCTGACGATGATCTCTCGATTGGCGACAACCTGAACAGTGCCTACAAGATTCAAGAGCAATGAGAGGAAACCCAGAACGAAGGAAAGACGACTTACTTCCAGTAACCTGATCCACGTACTCAACAGTCTTGAACGTTAACGGAGAGCCAGACTCCGGAATAAGCCTTGTCGCCTTCGCATTCACCCTCACGTTCAAGTTGCTCCTAGCAGCATTCTGAGCCGTCAGGTATCCAAATGCGGCACTTGACCGTTCACCGTTCTTGATTGCGAATTGTTGCCAGCTGATTCCGATGGGGTTGCCCGAGTTGACGTCTTGGTTGTACGGCAAACCGACATCGCTGGCAGCTTGGAGTGTGGGGGGAACGATCCATGGGTTGTTCAGATTCAGGGAAACACCAATGTTGCCTGTCGTTCCGTGTACACTTGGGGTGTATCGGTTGTTGGGCGGACCAGGTGGAGCCTCGAACGCTTCGCTCTGCATGTCACGAAGTCAGCGATGAAATCTTGTTGTTGATAAAACAGCGAATGAATCCTACCCTCTTGAAGAAAGTTTGAAGGTTGTTCCAGGTCCAACTTGAATCCCCAAGGTAGGAAGCGATTCGATCCCAGTCCGAGGCGGGTCCACGAGTATAGGTCATACCATCTGAAATGGACAAGTTAGCAACGCAACTTTAGTTGATTAGAGGCAGCAGTAGTGGCGTACTGATAGCGGTCGAACCACCGAGAACGTGACCCTTGAAGTATGGCATATTCTGGCGATTGTTGAGACCAGGTGTCGGAACGAGAGTGTAGTTCCAGTCATAACGACTGAAGAAGTTGCGACCATAGATGTAGGGGATTATACCTTCTGGCACGCCCTGGTTACTATTAAAGAATGGTATCAGAGATCTTAGTCTATGAGACAAACAAAGCACGTACTCAGGGCCCGCCTCTAAGAGAAGAATGGAGACACCGCTGTTTTCTGACAGCCTACTTGCGAGAACAGACCCAGCAGCACCACCTATGTCAGACGTCGTAAGCCAATAAGGTTCGTGACATAACAAGACTAAGGATACCCACCTCCAACGATAACATAATCGAACGACTCCGGGGCCCTTGGAACAACACCGCCGAAAGTGGCACTCGGAAGCAAAAGAGCGGTTAAGACGAGAGACGATAGTGAAGCTCTAACCATCTTCGTTTCGATGGGAAGATTAATAGAGAGAATCGTCCAGAATTCATGGGTATTTGTACTGGTTCAGAAACACGGCCGTGCTGCCTACTTGACGGTCCCAATAGCATCAGGGCTCAATGACTGCTTCGTCGACATCAAGCCGATGCCTGGCCAGCATCAAGAAGTGGGTAGAATGAATTGTGGTCGCTGTCGGGCCTCGCCCAGAGCGACTAGGCGAGGCGGTTAGTATGGTAGCCATCTGTTCGCGTAATTACCAATGGGAGGGTCCTAGCGGCCGCAAGCAGCGGGAGATCGGGATTCGTGAAGGAGTGAGAAAGAGCGCGTCGCTCCCAAGAGCATGCGCCAATCCTGTGCGTTGCGACCGCCATGATCGGGTTATCCCATACCCTGGCCCACATTCAGTGGTGAGCAGATCAGTCGATGGTTCTTGGAGGAACTGGACAGAGGGTTCGGGGTTGATGCTTTGAGGATACTGGGCAATGCAGTCCGTATAGAATGAAAACTTCACAGAACTTCATACATATCGGCATTAGAAGGGGCTCACCAAGATATACGACACTCGCATTCAGATTTTGGCAAAATTGAACGAGAGCGAAGCCCGTCAGCTGCCGCAACAAACGTGTTTTGATGGTGCCATCGTCCTTACATCCAAGCAAGACCAAATATCAGACATGAACAGATTTGGCAAGGAGTCTTCCATGTCCATACATAGCGTTATAACGACTATCCTCTCTTTAACATCACCCTTCCCACACCCGAGGTGTGATACGACGTCCACCTCGGCGCGTCATGCTACGTCGGTCAGATCCTAACTGAACCATAAGTTCGAAGAATGACGCACCTCCGTTCTGCGATTCCGTAGCGATCTTTGCAGCAGACTCACTCCCTCATGCTCCGGTACAATGGGAATCGCAAGAATAGTACGGGATGTTGCCGCGAAGAGGCAGAGAAGAAGCCAAAGCCGGGAATGATGCATGTCGTTTGCTGATTGCGAGGCCAGCCTCAGGAAATTGCGGCACAGTCCAGCTGTGTTAAACAAGCACTCTATTTGACTAGCCCTTACTTATACCTTGCCAGCACCCCGTTGTTGTAGGCTCTTAGAGTGCCTATATGACGCCGGAGCAAGCACGAATCGGTCAGTTCGGGGGTTTGGTTGGGGGAACCAACACAGACTGTTATGATGGATAGATGCCAGGACGGAAATAAGTACGCTCAAAACTATGTCGCGCCCAATAGTGCAACTCGGCTCAGCTCGCAATTGTCTACTCCGGATGATAGGGCTTCTAATGGCTGATTGTTGACCAGATGTTTCTCGGATTGACGGACGCCAGTACCGTCATGGCGGCTCCTGAGAAGGCATCTTTACAACCTTGAGGTCAATTACGTTAATCAAGATCAAGTGTCGTATCGCCGCGCCACATTCGTGATCTTCCAACAGGCAAATTTCCCTGTCGGAACGACACAGAAATATCGCCGGAATATGTAGGTGACGAGCTTTCATAGTCTGCAGAAGGCCCAAGAGGCCGCGTCAAACCTCAACGCATCCCCAGAATCATGAAGATTAATAGCTATGGGACAGTCTCGTCACTGACCGTCAAAGTCTCATGAGCGCAAGAGAAGACATTTGTACACTAACATCAGCAGCCTTCCGACTAGTTATTCACCACCATCACAGCTGACGGAACTTTGACCTACAGCTGAACTACTTACGTATTCCTGTGTCCCCAACCATCATTTCCGTCAATTACCACTAGGACATTCCTGTCCACGACCAGATAGGACTTTACTTGACAGATACAATGGGGCTGTGGGTACTCCCGATTCCTCCACTGAACCAATAGTTGCACCCAGTGGAGCACCGGCAATTGCATCTCACGAAAAGCGTCATCAACAGACCTCCCTCCTCACAACCGAGGGTAAAGCTCGCAATGTTAGGGACATTAGACCGCGACCAGGTGCCGACGTAGGACATAGGCTAGAGTCATCTAGTTCATCAACTTCACGATTTGTAAATAAGTGAAGTGCTAAAGGTTCAGCAAGAAGCAAACTTAGAGACAGAATCAGGATATCTATACGGGCTGGGATTTATACGCCATCGATTTCTCTCCACTTTCGACTATGATCAAACAATAGCCCTGAATAACAATCCTGGAGGAGTGGAAAAAACTCTGAGATGACCACCGCGAGGGAATCTGATTATGATGTTTTCAACGCCGTAAGTGGAGGATTAGAGGCCACTACACCACCAAGGTGGCCAAGTATCTTAGAAATACTTTGGAGTGATCGTAGGGAGGAGAGCCGCGGCCTGTGACTGCGCCACCCACAAAGTCTCAATTCGACCACATTTCCCGTAACAAAAAATCATTCTTTGAGAGCGAGTATCAGCGCGAGACTTCCCAATGCGCATTGCTGCGAGACTTCGCCATCATCTTCTTGAGACCTGATTGAGCAATCACCCACACCATCCGTGGGTTATTTAAACGTATACCCGCCTGCTTCCTCCAATGATGCTCCCACTTGATATTATTTAATAATGGGGAGAAAAGCAGTAATAAATCATGTATATTGACCTGAAAATAACGGTACGCAAGACAAAACAACACTAGCAATATTTTAACGAGGGAAGGGAGCAATACTTTACACTGCAGCTCACATACAAGAGTTCTGCTCACCGGAGTCTCGGCACCTTCAATTCATGTGGGTGAGTACTGGCTCACTGTTGGTCTCCGTGTGCAATTGCGATCGCAGCTGCATTGATAGCTTCGGTCTCTCAACGAACTGGGCGCCTCAAGTTTAGGTCAGCGATTGCGGTTGAATATGGTCCATCATGCAAACAAATCTACCGTTGTTGGACGGCCTGGTCAACTGAAGTTCCTATGTCCCCCCCNGGGGAACTGTATGAAGACGGTGATAATGGGATTACAGATGCTGGTTAAGAAGTCAGGACGAATTTTGGGTGATATTATACGGGGACTTACAGACACCATCCAAACACTAATGAGGCAATGAGGGAAGCGGGGTAATGCTGAGCAATGGTGAATACTAGACGGTGGTTAGTAGAGGTCTGAAAAGGAGATTTGGGAAAACGAGACTTAAGTAAAGAACCGTCTATTTGTTGAAGCAGGAAAATGGGGTGGAGAACTGAGAAGGGGAGGTTGAAACCACAAAGTTCAAGCCAAGGAATGAGCGATGGCTTTTGGTTCATCTATCTCATTTTCAACCGTGGAAAAGGAATTCGTTGATCCACACTAAGTTTGAGGACGGGAGTGCCCCGTCTTTGCCCCTTCGAAGCTCACGAGACTCTGTAAAGGCATGAAATTATGATTATGTGGTAGAGTGCTTTAGAAATACGGATCGAGCGTCATTTCGATGCGCTTTGAGCTTGTCACACCAGTACTTGTTGCTCAGTATGGATTGCAGACAATTCATGACTCTCTAGACTTCACTTTTTGGCCGCCGCATCATACTGACACTTTTGTGACGTCCTATCAAGATCTTCCTACCAGGTCATGCTTACAACTTCACCCTGGGAATACTTGGTTGCATTGGTGGTGTAGACGAAGTGCTAACGAGACCCTCGACATACGAGGGTTAAATGCGCCTGAATATACACCTTGGAGCAGGAAGGGGCCGTGGTGATGTGCACAGAGAAGTACCTTATTTTTCATCTTACATCAATAAATATTAGCTTTGAGTGGGTTGGCTCGAAGGTTGTTAACTCATTAAGATTAATGCGTGCCTATACCCACCAGGTGCCGCGTATATGAGGTCCGATTCCAGGACTTTAGCATACATTGACGCGCTCATACATTGACGCGCTCATACCAAGGCCGAATCCGCATCATATCCAAAAGTAAGCTATATGATGCCCTCTGCGCACAGCATGGGTTGCCAAGAGTTGAGGGACAGTGCCTGAAGTGGGAAGTGGATCGGAAAGATCTGAGGCTGATTGTTACACACAAGGCTTAGAACTAGGTGGACGACTTGTCGGGGAAGAACCCAGCCGACGTACTATAAGCGGTTTATCCCTCCTAGAGTTTGTGAGTACAAAATGCACGCGTTGTCGTATCTATTTGAAGCCTAGCGACGAGACGACAAAACCTCGAAATATGGCTGGGATGATAAATAAGGCATATGGTTCCGAACGCACTGAGCATGATCATGCGGCTGGCCATACCACGCTGCGTCTATTCGCAGATTCTCGACAATCGTTAACTGCGCGTCCCGAAAGGCATCATCGAATTCCCTCAAACTTCGAGACGGTGGCGAGTTGGATCCCATATAGCAATCGTGGTGAGATTGGAGGGCTTCCTGGTCTACCTGCTCACCCTCAGCTACGTTCGCCCTGATCACGATGCCCGTCAAGCCCGATGTGGAGGATTTGAGCCACCGGATGAAAGATGGGGCTTTCTCTCCATCAGTGAGGCGGAAATTCACCTCGATACGTCTGAGGTGCTCAAGAGGTTTGAGGTCGAGCGAGAGGAGAACTGAAAAGGAAGAAAATGTAAATATCGATACACCGAGCGTTCAAAAGCCGTGAGATAATTCGTAGCCACTCACGGGAGAAATCGACGACCGACAGAAATCGCAACGCCTTAGATCGATGGATAAGGGCCCGCATGACTTCCTTCGCCTGGTCCTTACTATCGACGATGCAGTATACACGGAGGCTTTGCAAGCCATGGATATCAATGAAAGATGTTGTAGGATTGGAGAGCCACGTCAAAAAAGGCAAGAATTGTGGGGATTTCAGATTGAGTTCGAGGTCTCGCAGCTCAACCTTCGCGCTGTTTAACCCAATGAGCTGACTGTCGTCATTGGAAACGCAACCGTTGAACCACAGCGAATTTAGTGCGTGGCAGCGCCTAAGTAGCTGTACAGGGAGATCCTTTTGTGCGATGGAGATGTGGGAAAGCTCTGGAAGGCTCAACAGGTTCGCGTAGAATTCCTTTTTGGTTCGCGGCCAATGCAAATAGTTGCCTTCGTCGCGGCTTCCTATGAATAGTCGGCTTATATTGGTACATTGAAGGAGGGCTTGACATCGTTCAATCCCCGGACCTGTTAAAATGGGTAGGTTGGCCAGTCAGCAGTCAATACGCATCGCGGTGTCACGAAGGTCGCTTATATGAAAAGGCGAGATAATGACGCACGCGAGCCAGCCCAATCACAAAAATACAACGAGCTGATCATACTTCGAATGTGCTCAGAGGCACTGAGTAGTGCCGATGCACGATCAAACAGCTTCTCCTTATCATCTAGGTCAAGATGCCAGAACAAATGCGGTTGTGAACAGAGACGAAAGATGCTGTCGACCAGTGCGCAGTTCTTCAATGATTCCGCTGACTCTGGCGTCAGATTATCGAGGTAATCTCTTTCTACAAGTTCGGTGGTGATTTTTCCAATAAGTTCGTATGGGAAAGGTAGCGTAGGGGATGATTCGCCAAGGCGGCTCATAGTGGAACGAAGAACAAGCGTTTTCAACGCCGTCAGAGCCACGCCTATGTCGTCATTTGATCAGATCGGTTAGATCCGAATATCGTCGTGCATCAGCCGCAAAAACGGCACGCGTTCAAGACTTCTGAAGCACCCTTCAACGGACATTATCCTAGTGAGCGATTTTTCAATGATTCCTTTGCTTCTCGTGCCAGAGTCAGATATTCCCTTTATGGAGCTCGCTGGTGGTTTTTAAAATGAGTTCGTGGGGGGAAGATACCGTAGCGGATGGTTGGCCGAGGTGGCTCATGGGATGAAGAACGAGAGTGTAAACGTCCTGCACGTTGCGACCGCTATGATCGGGTTATTCCATACCCTGACCCGCATTTAGTCATGAGCGGATCAATCAATGGTTCCTGGGGAGAACCGTACAGTGGGCTCGAGGTTGATATTGACATTCAGATGAGTACAATGTGTGAGCGAGAACGAGGGACTCGCCGGCTGCACCCAATCACTATTCGATGGCGCCATCGTCCTCAAATACAAGCAAAGCCAGACATCGCATCCGGCACAATGGGGCAGTCAAGACAGAAAACCAGAATCTTTCTATACATTCCCATAAGCAAGGAGAATATTCATATGAAGAGTAAATATATAGCGCTATAGCGGCGTGTCACCATCTTGTCTACGATCTCCGAACTGGCGTCTTTCCGCCGATCGGCGAGAAATACGTTGTTGCCCACCCCTGCGCATCGTACCAAGTTGGTCAGATCCTATAGTGAATCATTCACTCGAAAAATGACACACCTCCGTTCTGTAGTCTCGCCACGACCTTTTTAGTAGACCCGTTCCCCCGTTCTCCAGTGAGATGGGAATCGCAAAGACAGCACAGGATGCCGCCGCAACGAGGTAGAGGAAAAACCAAAGCTTGAGATAGTACATGCCGTTGGTGGATTACGAGGTCAACCTCTGGGAATTCCGGTACAGTCCAGCTGTATCTGAAAAACCACTCTATTTACTAGCCCTCATTTATACCTTTCCAGCACCCCGATGTTGTAGGCTTGTAGAGCGCTCAGGCGACGTCGGGGTACTCACAAATCGGGCAATCCGGGGGCTGCTTGGCATGTCCACAACCAAACCACAGCAGACTGCTGATGGATAGATGCTATGACCGAAATCCGCTCAAAACTATTGCGCGGAAGCCGAGTAGTGCAACTCTGCTCGGTGATCGCTTCCTCCCGATGATAAGGTTCTCGTGCCTAATTTTCACGAGATGTTTCTCCGCTTGACGAATGCCAGCACGATACTGGCGGTTCCAGTTTTGGTGATCAAGTGGCGTATCGCCGCTCTACATTCGTAATCGCCCAACAAGCAAGCTTCCTGTCGGAACGGCATGGAAATATTACTGGAATATGCAGGTGATAAGTTTCCAGCATTTTGCAGAAGGTGCCTAGAGGACCGCAACTGATCAAATCTCAACGCATTTCTTGAATAATGAAGATTAATGGCTATGAGAGAGTCTCATTGGAGTAGTCCAAGTGGCTCGTTGACTGCTCCTCGAATATTTCCTCCAACAAAGTCAATATCACGGACGTCGATCACGACGTAGTCTTTCGAAGAGACTTGGTCCGGGACTTTAATGAGGTCTGCGAGTTCCTGTTTTAATAGGATGTCAAGATGAATGAGATGAAAAAGAAAGGGACCTACGTCGTCGGTAATAAGCTTCATGCTTGGAGTATTAACACAACCTGGATTTAATGGCTAGAGCGCTTCGGATAAAACGGAGGTATGAGCAATGTGTAAGTGACACTGTGCGGATGATATCAGCATGACTACATATTGCGACATAATGCTGTTGTCTGAATCAGTCTTCACGACGTATAGTATACATGAAGACAGGACAGTCATTCTCGGAGAGGCCGTAGCACCATACTACCCGTTCGAGCAAATCGAGACGATGCTAAGATGATCGTAGCGAGCTGAATATATCATTGCTCAGCAGAGAAAGATGGGTTATCAGGAAGGCCATAAGCAAATAGACTAAATTGTACTCGGCACTCGGCACTATTACCAAAAGCTTTTTTTTAAGATTTCACCGTACTGAAGACTGTCCATCAAACCAAGGTATTTCCGTCCGATTATTAAGGTAATGTTTGAGAGCGGGCGCATCATTCGACTGACAATTTGCTTACATCACATCTGTTCACCACAGGCCATGGCGCGGCGTGAAGTCGCATTTTTCGTACCATCCCACGCTAAGTTGATACTACACGAGGGTATTTTCAAAGTCGAACTCTTCGGAGAGGTGAATACTGTAGTGGCGGCTTCGCTCCGTCCCCTTTCTTCGGCGGTCGTTTTCCCAAAATTGGGCTACCAAAGCCTGTCGCCCAGCGCACCTGTTAACAGATGGTCTATGGTCAACAAAACTCCATCCGACATGTTAAAGCCGACACATACCGATGAGGTCCAATCCCAGTCTCTCGTTAAGAGGTCTCTTTCCTCTCCGTTTGGAGATGCATATCCAGCTGAGGGCCTTGATGGTGATTCCAAAACTTGTCGAAGAGGGGCCGAGGCCGCCAGCGAGGCAGTCAAGGTGCAGATGAGAAGTAGCGAGTGGGCGAGGCGCATGCGAAAATTGCTCCCCCTGATGCTCGGACGTCGTGCAAGGACTATTGGGAAACACAGACCAGCTGTGAGGATTGAGGTAGCCAGAGCCTCAATAAATACTTCACGGCTGGACAGATGCCGCGCTCACCCTGGCAGCTGCCAGGTGCGCTCCATTCTTTGACGGGCGCCGACGTGAAGAATCGTCGGAAGGATGCAGGAGATCAAAAATTGGATAATGAATTCGAGCGCCCGAGCTCGGCGTTCGCGCTCTACTGGAGGCCAAGTACATGCTGTCCGTTCTTGGAGGTCCTTGACCTGATACATGCCAAGCGGTTTCTTCGTCGTTCGGTAGAATAGACCAATCTTCATGATGTAGCATAGTCTAGCCATTCAATTTGATGTGTGGTTGAAAGCGACCGACTGAAAACTCGCAATTGAAGGGGCCGGGGGCTACATGTTTTATGTTTGTATGTTTGGAAGCAGGCGCGCGAAGGCTTTGAGCGGATCATCCGATGTCAACATGTCATGGACGAGATATCGGATCGGGATTGCCGACCGAGAACGCCCTGGCCAGCTGCTTCCAAAAATATGCCTGAGGCCCGAGTGCCGAAATGCATTGTATGATGACCATCTTACGACAGGTTTGAGTCTGTGTCCTCGATTCCTCAAGCCAGAGCGTATGCAACATGCAACGAGAGTTAAAGCTTGTGGTGTGCTAACTCGAATCATATCATTTAGAATTGACTCAGCCTAAGGCCTCAGGACCCCGCAGTCACATAGGAAGGTCTCCAAGTAAAGGTGCGTATCGGCTCTTCCGAGCCATTTGTGTCCATTGTATGGACATTGTCACCCTAATACGGGATGCCATCACTGCAATCAACAATTGCCACCGATACTCGAGGACCTCCGGTCACCTGGGCTTGGACCGCAATTATCTCTTGGTGGCATTTGACACTATACTTACGATCCAACTAACACTAATCTCTCTCTTTCTCTAAGCCGCTCTCACTTCAGGTCCGTCATGCCCTCGGGTCTTGGTCCTTTGACCACTGTTTGCCCTCCGAGCGGTGAGTCTTGAAGGGACTGCAGGATTCAATGTACTCAAGAGATAAACAGATTGCGACACAAGTATGGTGATTGTGGATTTGGAACTGGAGGAGCTTGTAGGACATCCTCCTTGCCACCACCCCAAGCCTCGACGCCGTGCATGGGCGCGAACAGAAACAGCCAAACAGTTCCCAGTCACTGCCCTCAACACACTCAAGTTCAAGGAGTCATTGATATCTGACGAATTATGGGACTCGCTTGTGACGGACGCTTTAGATCAAAGGTCACTAAAAGGCTCTTCTCCCCAGCCAAGTGTTACCTCCCCTCACTTTCGTTGGGACCGCGAAGACACTCTCACTCCGGAGAAGTTCAAAGCTGCTTTGAGTTTGTTTCGTACTGGCGCCACATCTTCCACCGTACCTCCGAGAAGACAGCACCGACTCTTTGAGCGTCAGAAGGCCCAAGCGAGCTGGAACGGGGTCCCAGACCCCACTACGAGCCATACAGCTAGGCACTTTGGGTCAATTGACTCGGACCCAAACTGTGGCTGGATAATTCAAGAGCCCGAGAATCAGCTGCTTATCGAGTCAGTTGTGTTCAATCCAATGTTTGAAGAGGGGAATAGACCGAAAGTTGAAGATCTCGCTGTGTATTTCAATGATGATTTTCCTTGACAATCCCCAGTTCGCTTGTATCTGTATACGCTCTGCGTGTAGCCTACCGTTTTTGGATACACCAAATGCAATTCTTGGATCAAACATGGTCTTATAAGAATAATCAGATAGACAACAAGCGCTTCTTCGAACTCCTCTCTGAACAACAACTCCAACCTAGTTGAAGGTCAGCATCTCTGCCCTCGTTTTCACAGATCTTTCCCTGTTCGCAGACCTTTGGGCAGACATCTCTGTGTCCATGCTTACTAACTAGAGTGCCAGCTTTATGATAATCAGCCTGCGTTCCTCTTCAACTCCTTGATTGACTCAGAAGAGGCAGTAGAACAAGCTGCTCCCACACCTGAAGAGGTTCATCGTAGGATTGGGCCGAGTGAGTTTGAAGCTTATGATTCATGGAGCATGATCGCGTACTCACATATCGCACAGGGCACTCTGGAAAGGGGGNAAATCCCACTCTCCGTCTGCCATGATCAACAGGCAGAGGTTTAGCGAGGGCCCGACCGCTCAATGGCTGAGACCCTCAGTCTTCTAGAATCCTCCTGTACCGAGAACAAAAAATCTAAGGGATATGGAACCGAATCGTCAGATTAGCTTTGGGAAAGGTTTGTCAAGGTATCTGCCTAGGGAGGGGCACCATGATCATGTTAGGTGTCAAAATATCTCGCAAGTTGTGTCACTACGAAGAATCTCACCGAGATCTTCGATCGGCATAACTGTTTTTCGTCAATGTTTGCTTTGAATGCACCTGGAAGAGAAGCCTGTGAATCCGCCTGCCTCTGAACCTAACCTGTCTCGTAACGTATGGAAATTTCACTGGTTACTTGAAGTCGGAGATACTCAGGAATAGTCACTGAGATTCAATATGTCTGTGCACCCACAAGTCATGCACTCATAAATTAACTCCCTCGGAGAATCCTCGAATCGGGACTTCTTGTCAACGCTCGGTGTGACTTCTCGCACAATAACATTTACTGTGGCCGTGTATTCGGATACCCAAGCATCTGTTACAGATGCCGTTCTAGCAGCCAAGTAGAGCACCATTATTGGGCCTTCTTCGTAGAATAAATTATATTCTAGATGAGACCAAACGGGCGAAGATCGGCTTCTCCCAACTCACTACTGAATGAAGCATTCGCCATTTCTTTCAACTCATTCCCACTATGCATGGGAGAAATTAGGGTTCTGTCTCACAGCCTCTCAAACGCGATAGAGTTCCATGTCCCTCGAAATCTCCGGAGCTGCCCAATTTTGAAATCCTCGTTCGAGTTGACGACCACCATATCGATGGGGCACACAAAAGAATTCGAACGGGGAATTAGAGCCGAACATCGAGGACCATCGAAGCCCTGGCGAGACAAATCACGAAGCTTGCTTTGATTACGGTTCACGATTCGTGACGTATCCAGTATCGACCGATTCTAGGGGTAAAAGGATGCCACGAGTGTCAACCATTAATTCCCTCACATAAAAGTAAGGGCTGGGGCAGAGACCTTTGTTCCCCAGAACCACGAACCTCTACCAGTTATCACCGTCATGCACCGCTTGACCTTTGTCTCTGCCCTCTCAGCGGTCTTCATCGTTCTCCTGACCTTCATACCAGGAAGCGCTGCTGTCCCTATCCACGGCCTTGGTTCTCGAGAGCAAAGTAAGTGGGGTGAATATCTTAAAAGCATCCCGAAGGCTAACAACTCGTCATTCGTTGACAGTAAAGAAGGCTCCTATCAAAGACAATAACATATGGACTATGGAAGAATACTGATGATTGTGAACGCACCAGCAACACAGAATGCGATCGGATGGAACGAATATTAGAAAACAATGAAACGTCTTTGACCCCTGCACGAGTGTATGCCCATATGGCTTGTAGAATAGTACTGTATCAAATTTCATGGCCCAGACCACTAATCTCCTACTTGGTTCAAGGCTACTGCTTCTTAACAACAGCAGCACGTCCGATAGTCAAATTTCCCGCTGCACATCCAGCCGCAAGTAGCTGTGCCAATTTGATCAATCGTAGTTAGTAAGCCTGGTGGCGGTCAGCTCGTCTAAGTCGTTGACAAAAGACTGGCAAGGACGTATTTTGAATTTGGTGTGGCAACTGGGGAGAGTAGTCCCATCTTACACTTACCGACTTGTTTCGACACGAGGCTCGGTTGGGATCTTGAGCGTTGATGTCGAACATGTCAGTGCTGGTCGCGTGTTGGCTTTGATTGCTCTATGCCATCGTCAGTCAGGCGGTAGCGGTGCTGGATTCGGACTCGAGCCTAAAAAACACCAGACGTGTTGAGTCGGGTCCAGCGTAATCACATCCCGAGATCCAGACGTCCGCGCTATAGCCGGGCAGCAAGTCAACGCTTCTTCGGGGAGAAAGCCTTGCTTCAATTCGTCGTAGTAATCAGAGTCTGCAGGATGGTCGGTTAGGAAGTTATGAAGGATCCGCGGAACATGTGTCTGCACACCGAGGCTGCTCTCTCCTGACCTAGGGACCTAGCGACCGTACTCAATCTCATTGTCGGGTATGCCCGCACCTGGCGCGGTGCCCTGGAGCTCCGAGCCGGAAGATGTCATCTAGTTGGAAACCTAGGAGATGGCCGCTATCAGCATTATTCAGGGACTATGTTTGACGTTGTGCCACAGACCCAGGTTCTAGGGTAGCATGTATGAATAAGGACAGCGAAAAACCGAACGTTTCTTGGGGAGAGGAGCCTCTAGGGAAGGCAAGAGAATGAGCATCTTGAGGTTGCTGGAGAAACCAGATGATCTATCCTGCTCCGCCTTGCTTTCCGAATGTGCTGAATGGACACCTGTCCTAGGGGTGATGTCACTTGAATTAGTGTTCATCGGTCGCTTTCAAAGGTCCATTCATTCCATCTAGGATGCAACCCAAAAATGGAAGAATGTTCGTCGACTGAGTACGGGAAACTAGTCAGGCCATGGTCGAAAGTCGAGGAAAAGATCGTGAAACGTGCGAAACGATCGGCACGGTCCCGGCAGGGCTGTCCATAACACAACCAAACAATGCCTGGACGACGTCCACACTTCTGTCAGGTGACAGTCTTGTAAAGCGCTCCTCGATGGCTTGCTGAGAGCGTTCAATAGCGTGAGGTGTCTGCAGCGGCCCCTATCAGTGCCTTTCCATTTCATCCCGAAGCACCTCGAATCAGCAATCTTATATGACTTCAGGGGCCGTTGGATGATTATTGTAATTGGCTCGGACTCCTTGGGCTCTATAGGTAGGAATCACTTACCGAATAGCATCGTAGATCGAACACGTTTGTCGACTAAAATTAACGAAGCACCGATCGCTCAAAGTCATTGACTTCCTTGCATGAGCTACGGAAAACGAGGCATCCACAATGAGAGATACGTTGGCCAATGACAAGCTACTTTAGAATGTCGTGGATCATCTGATTGACGTTTGCTGAACCTGGCGTACGGCACGAAGGTCGAGTGAGCATGAGTTCCGCCCAGACCGTGCGTTTCTCTACGTGATGGGCACGCTGTGGCGTGTCATCAATTCAATGAGGAGGGCGCAAGTACTGCGCCGGCACACAAAAGATGAAGACAGTGCGGTGGCTTATTCGGGAGGCGTGTTAATTAGCTTCAATAGACGCCCTGCAACATGGCGAGGAAGTTGCGTGTCAAGCAACAAGCGTGTATGGTACTTAAACGAGCGACATAGGCGTTGACATTCTCAATCATTCTCACTCTGCTCCCCGGATATTTAAACGTGGCTGCCACATCGGTAGGTATAACACCAGTATTTTGCTTCAAGAACGTTAGCGTTGGGGAACCCTGATTTCTACAATTTACAGTGAATACTCGTGCTACAGCGATGTCAATCAGCCAACACATCCGCGCCAGTACTGGGGCTGAGACCCTAACAGACGTCAAAGAAGATCCTGGTGATGGCCCGAAAGGGCAAGTTGCCACCCAGTTTCCTTGGGGAGATGGTACGCTCTAAATACTTGCCATCCGATAGTACGGCTTGCTAACCAAGACGATTCTTTCAGATCATCGAAATTATTTTCAAACCTTTTACACCCAGTTTGCGAACTTGATCATGGTCGTAAGTCGCGTATGATCTTGCTCGACGCTGACAATGCTCAATATCGGCGATCTGTACATTCAGGCAACTTTTACCGGAGGTGTCCAAGCCGCTGTTCTCTCCTTTATGAATGACCTCCTCTCCGGAGACGCACTCCAAGTTGAACTCTTCCCAGTGGACTCTTCAAAACGCTCCGGCAAAACCTATTCTACCTTCTCCCTCGGCCTGATGCTCGGTCTGTTGGCTATCGCACTCAACTTGACAGTCGCAGCCATAGCAGCTGTCAACGCTGCCCTCGCCTGCCACTTCACGCTCAACAAACCCACAAAATACAATCCGACCATGGAAGCTCGGATCACGCTCTGCATGCTCATCCAGTTTATGGCGTCAGGCGTGGCTGGAATATCCTTAATCCTTCTTTGCTTAAATCTCGACAAGCCGTTTATGATCGTGACCTCCATCCTGTTCTTCGCGGGCATCGTGATATCAACGTACCACCTCGTAGCGCTCTTTGCTGAGGAATGGTTCAGCGAGCTCACGAAACAGCCCTTGCACGTTGTATCCCTCATCATTTCTACGGCGGCGTTCGGGTTCGACGTGTCGACACCATCTCCGTCGTCTTGGTTTACCATCACCACCTACGGATTTACGAT
Organism: Candolleomyces eurysporus; assembly: GCA_027579435.1. Lineage (NCBI taxonomy): Eukaryota > Fungi > Basidiomycota > Agaricomycetes > Agaricales > Psathyrellaceae > Candolleomyces > Candolleomyces eurysporus. Next base: position 9,797 of record JANBPK010000706.1, on the reverse strand, counting down.
GATATACCATATGCTTGCAGTCCTCCACAACCGGACTCAGAAAGAGGATACATCACCAAGGAGGGTCTACATTGTTGGTGTGCTATTGATTGCGGGCTGTTGGGCTGGGTGTGCGGCTGTGACGGCGACGCTAAGTGAACCTCATGGACAGTGGGAGAACGCTTGTCGTTATGTGGTTCTCACCCTAGCGAGCGTGGAGGGGGCGATTTTGTTGGCGATCGGATTCTGGGATTTGGCCAAAAGGGTAGAGAGCGGAAGGAACCCGAAGACAGCCGGACAATGATGTCCGAATATGATCATCCCGAATCAATGTAAATTTGCAACGTCTCCTTGATCTTTTATCATTCTCTGAGCTTTTGACTTAGATCACATCTACTTTCTGGGTTGATTATGCTTTGGGATCAGATGAAAGGCATTGATAGCCACACAGTAGATAGCCGTTGCATTCTGGTGGTGGCGCCAGAGAGCATCATTGACATGTCTAAGTAGAAATGATTATAGCAAATCACGACACGATTTGAAGTGTTCGTCCCTGAAAGCCAAGCAACTTCTGCCCAAAATGCGCAATGACCCGCGAGACAATCAACGCTATCCCCTCCTCCCATTCCTGTTGTTATTCGGCGGTTGCTTGCCCATGCCTGGTTGCTGGAGGGTATTCCAAAGGCTCTATGGAGGGGGTTGGTCGGAGACTACGATCTAGTATCAATTTGCATACTCACCGATATGTCCCACCTCCTCATGAACAGCTCTGCTTTGAGTCCCCTTTCTCGCAGCTGACTGGGACTCGTACTGGCAACGGTTAAAAGACCCTCCGGAAGCGATATTCGAGAATGATTATTTTGAACCGGGGCAGACACTGCCAACGAAGTGGTCAAAGAGAGGACAAGAAGTAGCGATTTACCACAGAGACGCATGGTGATCGCCCGATCTTTCACTGACAGGATTGGAGGATGGTACACAGACCAGCTGTGATGCGGTAGGATGAGCAGCAATCTCGCGGGTTAAATACTAATACTTAGTTCAGGCCGCCTGTCAATCAATTTTTCTCTCCGACAGGTGTCGTGGTGTGTCGTGTGCGACATCTGGCAGTTCAACAAGTAAGGCGGCACTGGGAAAAACGACAGAACTAGTCAGAGGCCGAGCGTAAGCCGAGGTACAGGGCGTTCATCTTCCTGTCGATCACGTACAGTGCTCGCTGGAAGAGATATCGTGCGGGTATCATGGAGGTGCTCCAATCATTCCAGGACATAGACAGAGCGCTGACTATTGAATATCCGTTGCGGGAGTTGCTGTTGAGTTACTACTCACAGTTAGCGCCCGTGTGATGTGTCGCACCGGCTTGGAGTTATATGCCCGGAACCCCGAAGTTTGTCGAAGGATGACGGCGGATGTCGTCGATTGTCGTCGACGTTCATCGGTGAACGGCGTATGGTATTATTTGTCAACAGCTCCCAGCATCAACTGTAGGAGCTCGACGACTGGCAGCGATCAACCTGGGCACTATTCGGCAACTAACGCCGACAGTCACCGACTTGCGCTGGTTCTCTTCGACAATGGCCACTGAATGCCGCAGTCTTTCGGTGTCGGTGGTCGGCCATTGATGTTGAGGTAAATGACCGATGTCATCTTCGATTTTTTCATTCATGTATTGCTGCTGTTGTGGGAGAAATCTAGTTTAGTGCTCAATTCAAAATAAATTTCTGTTGTTGCAGCATTACCTGTCGTGATCTGAGGTGTTTCAATTAAAATGCAGAAGCATTTGACACGGATATGGACCTGACTAAGGTCTGTTAGGTACCTAAATGGATACGCTACACTATTTCGACCTTGTACTCGCTCTACAAATGAACCCACAATAACATTTCACCAAAATACGGTCCCAACAACTCCTATCATACTTGATACAGTGCAGCGAGCAGCACAACACAAGTACTTGGCTTCCGAGAGTAAACAATATTACTCAAGATGTGCAAAGCAACATACTCGACAACATACTCGACTCTAATATCCGAGGTTATCGCATGAGACAGTACTAGGGGATGACCAAAGGGACAAGAGCATAGCTGCATACGCCTGGTATACACATTTAGCGGCAACTGTTAACAAGTTTCACCGGCTGTCGGCAAGTGTCGCTGTCATTCGGCGTACCGGAATTGGATACACCGACTTTCGCTGTATGTTGGCGTGGAACGGTGACATTGGTGGCAGTTGGCGGAGGCGCTTTCGATGTCTAGCGTCTCTTGCCATGCAATGCCGAGTGTCGCCGGACTTTCTGGCCCCGGGGGTATTACTGCCGGCCCCGGTAATGATGTGTCACTGCTGTTCGTGTTGTATCCTTTTCCTCCGCGACCATGGTTAAAAACCTTACACCGCTACACCTTGAATACCTCTCTGAACGCAGTTTATTACTTCTTCTTCAACTTATATCTTGAAGCTAGGGCCCCTGTACTCACTTTAGGGCCGATACCTTCTACTAGTTATACACCAATTATTCTTACACGTTTGGCACCAAACCCACATTATAGCCTGGATTCCCACCTGGTATGGCGCTACGATGAATTATGTGGCCGTGAGGCGCGTGGTTTGTGCCATCTTCTCCTTAGTTTTGACCTTCACCTCCTCAACCAATTTTGAATTGTTGTCACTTCTCGCAGGAGAAGGATTGCATATTCATCCATTGCAAACACCCAACAGTTCTGCTACTGGGAATGCCGGTGGTTTGATCTGGTTGGAACCGCAATGTCGACATGACTTCAACACCGGTACGACTAGTCTTTGCTTCATTCACGGAAGAAGACTACTCTAAAATACACACATGATAGAAATCGGCCATGAAAACCATCACAGAACCCTAAACTTGCACGTGCAATCTCCCTTTACTTCTTCAAATAAGAAGAGTCATGGGGCGAGGACGGAGCCTGGTTAGGGCGGTTCTTCTCCCAACTTGCCTTCGCTCTATAATCAAACCCTCCAATCGCCACCAAAACTGCAGCCTCCGCACTCGCCAGCGAAATAACGAGATACATCACCACTCTATCCCGATGCCAATGCGCTTCACGAAAATGGCCCAACGTGGCAGTGACGATCGCACACCCAACCCAACACCCAGCGATCAACGCTACGCCGAAAATCGCCAACCTCCTCGGTCGATCGCCCTTGGAGCTCCTATTGTGGAGTACAGCGAGCATATGATATGTGACGGTGAACCCGAAGGTAGTGATGGTGAACCAGGAAGAAGGCGAAGGGGTCGACACATCGAACCCAAATGCACATGTCGAAATGACGAGTGATATACTGTGCAATGGTTGTCCTCGCAACTTGGTAAACCACTGCGAGCCAAATAGCGCTACGAGGTGGTACGCCGAGATGATGATCCCCGCAAAGAACAAAATGGCAGTAACGATTGTGAAGGCTTTGTCGAAGCTTAGAGAGAGGAGGACAAGAGAAATGCCGGCGAGACCGGAGGCCATAAATTGAATGAGCATGCAGAATACTATTCGGGCTTCCATCGAGGGTTTGTGGTCCGCCGGTGGGAGGTGCAAAGAGAAGTGGCAGGCAAGGGCAGCGTTGACGGCTGCGATTGCCGCGACAGTCAAGTTGAGTGCTACGGCGAGTAGACCGAGCATGAGGCCCAGGGAAAATGAGGAGTAGAGGGTGCGGGATGGATCTGCGGGGTCTAATGGGAAAAGTTGGACTTTGAGAGCCTCACCAGAGAGGAGGTCGTTCATGAAGGAGAGCACGGCAGCTTGGACGCCTCCGGTAAAGGTTGACTGTTTGGCAATGGTGTAAGGTCCGCGGTCATTTGCAATTCGCGTTTAGAATAATTATTGACTTACGATCATGATGAGATTTGCGAATTGGTTATAGAAGGTGGTATATTGCCCTCGAGAATCTGCAGACGCCTCCCTATGAGACCTACTCATCGATTGGACGGTAAAGCAGGTATACGTACCAGGAAGCTCCATGGGACTGTCTTGGACGATGAAGGAAGTATTTGCGCTTCTACCCCCTTCTCTGCCATTCTTGGCGTCGACTTTCAGCGTATCTTGAGGAGTTTCCTCATGGATATGATGTTGAGGACCATGTTCGCTCGCAGGGCCTTTCTCTGTGTGGCGTTGACACAAGGCATCGTGAGGGTGTGTCCGTAAACGAAAATGGCTCCAAGGATGAATAAATCACCTCCGTGACCAGGATCCATCGATCGTGGATAATTCGACAACGACTGAAAAATGGGAGGAATCGGATTTGACTCGGGGAGGTAGGAATCACTGACGATTCATGTCAACCGAGATAGCGCTCAAGTAACCTCCGCCCGGACCTTCACAAGAAATACAGGCAATGTGATCAGATTGACCAAGGCGTACCGGCAATGGGTATAAGCGTGTATTGCGCATTTGACAAGGGTGTCAATCAGTCAAACTTGTGAAGCCTCCTGTGTAAGCGCCACTTTCCTCTTGGTGCTACTATTCTACTGCTTGCTTACCGCATGTCATTCGACATCAGCGCCTGCCGTTCTACATGTGTACTCCATGAAACATGCCATTGATTTGGGTAGATCGATCGAGGGTTTAAACGTCCTGTGAAATGGGCGGTGGCCTCATGCCAGTGGAGTCTACGGCACAAGTGAGTCATCGTTGCACCTGCAGATTCGCTATCTGTTTCTCCCGTCGGAGATCACTGACTCATTGTTAAAAAATCACTGGAAGGAGGCACCCTTGACACCCCCAAAACCCTTTGAACAGGGTTTGGGAATCGATAAGCGCCTAAGAGGGCCCTGAATTATCTTTGCACGTGTAGGACCCCACGTACGTACGTGCAATATCGCTCATGTACCACGAAAATAGGGTAGCTTCTCCCGGCATTACGCAGTGATCCCATTCTTTGGCCCGAGGTGTGTCTGTGGTGAGAAAGTCCCGGAACAGTGTCGATGGGATGCATATGATGGGCGGTGGTTACTCCTAGGCGGGTTGGGTGGGCGCTATTGGTGTTGAGGTGTGTGTTTCAAGTTGTGCCTGAGGAGGATTTGAATTGACATTGATTTGGTCGTACCCGCGACCCCTCGGCGCCTTTCAGGTTCTAGGGTATTCGGCTGATGCACCATTCTAGATTCGCTGATTGTCCAAGCTCTCAAGGGTGGCCCAGACCGCCAAATTTTTCTGATGCAGATGCCGAGAACCATCTCTCTATGTGAATCACCGATCTAAATGATATCAGTCCAATTGACATACTCATGATCTCCTGACCGACTCACTGCGTTGTAAGGAGTGCCGTTAACAAGCTAGAGTTTGCAGACACCACTAAATGCAACTTCAGAACCATAGCACAATACTTGCATCCTTACTACCAACAGCTGGTAGAAAGACAAACCAAGGCTCATACGAAGACAGATCGAATCAATCTGGGAGACTGTTTTCAGCTCGACCGTTACAAACTCCACAAGCTTCTTGGCAAATTAACGGGAAATGCAGGGCATCTTACAGACGCAAGCCAGACCCTAGGAGCCAGTGCAAATTCCTTCGCAGAAATCGACGTCTGCTTCCTGACCAATGGCGCCTCTGATAATAGGTGTTGCAGTGAGAAGCCGACGGAAAGCAGAGATTGCTCGATCGTATCACAGTATTGACGCTCAGTCAGACTGGGGCCTAGAGGCATAACGCGACCTATTAAGGTGCTGGCCTTGTTGGTAAGCATACCGTCGAAGTGGTTGGCCGGGACGAGAGCAGTGAGTTGAGCGATAGCGTCTGTGAGTGTGACTGAGCTGAGCTGTCATAAGAATCAGAATCGGCTTTACCTCCACGTCTTAGACTCTTACAATCCTGTGTTTTCCCCACATTGAGCGACGGCGGACTCAAAGGTCCCGACGGCTTGTTAAACCCGACTCGGAGTCGATCAGCTCATGGAGGACTCTCTTTTTGGAGGCTCGCTCTTCACATCCGACTTTTCCAGCTCCATTCCCTCAGACTCAAGGAGACGTTTCGCATTCATGTTCATTCGTTTCAATTGGTCTCGCCTTTCGTCGTCGTCACTCTTCTCTATACCTAGAATACGTTCAAACACACTCGTTCCGCCCCCTCACATCTCGCTGGTCGGCCCGTCTCGAGAAATTGAGTGTCTATCATTATCCTAAGCCCTCCTCATATATCACTTGCCATCCCACTCATTACCGACTATCACAATAATCAGACGCCCTCAATCATGGAGACTCTGTGGAGGCTGGATCTCCTGAGGACATATTCATTGACTATGAAACTCTATAAACTCCCCAATACTGCCAACAAAGGACTCAGCTGCGCTATACGACCATATAGTTATTCAAAACATCAAATGGGACAAGACGCAACCATGACAAAGAGTGAGATGGAGAAGCCATCTCAAAGACATGATGAAAGGTTACCAAAGTTACGTGTTGGAGTGGGAGGTAGAGATTACAAGAAGAATATCCCAGAACGAGCTTCGGACTTCAAAAAGTGCACCCATGTGCCTGGTGCCAAGCCTCAAATGTCGCCTTATGCTGGTTGACGACTTACATATGACATAGTGGTCGACAGTTTCTCGTAAGATGTAGTCCTGCCCAGCGTTGGACTGCTAATTAGATGACATGGTTAGAGCATACAGGCTCTTTTTATTTCCCTGAGCAGATCTGCATAACAAGCGCTGTTAACACGCTACAGCTTGCAGGCACTGCCTAGTACTACAATGGTCGGAGTGATGACACAAGGTGATTCACATTCAAGTTCTTTCTGTACCCGACAAAGCTATCATACACGGGTGTTAGAGGGACTAAGAGGAAGCCAATACAAAGATGGACAATTAATGGTGGAGAACCGTTCTCAACTCGGCCACTCCTACATACTCTTGAAGACTTGAGGCAAATCGTTATCAACAGCCAACACACGGCGTCTGACAAACACAAGTCAAACCGAAGGTGCCAGCACAAATTCCCTCGGAGCAATCAACACAACGGGTTCCAGATACGTGGCACCTCTGGCAATAGGTGTTGCAGCGAGCGGACGTGAGACTGACACAAAGGTTGTCCCCCGTGTTACAGCTCTGGCGCTCGGTGAGACTGGAGCCACGCGGCGTAACACGACTCATGACGGCGCTAGCGTTATCGCTCAACATTCCGTCAAATTCGTTAGCCGGAATGATTGCAGTGCGCAGAGCGAAAGCCTCTGCGGCGGCATCAACGTCAGCTTGCGTGCCTTCACCCACTGTTGGAGAGTCCCGAATCAGCTTCACATAGAGTACCAGCAATGGATGTGCCTACACGTCTTGCAAGCTTGCGCTTCCATGCACTCAAGAACGGCGGGCTCAAACGTCCCGAAGGCTTGTTGGACGCAACGGTGGTCAGTTCTGCAGCAAAAGTGAGTAAAAGAGGGCAATAAAATGAGTGGGAGTACAAACATCGCGCAGCCAACAGTAGCAACAGCCTTCTCCACACATCCACTGAAGCAGGCCGGTGCGGAGCCGGTAGCCATGGCGGACGGAATGAAGAAGGACAGAAGAGAGACGACAGTTGCAAACTTGAACATTTTTGGCGGTAACGAAGAGTGAATATGGACTCGGTGAGCTATTTAGTTGGTTGGTGGAGACCTTGAGGATGGAAAAAGACGACTCAGGGATTTATATAGTCCATGGTATTTGGAAAAGACAGACAAATAAAAGATGAACTGAGAGTACATCTCATGCTAGCTGAACAGCAGCACATGGTATTCATCGAAAGTCTGGATAATGTAATTAGCCAAGATTCAATGGTGACGCTGGTTACCAGCGATGCACTCATTCGTGAATGGTTCCCGCGTTTACCTCGCGCTCACGCTGAGGTGCACGGCATCAGTTCAGTGGATCTTCAAAATGGAAATCAAATTACGACTGGAATGGCTCGACGAAGCCATGAATGATGACCTTCCATCCCCTGATAGACAGATTATGCAATCACAAGACGCGGTAATGATCTGCAGTACGACATTAGCCATGCGAGGCTGACACCTCGTGATGTACGTCTAAGGCAGAGAAGTACAGGCAATCTGTCATAATGTAGAACACACAGCTGCCTTGCAATCTAATCAATCCAACCCATGCAGACTCTTGTGAAGTGGTGAAGACACTTAAAAGTGCTCGCCTGTTTCTTCATCATGATCATTCACTACCATTCTGTGACTTATCAATGTAACCGACAACCTCAAGATCTCTATCCAGTGTTTCACGTAAAAAAGAAGTCTGCTATCCACAAATGTGGAGCTATATACCAGTGTGACGGCGTACGAGTCTCAGCCATGAGGCTTGTATGCAACCTCAAAGGGTTGGGGAAGTGGCCCGGGGCAGTAACTTCGGAAAATCATTGGGAGAGGACACCTCAGTTGAGCGGCTGAACGGGACGTGGAGCTCACCCAAAGACCTCCTAGATGAGTTCTACATAGAGCTCAGAAGGGGTTCCCGAGCTTTACCATGAACGCCACCCCGCGTCGCAAGATGTATTTACACCCGTCGATCTCCCGTACAATTCCTCACGTCTACCTGTTTTCTTCAGCACAGACTACATGAGCCGGTTGTAATATCAGGAAGAATCATGTAGGAGTTAGATATTTCTGTTTTTCGCTATATGAAACATCTTGGTATTACGAATAAAGTTACGAAATTTCGCCTTCGAAGAACATTTGACCCCTTTTGTGAGTTCTTCCCTGTAGAAGAGGCCGTAAGTCTGGTTCTCACTGTGTGAGGAGCATCGAGTCGTTTCTTCTGCCTAGATCCAAACTCCTCTACCCACTCCCGTCTCTTTTTGAAAGCAGCCCTCAATCTAAGACTATGATGCATGGTACCGGAGGAGATTTACCCCATCTATTTAGATTTAGTGGTGATGGTGCCACTGACCTTCTGTAAGTCACTCCTCTGCCTGGGGCGGATAACCGTTGAATCACCTGTGGGACTAAACAGCCCCAACCAGTGGGCTTCTCTGACCCCCACTGGTGGGGGTTTGCGTGACTTCAAACACGTGAAAGCGGTGGGAAGCCAGAGGGGATAATATAAATTGCACTGGCTGCTGTATACCGTACTCCGTAATGGTGTAACATAAAAATGAAATGTAATACAGGAAGGCGTTGGGGACGTCACACAGTCCACCTGGAAGGCTCTCATGGCAGCAAAAGATTCCAGAGATGGCTCACCGAAAGTACTCGACAACCACAAGCCGTTCTCTCACGCTTGATGGAAGCAGGTTCGTACTTCCAGCCGAAGGCCTGCACACATTGGAAGGTATCAAAGACGTCGGCCCTTGGTTTTCGAAATGTCGGTAGGGTGAGGAAGGGCACCGAGCCTTCCAGTGATAATAAATGTAGATCTTGAAGGTATGTGTCGCTTCCTGGATCTCTGACCCTGTCAATACAGAAGGCAAACGGTGCTGCTGTCGCAGAGCTATTCACAGAGGTTCCTACATAATCTTGGTTGAACTGTCATGAAGGCTCCTGAAACCTCTGTCGTAAAATCACCTCAAAAGCTGAAGGTCATCTGAGCACCTATAGCGCTCGTAGCTCAGGAATGGAAGTAACCAAGAATGCCAAGCACCGTATTCCGCTGTAGAATTCATAGTGCATGAACTTCGTGATAGTTGAGCTAAACGACTTAGAGGATTTCAGCAGCACCATACTGCACTTATAACGAGATGTTGGAAGAGGGACTCACCTTCAAACATGTCTTATTGAACGTAATGAAGAATTGTAGGACTTCCGGGGTGGGGTTTACCCACACCCAATTCAGTCCGGAAGTTGTATGGATTGTCCACTTGTGTTGTTCACTAACAT